>JAODJU010000025.1:15835326-15847070 GCA_026776725.1 Gnathonemus echidnorhynchus | reverse complement strand
GGTGAGGGGCTGGGGGTGTCTGAGCATGTACGATTGAAAATATCTTCTTGGATAAGTTCTAAGCGTTCATTTCGATGTTAAACATGCAGAATTTATTAAGAGGGAAACCCACCCACAGACCAGTCTGCAAATTTCCCCAAAGCCACCCCCTCCAGTGTGAGCACCTGCCCCTCAAAAAGTCTGTACATCATTTAGACAGGACATCATTTAAAATTCACTAAAATAAATGCATGTGCACAAATCAACGTGTGTGATAACAATCCTTTGATAATAATGTGATTGATGAGCTCAAACCTCCAAGGTGATGACAAAGAACAACATTTAAATCACCGGCAGTGGAAACTGGAGGATGTCCTAACATCACCAGACTGTCAAGTGTCCCTCAGGAGACACATTTATGAACCAGTGTGGAGTCTGGGAGTTCTTGACAGACCGAGAAGGGCAGCGCTCTTACCCAGTGTGGCGGGGTGGAGCAGAGCTCTTTGGGCTTCAGCTGGCCCACAGTGCCCTAGAAACAGGTCACCTGCTTCAGGGTGAGGTCCTCCTGCCAGCCGGTTCTGAAGCTTTAAGCTGATGTGATGGGGTGGGCCAGTCTGGCTTTCCAGCAAGATCCAGTTAGGTTGCAGTGAGAAGGACTCCATGCCTTCTTCTCCACAACGTAGTCAGTGCTGCACCCAGAGAGAGCAGAGGGGAATCCTCTAAATGGGAGGGGCACCTTCTAAAGTCAAGGAGGAAGACCAGCATGTTCTCATTCAAGGTGCTGATGTTTGGATCTCCAGCAGGTTTGTGGGCTCCTGGGAATCTGCCTGAAAATTTCTTTCCTTGCCCCTCTGGTTCCTCATCTATCACACAACGCCATGGGGGCGGTGTCAACCAATCAGAGCAGACTCGAACAATCAATATTGAATGAAGCAATACCAGTCACCCGCAGAGGTTTCAGGTTCCAGGAAGATGTGGAAACATGAGGCATCATGGGAAAAATTGTTCTTAAATGACGATGATGCCATGAGAATTGATGCATATGTCCTTTGGAGCATCCTTCACCCGCCCCTGTCGTATGCCCCATGGTAAATTTTGCTGTTGCCGGGCAGTTCCTGTTCCTTCTACAAGCAATCAATAATGCCTGCTATGCCTGATCGCCAGTCCAGTCCTTCACCATGTTCCTCTTTAACCAAGAAATACAGGAAACTGTGCATAATTACTGTACCGCAACAAAAATAAATCAAATAGAAAATTGACCATTTTAACCAGGAAAAGTCAGACTGGTTGATATGCCAGGCATTCTGTATGCTTATTTTTCTTTTTGAAATTCATAATTGCCCAGTTTATGTGAGCATGCTGACATCAGCCAACATGAAGCTGTCTACCTTTATTGGGGTTTCAGGAGCATCTGCTTGATGGTCTGTGTTATTGTAAAAGAGGTGTGGGGGGGTGGGGGGGGTGGGGGGAGTTACCCTGCCCTGCCCAAATCAGCTTAACGTAATAACTTAAGGCATTGATGTTATTATTAGTTCATTATTATTATTATTATTATTCATTAGTGTTTCTCAACCCGATCTCAACCCCCAGACAGTCTCCCTCTGGTGGGGGGGCTCCTCAAAACATAGTTTGAGAAACCCTGTTTTAAGTCGTTCTTTTCATATTCTCCTATCAGGAGAGCCTCTGCCTGTTAAGCCCACAGCGCCCTCTGCTGGCCTACAAATGTCACCAGACAAGACCTGTGAAGCTGTCCTTCACAAGGCCTGAAAATAACGATTCAGTGAGTTTTCAAAGCCCTGTTTTAAGTTAAATGAAGATTTAAATTTCAAAGCACATTTTCTTAATGCAGAAACAAGAAACTCTGAGAAATTACTTTTTAGAATACTCAAAGCTTTTTGACAACATACGAGTTGCCTTGCATTGCATTCAATCTCTCCTCACTCTTATTCAGGACAGGGAGCTAAAAACCAAAGTGGGAGGAGGACTTAAAACCCAAAGTACTATAGAACCAAATAACGTCTTTACCAGCCTCTGCTTGGAGTCAAAGGAGCTGGTGGATATCCTTGTTAGAAAGAGGCAGGGCGCCTTCTGGTGTTTACTCCTGGTATACTGGCCACACTGACAAGACACACAACCAGACAAGACACAGCAGGTAGCAGGTATATTACTGGCGCAAACGTTTCCTGATTACCTATCACACGTGGTTCAGCGCTATGTACTGGAAACAAAGGGGAGTTCTATGTCTTACCACCAGGGGGCAGTCCTCCAGCCCTGATGTAGTCTCTTAGCACCACAAATAAATCCTTATAGGTGAGGGTGCCCCCGCCTCTACATGGTAAGTGGTTTGTGGAGAAAGACCGCAGGGGACAGCTGGCATTTTAAATAGAAGTAGATAGAGGGTATGGATACACTGCTCTCTGTACCTCATGTTACCACCCCCCCCCCCCCCCAGGCCAGGGACAAACCCTCTTGCTGTGTCCCAGATTCCCTACGCTCTCATTTTCCTGATAATTTAATTAGCTGTGGCCACATCTACCAGATCCCTCATGTAATTAGCAGGCAAAGCATTTCTTAAGATAAGAACAAATGTAATCCTTGAGGTGACCAGACCAGCAGCCCAGGGTCAGGCAAACCCAATCATTTACGTTTCCTCTCCACTTAGGCGCCATGCTCGGAGCACATGTGGCTCATACGCTACATGCTTGGTGTGAGCCTGGCACTTCCTGCAATAATCATTTCAAGTCAGATGGGCTTTATCATCATATCATTCTTATACAGATATTGTGTGGCACGAAATGGCTTTTGCCCTGGACTGCAGTGCAACCTACAGTACCACACCTACTGAAAGTCATTCGTTTTTCAACAACATAATAACCTTTAGCAGTAAAGGTCATGTAAGTACTGTATTATCACATGAACAAGGACAGTGCTGTGACAGATGACCTGGCCCCCACAATCCCCCCACCTAAATCCTATAGAGCTGGTTTGGGATGAGTTGGATTGAAGAGTAAGAGCAAAGTGGCCAACTTGTGCCCAGAACTTGTGGAAAGTCCTTCAGGACTGATGGAGAAGCATTCCAGGTGGCTACATCTGGCAGTTGGTTGAAAGGATGCAGGGAGTCTGCAACACTGTCAAAGCAAAAGGGGACTAATATCCGTCCAAAATTTGATAAAATGTTGAGATGTTGAACACTTCTCTTGGTTGTTGCAATATTTGATATGTATTACTTCAGTTCCTAGAAGCTTCTTACTATGAGGTGAATAACATGGCTAAAATCCAGGAAATGCTTTAGAAGTCTATGTCCAGACCTTTGACTGCTACTGTACAACAGTGGTGACAGAGGGAGTAATGCAGTTTCTTTTTTCCTCCATGCCCACAAAGGTCGTCACCATCAGACTTCCCCGCACACAGGAGGCTTCTCAAAATCCCAGGCACTTCTGATAGCAGACCTGATCCCACAGACATTACATTTTCCTTTACAGCAACCTTTGATACAGGCTGGTGCAGCTACACAATCCAACGGTTTTTGGACCTCAGGAAGTCCACTGAAGTCTGGGAAGACCAATAACACAGCTGTAGCTTTTCCAGTTGCAATGTACCTTCAGGTTCATCCAAGAGCTGTCTCTCTCACTGCATCGGAGTATTTTTCAAGGGCGTCCCACATCAGTGTGACTTAGGGTTATGTGCCTGGTCTGTCTGGCCCAGTCTGATAAAGACTGTTTAATCAGAACCAGCACAAAAGTATGCAAGCCAGAGCCTGTGTGTCCTGTAGTAAACAGAATGCCACATATTCAGTGTTTTTAAATCAGAGGAAAATAATTATCAGTCTGGCAGGTTTCAAAACATTTAAAGCCTTGGAAAAAAATTAAGAGACCACAGCACAATTTTTTGTTTAACTCATTTCTCAATTTATGGGTGTGCAGTATATATATTTATTTGCAAACCGCAGCCCAGATCTTGTGTTTCTCCTTAATGAAGGGCTTCTTCCTTGCTTTATGGAACTTCAGTCCTGGTTCTATAGAGCCTGCTATGAACTGTCCTAGCAGTGCACTTCACACCTGCACTTAATGTTTCCCATTCCTTTTGAAGGTCACTTGGTATCATCCTACGATTCATGAGAAACTATCAGATAAGTTAACGGTCATCTCTGGCATTAGAAAGTTGCTTCTGCCCTTTACCTGGCTGGTTTTTGGTCATTCCCAGTATCTCCTGCTTCACCTTGTTCTTGTGTGCTGCTGTCTTAGAAATTTGGAACCTGGAAGCTCAGTGTAGCCTTCTGTCAGCAGAACCACGATTAAAATGATTTTAAAAAAGAAAAAATCTAAAAACTCTAAATCCATTGAGATTTCACACTGCTGATACCCATGATAGACCAGAGACCAGCTTTACTTTGGTTGTTGAGGAGGAGGACAGATCCACAGTGAATGTAACAATGTGGGGATTAGACCAGGATTCCTCATTCAAGCACCACTTCATTTCCTCTTCCTGGGGTCAGACAGGAGGCCCTCCTCCCCATCCGAAAGTGTGCCCCCACGCATCACCACACATTCTCCTGACACAAGCTCCTTTGGGGCCTGCTAATCCAGTAATCCACCCTGGCTACAGTAAGCACAGCTGAAAGGCAGAGGTGAGACACAGAGAAGACTCCTGGCTTTCGGGTACTTTCTCGTGTTTAGAGTTAATGGTGATACACATAGACCATACCCATGTGTTCTAAATAAGCAGGTCACTCAGCACCACAAGAGTCAAGCATACTGGTTTACCAGAACATACAACTCACCTACTCAGGCAGCTGAAGATCTGTAGCATATAAGACAATGGAAGTTCATAAATAATTACATGTGTCTACATGTTCATGGGTGACTGGGCTCTGGAGGCTCATCAAACGAAGTCCAAATCATTCACCGTGTAATACATCCTCTTTCCTCTAGGGGGCACAAACCCACAGAGCACTACAAGGGCTGGCGTTATATGTGCACCGTTTGCACTCTTTTTACAAGTGACCGAGGCTAAATTGTACACGTAAAGGTCAACACGTTCATGTTTTTTGTTAACCCCTTATACCTCCCAGCTGGCAAGCTTCTCAGCTCTGCACTGCAGTCAGATTTGTACAGGGGCCGAAGACCTACTTATAAATCTCTTGGGATCTCATGATTAATGCGGATTTAGGCGCAGGGTTCAGAGCAGGCACACTGGAGTCACTTTGAAGCGTCCACTGTCCTCGCTGACCAGCCAAGATGGTCCTGAAACCTGCCGCTTAGCCGTCCACGTTGATCCTGGAGATACTCGCTAGGAAATGGATGAGAAAAAAAACACAGAAAGAGGTCAGTATTACACTGTAATTGCTGTGTCACCAGGGCAGAAGGTACAGTGCACATCTGCACAACTGCAGGACAGTCTTCAGCAGCAGAGTCACTGTATATTCGATGGGCTTCATTTTGCCTTGTCACCAACTCTAAACAAAACCTATTCAATAGGGAGTTGTGTAGTGATGTGAAGCTAGTTTTTGTTCTAGTTTTAGTTATGATATTCTTTACAAGCACATCATGGTGCCCTTCCAGCCCTATCAAACAGACGTGAGCGTCTATACTGCAGCAGTGGAGCATAGATGATAATTACGGGCTGATGGAGGCACTTAAGAGTTACTGCTGTTGTCCTTTTTTTCCCCCCCCCAGGAACATCGGCAGACCATTGTAGCAGTCGTCTGCTAAGCACCTTATGAGGACCTCTAGAACGTAGTTGCAGTCTCTTCCCCCTCCTCCAAGCGTTTCACCACATCCAAGATGGCAGTGCTGAAGGTGAAGTTCACCAAATCTAAGAGAGACAAGCTGGCCCAAGTGCTCTGGATCTTGAACTGGGTCTCTGTGGTGACGGGCATCATCCTCTTGAGTCTAGGCCTCTTCCTGAAAGTGGAGATTGCCAAGCGTCAGGAGTTGCTGTCGGATCGGCAGCTCCAGGTCGTGCCAGACATGCTGATCGCCGTGGGGCTCATTGCCTGCATCATCAACTTGCTGGGAGGCAAGATCTGTCACGACTGTGTGGATACAGCCAAGTACCTGCGCTGGAAGCTACTGATGTTACCATACACCATATGCACCTTCTTTTTCACCTTCTGCATCCTGGTGGGGGCACTCATGTGCTACAACATGCGTGGCCAGCTGGAGTCGTCGTTGCTGGCCGGGTTGAATGATGCCATACGCTACTACAAGGACACGGACACGCCGGGACGCTGCTTTCTCAAGCGCACTGTAGACGTGCTGCAGATGCAGTTTCAGTGCTGCGGTAGCGTCGACTTCCGAGACTGGTTCCAAATACAATGGATCAGTAACCGATACCTGGATATGTCCCACAAGGAAATTGTGCAGTAAGTCTATGGGGGCAGCAAGGGGAAATGCACAGAAAAAAGGAAGAATGTACGAGGGGAGGGATAAATTTGGATTAAACGGGATTTGTCTTCCTGAAACAATGAGAGTGCCTATTCATGGCAGCAAGGATGGGAATTCCTTTCCCTCAGTTCCTTCGGCCTGACCTGAGAGGACATTCCTCACCTATCAGTAGCCAATACAGACCTTTGTCTTATTGATAAGGGCATTCTGAGCATTACAAACATCAGTTACCCGCTTTTTGATCTTTCAGTCCAATATTACACCATTTGCTGATGGCTAAAATTCCTGTACATTTATTGGTATTCTGCCATGTTCAGAGTTAGCCAAGACCTATTTCTTGGTTACGCTATAACCTTTTATAGCACTTGGTCATCTACTGATCCAGCTCAGGTCCCAAGCAGGACAGTATGGAGCAAGACGCCAATAACCCTCCACCCAAGACAAACACAGACACTTACACAACCGCCCCCCCCATGTTTCCCAGACGCCTGAGGAGCAACGTCGAAGGCAAGTACCTGGTAGACGCCGTGCCGTTCAGCTGCTGCAACCCCAGCTCCCCTCGGCCCTGCATCCAGCATCAGGTGACCAACAGCTCAGCCCACTTCAACTATGCCTACCAGAGGGAGGAGCTGAACCTGTGGAGGCGGGGCTGCAGCCAGGCCCTGATGGAGTACTACAGCCAGATCCTGCAGTCTGTGGGGCTCACAGTGCTTCTCATCTGGCTCTTTGAGGTAGGCGGTTCACTGGAGAAAGTCATCAAACTGTTTCTGCAACTGACGTAGTAGTTCAGTGGTACCAGCCCCATACGCCGCAGGACTTCACACACACACTGAGTATCATGAGAAATTACTCCTCTAATATTCATTAAAATTATCTGCTTTTTGTGCCACGGTAGCCCTTCGGTTGGTTCATGCTGGGGATAGACTTTGTTCATATCTTGCATTGAGGAATCACTGCCACCCAACACCCTGTAGATGGTTTGTAATTGGCCTTTATCAAAGCTTCTCATATTGTTATTTCTGCCAATTTCTTTGGCAAATCAACATGTCAACTACAAGAACTGAATGTTAGTGTACAGTCATATCCCAGACCTTGATGTGCACCGTTTGTTACGAATCAATGTTAGTGCTTTTATATGGGGAGTGGTTATAATGTTGACTCATAGTAAACACTCCCAGGAGTTCTTTGGGACACATCGATCTATCCATTACATGGTCAAAATCAAACCTGTAGCCAATCACTGGAACTACAGGGAAAAATGATGCCCCCTTTGATTTTGTGCCAATTAAGTTGAATGAGTTTTGGAAAGCCATTCCTCATTGTCATGACCTGCTGTGGTCTCCCACTGCAGCTCTCGGTACTGACCGGCGTACGCTACCTGCAGACAGCCATGGATAACGTGCTGCGCAACGGGGACCCTGACTCAGAGTCTGATGGCTGGCTCCTGGAGAACAGCTTAGCTGAGACGGCCCGTTCCAACTTCAACATCATCAAGAACTTGGGCAAGTGCAATCAGGTTGATGCCACGGATGATGATCCCAACATCGACGTTCCTAGTACCTCGCAAGGAGGCGCCGGAAACTTGCCGGCAAAACTGATTCCTGCAACCGGCTAATCAGCGCCTTCTTGCCACTGGTACCACTAAATACACCTCACTGGGGAACATCACACGCCTGGCATATGAGAAAACAGATGTCTTAAGAGATCAAGCATCAGTGAAAACTATAGGTTACGTTAAACAGAGAAGACTTGTGAAGTACCACAAAATACCATCACAGAACCAACTCGATAAGACTGCATATAAAATATGGAAACAAGCTGCGTTGACCAGCAGACTGACAAGGAACTCAAAATCGCCTTCAACATCTATCATCTGGTGCATTTATGCTGGGGGGGTGGAATGAGGCAGAAGGTCAGCCAAATGGAAATGATACCGTTTACACAGCACAACTGGAAGATGCCAGGACAGCTCCATGTTGGCCTCAGTAAGATAGGAGCTTTCTTGCTGTCCGTGAGTCAGCGACTTCTCACGAACCTCTCCACTGCTGAACCTGGCACTGAAGCTTACAGCAGTGAAGGGATCTCATTAGGTCTATAGGTTTTTTGGAAACTATAGGAAAAAAAAGACTCCTTAGACAGCTGTACTGCGCACTACTGTGCCTAAGCCCCTAGGTTACAAGAAGGGGCTAGATCAAAACAAACTAATACACAGTACTAAAACAGGTTAAATTGATACATAACAGTATATGAGATCGATTACACTTATAACCTTAGAAACTTATAACCTAACAGGAAGTCTCCAGTATATCAAAGCCTTACCTCAGACCCAGGGTGATGTGACCTGACAGTTATGCCCAACTGAAAGAGGGCAAGGAAACCATTCCAAGTAAAAACAACTCTCCAGAATTTCCATCAGTCACCAGAAATTATTTGCATTTTCTTTTGGTAAGTAGTCATTTTCCACTGAATATTCAAAAACCTAAAAAGATTCAAATTAAAACATTACAAAAGAACATCTGAAGAACTGAGGATTCATTCATGCCATGTGAGTCAGAAAGGGGAAAAAAAAACAAGTGGAATTTGCTTGTGCACATGTGCATAGCTATAAGAAATACTATAAAATATTACATGGAAACAAAGAGTACGCTGTCACTTTGTGGTCAAAACTTCTCAGAAGTGAAGGTCAGTTTAAGCGACAGGCTGTGAACTTGGAAGCCATGCAACGTGCTCTCTCCCTCGTGCAACAGCATGACAACAGGCTGGCCATCAGGTACCCGTCAGCTTCTATAATCCCATTCTGTCAATGAAAAATGAGAACAATAACCAGAGAGCCAATTATAAAAACAGAAAGGGCCCTCTGGTTTCCTGAGGGAGGACAGAGTGACACTGCCACATCAGCTAGGATGATACACTGCTGTTAGTCACCCCACCCATCAGGTCCACATGCAAACTGGGGACTCAGGCTGCACAACAACAATACTGTACCTAAGGGCTAAATTAGCATTTACCATTTCTACCTGCTACTGTTTATAATTACCAGTTAAGGCAGATGAGCAGTACACTAAGAGTTCCAAAGTAAACATTTTTTAAAAAACAAATGACAGCAAGTACTAGCTTTTACCAGGGACCCAATGATTACTTTAAACCAGTTTAAACCAGTGTTACCCAATCCGGTTCTCAGGGACCCACAGACAGTCCATGTTTTTGTACAGCAGGGAACTGGGAGGAAGCAAAAACATGGAACGTCTGTTGGTCCCAGAGGAAACACTAGTTTAAAGTAACCACCAAGAAAACAGTAGCAGCATAATTCTCCTACAAAACTCACCTTACTTTCCTAGAAAAGCTCTCACAGAAGTTAATCACATCACCACAGGCAAAGACTAAACATGCATCCACCTCCACTGAAACCAAAAGCAAACTGTCAGTCTTCACCGAGATCGACAGAACTCCCCCAATAATGTAAATAACTGAAGCAGAGTCAATGACAGCATACTGGCACTCAACCAGCCACCAGCGATGAACCACTGAGGTGGAACTAATCAGGCATATAAGCACAATAATCGGCCAGGCAATATATTTTATTCACAGCTTAAACATACTGGCCTGAACAGTACGGCGATGTTTGGGGAAAATTATAGGTAGCAGGAAAACAAGTGGTATCCCATCCGGAACATTAGCTACAGGGGCAGGTGAGGTGCCTCACATCCCCAGCAGACAGATTCTGAAGGACAGGTAGATCGAGCAGTCTCTTCACAGGAAGCAGACTGGCAAGCAGGGCGACACCACCAGCCGAAACAATAAAAAGTTCAAAGACAAACAGATGCAGAAAATTAAAGTCGAACAGCACAGCTCAGGATACCTTTTAACCGCTGAGTGGTCAAAAGGGATGAAGTACTGGATTGTCATTCTATACACAGTTCATGGTGGAACTCAAACACCAGAAAGCTGGATCCCTCACACAAAGTTATCCGAAAGCTTCATAGATTTAATTTCCTATACTGTAAACACATTTTGCATATCATGTGTTTGTGTGAGAAAGACCCTGCTTGAAGGCCAGGATACATATAATGAAACATAAAATAATTGTACATATAAAAAAAAAAAAAAAACACAAAGAAATCTCATTCAGTAAAATGACCTTGAAATTAACCCAGCTGTTTCAATAACATGCTCATTTAAACATTTTGTACAATGTGTAATCCTTTGGTTATTTACAGCTGTCAGTACACAAACAAAATGTGAAGAAAAGGGTATATTTTTTTATTAGTTGGATTAATTAAATTTTTACACTGTCATTCACCAGAAATGGTCAGAAAGTCCTTTTGGGCCAATACAGCCACAAAGCCTGGTGATTAAGGTGACCCAGTTCACTCCAGATAATTTACACTCACTCTCTGCCTCACCCTTCACTGTGTGGCCTGGCAGGATTTGGAGCGGGAAGCAGATCGCCCAAGGCTGATGAATGTCTCCCTTTAGGGAAGCTAGTGAGGTCCTCCAGGCTGCACCTACCCCCCCACATCACCCCCCAGCTCCCCCTAACCCGAGTCTTAGAACATCTGCCAATCTGGACCAAACATGGCATTGACCACCTCCTGGCTGCGAACGATCTCCTCCATGATGCAGTGCTGGTGCCACAGCTGGTGCAGCCTGCGGTACCGCTCTGGAGACAGGTGCAGGGGGTTCCCTCGCCTGGAACAGGCAGGAGAAGTCAGCAGGAGCACCAGAACGGACCCTCTCCGAGAACACTCAGTCCGAACAAATCACAGTAAGGTCCACCCACGGTTGTACAAACACAACAAAAAGCTAGCTGGTCCTAAGTTCGACATGTCAGCAGAACAGACGGCCTCACCTTAGCTGAGGGTCCGTTTCCCCATAGTCATCGAGGTAGGGGGCGGGATACAAACTCGCCCGGGTCTTACTGCCCATTAGGACCACCTCGCACTCGCGAATCCTGCAGGGGCAGCAGAGAGCGAGAGGCCCATGAGCGTCAGAGAAAAACGGAGGCATAAGTGCACGGGCACACTGGCGCCCCCTACCTGAGGAACATTCCGACGCCGGCCCCGCAGCGGGCGGCGTGGGCTGTGCAGGCTCCCACCTCCTCACCATCCAGCTGCTCTTGGCAGCACAGGCTCTTGGAGCAGAGCATGGCCCCACAGAACAAACAAAGCGCAGGGTGCTTGCGCTCGTCCATGGGGCCCTTCGGACACCTGGAGGGGGGCAGGACAGTAAAACATTATTCCTACCACCAGGGCCAGGGCCTCAGGTGGACTTCAAACACTTAACCCCCGATGTTTTAAGGAAAGAACACTTTCTTTCACCACCACCATGCAGAGACAGAATCCCTGCACTAAGCTCCAGGTATCCTCTGAACGATAAACA
>JAODJU010000025.1:15821186-15835226 GCA_026776725.1 Gnathonemus echidnorhynchus | reverse complement strand
CCACACCCCCCCCCCCCCCCCCCACCGACTAGGGGCCACCACCTGAACTAAACATTATATATAAACAAATGAAGAGGACAGAGGGTGTGATTTGGCACACACTTCACTTACTGAAAATGACAGGCCTGGTTTAAGAGGGCACTGTAATCCTCTGGAAGGTGAACCAGCTTGTTGCATTTCCTGGGGTACCTGGGTAATGACAGAGCAAGCTGGGGGTTTTGTACCCGATGGCCCATTGAGAGAGAGAACCCAAGAGTGTGACATGATGTATGTGTGCTGACCTGACCACCGGCAAGTCTCCCTTCAGGGCTTTGGTGATCTCAGGCCTTCCACACCACCTGTACACGAGGTGAGAAGGAGCCCCTTCAGAGAACATAATTGTGTGAAGCAAGTAGAGAAATCCAGGGCTCAACATTAACGTCCTGTGGGTTCATTTGGTGTGGGAAAAGCCCTGTACATCTTATCGCTGCACAGGGTGAGCGAGGTACCTCTGCAGTAAAGGGGAAATGGTCTCCTTGTGTTCTTGGAAGAGCTTGAAAAGATTGGAGGGCAACGCTAGGTAAGAGCACAGCGCCTCCATCTGGGCTTCCTCAGACACTGCAGGGAGATGACATCATCACATTACCGACAAGGTCTCAGTCACGTCCCAGATCACAACCTCATAACTGAAAGTACCATAAAACTGTTTTCAGGATGTACCTGCAGTGCTTGAGAGCTCCTTTGGGGGGGGCACTCCTGTAAGGCAATTGAAGAAAATAGCAGCACATCGCAAGAATGGGGCCATACCTCTCCTGACTCGGTCTGCAATGCCCTGCAAATCAGAGCTCAACCTGTGGAGGGGGGGGCATTGTTAGAAACAGACATCCTTCCTCAACACTACATACTAGTGATGGACAAAATGATGCTTCATGAACCATCTGCTATATTTTCTGACCCCACTAGATGGTGCTCTTGGTTTACTGAGCCCTTTTTTGAAGAGACAGTGCCATCTAATGGGGTCAAAAAATACAGCATATGGTTCATGAAGCATCATTTTGTCCATCACTATTGCATACCGAATCTGTTGTCCACTAGGGGGCAAATGAGACCCAGCGGACTACTCACCCATCCGCATGCTGTGTCACAGCCTGGAGGAAATCTGACGCCAACCTTGCCTCCTCTCCATCACCCCCTCCCATAATCCCTGGTGTGTCTAAAGAACAGAGGATAACACTAAGAAATCAGGGATCACTCTCACATTATACCTAGTATGTCTGACCATTTGAACCTCAGTCCATAAAAAGACACAAGTATATTATTTGTCATTTTCTGCAGTTCAAGTGGCAGTAATCAATAGTTCCAAGGGGGCCCGATTCCTAGGCCAAAATAAACGGGACAAGCACAGGTCTCTGCATTATACTACAGTTTTATTCACTGATTTGCACACATCTGAGTGCTCACCCGGGGAGGACAGCAACACCTGCACCATGTGTGCTGTGGTGACCAGGTGCAGGAGGTGCAAATGGTTGTAGGCTGAACTGATGGCTGAGGGCTGCAGGTCTACCACGGCCTCCTGGTAGAGGGTCGGAATGGCCAGCACCAAACCCACCTATGGGGAACCACACACTTAACCCACAGAACATTTAACACACACTCTGGGTCTGAATCTTAAATGAGAGATCGGCTACAAGGAAGACCATCCTACCAAGAGATGAAAGCAGTCTACTTCTAGGAGGCAGGGAGTGCCTTCCACATTCATGATGGGTAATAGCACTGGAAAGGGGAATATCAGTGTCAAGACTACTAGTTACTACACGACAGTCCTTTACCATGAGGTACCAGCGGCTATTAGAGAAGGGACCCGGAATCCTACCGGTGAGCATGCGAGCAAAGTGCTTCTGGATCACAGCCTGTGAGCGCTTCTGGCTATGGGCTGCTGAGAAATGAACCAAGGCCTTCAAACCAGCCAGCTGTGCACAGAAGAAGCAAGGAACATGGTCAGTTGAGGTGGCTGAGAAGCACACACACACACACTCTCATACACTCACCTGTCTGTTTTGCAGAGAGCCGAACAGTGGCTTGGCTTCCTCCTGCAGCATGTTCTCTGTGGGGGGGTTCACAGCATTTAGAGTGGGGGTGGAAGTGACCCATATGAGTGCCGTGTGAGGCAGGGAGACTTACCAGTGGCCTGGATGGTGAAGGCACAGGTGTTCCAGGACATGATGGGCACCCGCGGATCCAACTCATTGGGCGGCACCTTCAGGCCCACGCGGTGCACGGTCGTGGCACAAACCGCCAGCATCCCACCGATGCTGTCCGAGTACTTAGTCCTGGGGAGAACGACGCGCTGAACATCCTGCCCTGTGACCCCGTTAAGAATCATTTACAAACACCAGGCTAATGGCGGCTGGACTTACGAGGCCTGGATGCCAAAACTCAAGATGGACAAGGAGTCCATGTGTTCGTCCCCGCCAAGAGCAAGCTCTGCCACACTGCTGCTGCTGCCACCTATTTTGGCAAAGAGACAAACAGGCTTGTCCAGGATCACAAATAGGCCACAGAGAAAGCTTCCAATGTGGTTATCGTACCGCCATCTTGGCCAGCTGCCTTCAGTCCATTCACTCTGGCCATGATGATCCGGGTCCAGCAAGGCAGGGTGAGGACCTGGCCTACCAGCTGTGCACTCTCACTGCAGGAACGGGAAGACCAAGGAGCTTCAAACCCAGCAACCAGCCCAGGGTCTGAACTTTCACCTCCATGATAAATGCTACGTGGATATCAGCAGCAATGACCTACACCTGGCTAACAGCATCTTTATACCTGCAGCAGAATTGTTATGATGTCCTAACCAGGGGTGTTAATTCGGAAGGGGGGACTTTGGTCCTCACCCATCAGGAAGATACATACTTGTTGAGGGGGAATGGCTCCAGGGGGATCAGCGGAATGACAGTATTGCAGAGTGACTTGCAGAGGGGACACATGTATTCCCCGTTCTCCAGGTCAATGATGGACTCTGCGTGGAGGCGGTTACGGGTGACGTTCTGAACCGCTTCGAAATATCTGTCAGAGACACACATGGACACCCACAATTTCACAAAACAACAATCCTTGAAGATGACTTCTCGTAGCAAATTGGGGGAGCGTGGCAGACTTACTTCTGCCAGCAGGCCGCATGCATCACATGACCACAGCTCCCCGTGTGTGTCCCCACAGCCAGGTCGGGGTGCATGAAAAGCGGGTCGAAGCTATCTGTTACACACAAACAGCACATGGCCAGCTCAGCAAGATACCTATCATTTCCATTTAGAGCTTCATTCTGCCATATAGGGTGCAGTTTTTTTTAGCATCACATTCCTATCCACCAGGTTTTGGTGTGACTGATGCTTAGAGTGCAGCAGAAACAAGGCTGACCTGAGCTGGGCAGGCCTTTGCCCCTGGTCTGGGTGAGGACAGCGGA
Organism: Gnathonemus echidnorhynchus; assembly: GCA_026776725.1. NCBI lineage: Eukaryota > Metazoa > Chordata > Actinopteri > Osteoglossiformes > Mormyridae > Gnathonemus > Gnathonemus echidnorhynchus. Next base: position 15,831,790 of record JAODJU010000025.1, on the reverse strand, counting down.
GCGCTGCACACACGCTGCCAGCACCATGGCCGGCCCGCGGGCCTTTACTTCCTGCTCCTCCTGGCACAGGATGCAGGTCAGCACCTCCCGTTCCACGCAGGCCACGCCCCGATGCGGCCCCACCGCCACGCAAGACTCGCTCAGCTCCATAGAGCTGCTGGGGGCAGGAGGAAAGCAGACGCAGATAATCAATAGGCGATAGAAGGCGACAGAAGAGTAGGTCAGCACACAGGCCGTTAAGGAAGCATGATAAAATATAATCAAATGTGAGAACGAATACGTGGGCCTTGTCGCCACCTGCAGGCAACCGAATGTCAGCGACCACCTGCAGACCAAGCCCTGTGAGTCAGCAGCTCCCCCCACCTGTCCATGGAGGGGGATGGCTCCCCTTGCACCCCACTTTCTGGCAAGTTGTCATATAGCATCTTGTGTGTCTCGATGAAGTTCTTCTGCATGGCTGACATCTGGGCCATGATCTTCTGACGGTGCTTGGCGGCCTCGGCCTTCCTCTTCTGCTCGGCCTTCTTGTTCTGGACACTCTGCGGGAGGGAGGGAGACTGTCGGTCTCCAGGAACAGCCCCCCCCACCCCAAAATAACATGAATATGACCCTTAATGATACAAAAGGGCCCACTTACCTCTTCTGTTTTAGTCTGCTCCATACTGGTGGGAGCAGCAGGGCTAGACTTCTCACGCAGGCGCTTGATGGTCTCGAACATCTACGTCAGAAATGACTGAAGTGATCAAAACACGTCTGCCACTCAATGGGATCAGACTGGTATCTTTTCCCCTTACCTGCAGGGTCCACTGGATCATGTCCTTCTGGGCCTCCAGGGAACAAAGGCTCTTCAGCTTGGTGAGGAACTGGAACAGGGAGTTGCCATGCTCACAGCCAGATCCTGGGAGAAGGAACCCAAACAGAAGTGGGTAACAGAGACGATATTCTTGCCTGTCAACTTCTAACATTCAGCGTCAAACCATTCAGTGTCAAACCACCTCCTGGTTCTAGAGGGGCAGCTGTAATTGGTCCATCTGTCCAGATAATCCATTAGAGGAGTGTTACCCAACTCAGGGACCTCCAGACAGTCCACATTTTAAACCCCTCCCAGACAGTCCATTTTTGCTCCCTCCAAGCTCTCGGTAGGAGCAAAAACATGGACTATCTGGGGGTCTCTGAGGACCGGGTTGGGAAACGCCGTTCTAACTGACTATTTGAGACATGATAGGAGCAGCATTCATACCACAATAAGAAACTTACCCCGGGCTTTGAGGCTGAAGTCAAAAGCCACCTCATCCTCACTGCTGGCCTCCAGCTGAGTCTTCTCCTCTAGTAGAGCTTGGCCAATTAGGTGCAGGGCCTGCAAGACCCACATATATTCTTTGATCTCTTCACACCTGTCACTCCTTATGTATGATTTTAATGTGTGGATCCAAATACAGTGGTAAAGATGTGGTAGGATGCTACGGGCCGCACCCTCTGGATCATGGCCTCCGTCCACTGGCCGGCACGGTCCTCTGCTGCCTTCTGGAGTACCACCCGAAGTATGTGGAGGAAGATGTCGCAGTTGAGGATCCGCATGATGCCGGAAAAGGGCGGGGTGAACGGTGGGGGAACTGGGGGAGGGAGAGCTGGTGCCGGGGAGACACAGGTCATAAACTGGGGATACCAAACACCTGCACACTACAGCACCACAGCTGCAAATACCAAACACCTGCACACTACAGCACCACAGCTCTAAATACCAAACACCTGTACACTACAGCACCACAGCTCTAAATACCAAACACCTGCACACTACAGCACCACAGCTCTAAATACCAAACACCTGTACACTACAGCACCACAGCTGTAAATACCAAACACTGCACACTGAAGCTGTGAAAGCAGCCCAAACCACGCCCGCTCACCTTTATCACCACCCTCCTGAGCTCGCCTCTTCTTCTGAGCATCTTCTGCCTGAAAGCCAATCAGTGCACATTTACACAAATGACAGGGAAAACAGTGATTAAGGTGAGGACTGGTGCTCTGGCTATACCTTGCTGTGCTGGGACTTGGAGTAGTGGTAGAAGAAGGGGTTGAATTCTTGAAGGCACTCCTTTTTGACCTCGTAAAGGCCATGACCCGAAACCCCAGGCTTCCTGAGGCAGGAAAACAGACATGTCACATGACCACGGATTCATACGCCTTCCTACACTTCCACAACAGCCTTTTGGCATCCAGAAATAGCAGAGCACATAGAGGGAAAAGCTGCAGGACTTGCCTGAATGTGGCGACTCTGGAAATGACACTTTCTAGACCAGTCTCTTGACTCTCCTTGGGGGGAGGGGGGACCAAACACAAATCAGTTCCATGGTATACCACTAAGGGACAAAAGTACATGCTAAAGAGGGGGGGTGTCTCACATTCTCTGGTAGGCCCTTGACCAGGCTGCTGTGGGCCATGGGTTCGATGCAAAGCAGATGGATCACTTCCCTCATGGTGACGTCCTCCCTGGTCACCTGACTGATCCCCGGGACGTACCGCTCACCTGCACAAAAATGTGGACCAATCACTTCACACCTTCTGGGTCTAATCTGCTCAACACCTTATTTGCTTCAAAGCTCATGGTACACTAGCTCAGTTTCAGGCATGTTTGTGGACCTCTAGGGTGTTAGTCAGTCAACACAGACACTGTTACACAAAAAGCCACCAAAGGGCAGGCTGGGTGGGGAACTTGCCTATGATTACAATGAGCAGGTGAAGCATCTCCTCCATCAGCCTGTTCCACTGCTTCAGCAGCTCCTGCACGAGCACAGAGTCAGCAGCCAGCCTCCATGTGGTCATGATCATACGTCCCCCTTATTGCACACCAGATCTCTCGTTGGAACCTCTGCTTCTCACCTGGTCTTTGGACGAGTAGCTGCCATTAAAGAGCTCAAAGAGCTCCAGGCGCTGAAGCACGAGCATCACAAAGTCGTTAGGATCCATCCTGGACCCAGCGATCTGTGAGAACAGACGGTGAAGACCCAGAATGTGAGGGACTGGGCTCCATAGGACCACTGGAGTAAGAAGGCAGTGGTACTGTGTACCTGAAGCATGATGATGTCCTTATCAAACATCTCATCCCTGCATTTCACATCCTGATAATAATACACCTGCAAAAGAGTGGGATTCATCAAGGGTCTCGATTCATTGCTGTTGATGCTCAATGGTTCGACTGATCTTCACCTGCTCAGTGCTGCCCCCTGCCTTACCTGGCTGACAAGCGAGAGCCCATTCCGACGCCACATCTCAGCGGATACCTGTGCCGCCAAGGCCAGGCAGCGCAGCGGATGCTCAGCCAGGTATGCGAAGTTGCAGTGCATCTGCGAGCAACGGTAAGTGGGAGCAGAGGGTCAGAACCAGAGGTGGAAAGTTCAGGTCCAGAAAGAATAATTCCAGACCAACATTTTCAACCAACCTATTGTTTGTGAATGTGACTCTTTATACTCAACTTGTTGGTTGAAGCAAAACCCTGGTATGGATTTGTATTTTCTGAGACTGAGCTTTCCATCTCTGGTTAGAACCAGAGGATCATGCATAGAGCGCCAAATCCCCCCCCCCCCCACCCAGACTGGCAAGCACTGCTTACGGCAGGAACACACCTCATCAAGATATTCTTGCAAACGAGCGACCGCCCCGCTCTTGCAAATGTGAACGTACAGGCCTGTCACAAAAGAAAGAGGCGACAGAAAGACATCTTAGCCGTTCAAAGTCAGTAAAGAGGTCAGCGTGACGAGGCACCCCGGGACTCACCTGCCAGCAGCCTGGAGACGGGCAGGTAGACGCTGACAGGCTCCTGGGAAACCTTGTAGGGCCTTGAGTTCAGGATGTGCTTGCACATGTAGGAGTCCGTGGCTTCACTGTGGAAGGGCTGGTTGGTGCAGCGCAACAGAGTGCTGTGACAGTCTTTGAAGGCCTGCAACAGCACCTCCTCCTGGAAACAAAGGTACGTTACAATATTAAGTTTTTTTTTTTTTTTTTTTTAGTCAATTTGGTTTGCCCATTTAACAAGACACAGGACTGTCCAGAATTGAAACAAACAGCGCAGCTTAAACACTACGAGATGCAAAGATGTGGTTAGAACCTGAAGAAATGTCTTATTGTGGTAATGGGTGACAGCGCCAGGGTTGCTGGCATGCCGGGCCCCGTACTCACGTCGGACGCGCACCACTCCTGCAGCATGGAGAGGATGTGCCTCAGAAGGATCTGAATGGAGAATCCAGCCTCCCACTCGGGCTCCACCTCCACATGCTGGCCAAACTGCCGCTTCACCTCCTCCATGCCCTTAAAGGGGGAATCGGCCCCATAGCAGTCAGGTAAACCCCCAACCCTCCCCCCCAGGGACTTCTACTCCAAACAACCCCAGAGACGTTACAGGTTGAAGAGAAATGAATACGGTACCTGCATGCTAGCCAGAATTCTCAGAAAAGCCCGGAAGCCCTCCAAGAACTGTGCACGGAGCTCACCGGACCAAACGGTGGGCTTGCTGATCAGGATGTACCTGCGCACGGTAATGACATCGTTAACACAAGGGGGCGCTTTGCATGCAGGAGCACTTCTCTGGAGGCCACTGCTCACCTGAGGTCGTGGAAGATATCCTGGATCCTGTAGAATCGGTCCACGTTGTGTCCCTGGAAGTGAAATCTATTGCTGCCGTCCAGGTGCTCCGAGAGCATCTCCATCACCGTCTCTACAATCACCTTGATGACGTTGCCCTCCTCGATGAGCTGCCGGGCCTGGGGGAGACGGGCAGTGGTGAAGGTGGGTGTTAGCGCGTCGCAAGAGGAAGACACCACCCTCAATAATGGTAGCCCTGCTTACCAGAGTCGGCACGGTGAAGATCTGCACCGAGAGCGAGGTGATGGAAATGCTCCTCTCATGGTCATCGATGATGAAATCCTTCTGCAGCTGCTTATAGTGCTGTGGGTGGGACAGGGGTGAGGGTTCTCTTGTGGTGCTTGGAAGGCTGAGAATTACGTACAAGTTCTCAAGGCACCCACCTTGGTATATTCAATGGCGAAGAGTCGTTTATACTTGGTCTCCATCAGCAAGCTGCAGACAATAAGCTCGTGTATGACCTTCCGTGCCACTGAGAGAGAGATATATATCCAGGGGTGTCAATCACGCTGTGTCCACGGAGGGCCAATGCTAATGACATTTCAGCACTCCACCCTGCTGACCTTTGTAGAGCTTGGAGTCATGCAGCATCAGCTGGCTGATGAGACTTGGCTGACCTGCAACCTGGCTGGGCTCCAGGGCCACCTGGCAAAACAGCTGCCGGAACCCCACTGTGGGCCACAGAACACACCTGTCAGGCGGCTTCCGCTGCACTACACCAGCTGGCCTGTTAAACCGCGAATGCAAGCCTTAAAACCAGGAGCTGGTCAACCCAGTACGAGTGCGAGGACCTGAGTATGGGATAATCTTCTGGAGCCAGGAGCCCAGGCGCAGTGCGAAGCTCTGGTGGGCCATCACTGCCGAGTGCAGGATCTCCACACGCAGAGGCTCAGAGGAAATCTGCTCCGAGTTGGTCTGAGATGCCGGAGACACAAACATCTATCTCAGGAAAGCCATCTACGCAGACCACTCACACACTCACAGTGCCTAATCATGCCTAACAGGCTATTCATAGCCTCCTGAACAATCGAATCAGGCCCCCCTCAACCCCAACCGCCACCCTGTCCGTACCTGTATCTGCTCCTTCACTTGCAGACATGAACGGAGGCTCCCCCGTTTTACTGCTCTTCGCCCCTATAACCACAACACGACAGCAGGTCAACGACAGTAGATCAAAAGCACCATCTATCCAACATGCTGACACAAACAGCCCCCAACACCTTGTACCTCCTTGTCGATTAGTGCAGTGTGCGTGTGCGCCTCCCTGTGGTCACACTGCAGAGAGCGCTGCAGGGCATAGATGACGTGGTCATAGGAATGGTGCTCGTCATTGTACAGAACACAGTAGTATGTGTCCTTATGCACGCTATTGGCAAGAGAAGATGGAACAGACATTATTTGCAATGGCGTCATTCGGCTGAAATCTGTCACAAACCAGAGGACAACACAGAAACCAGGCAGCTATCACTCCATAATCCCCAACCAGCAAAGCACCCAGAGATAAGAGGCATTCCCATAAAAGTGGCAGAACTTGTATTACATATTTCTTTCTGAGCACAATCCAGGAAGCAGGCAAAAAAAATAATTTGACTAGACGCACTGACAGTGCATATGTGTGTATGGAACACTTGAAACATGAGGTCAGTCAATCATAATCAATGGTGGACAAATTACTGTTTTCATGCTTAAGTAAAAAGTGCAGATACAACACCAAAATATTACTCAAGTAAAAGTCATCCAGATAAATACCACTCAGAAACGTGGTTTTCAATGCAGAGAAAAGCTTACAAAAAACAGCCTACACTTTTAAATTCACTTTAGTCAGATTAGAAAATAGCATCCATAGATACATAGCATCAGAATAAGGAAAACATAGTCACAAGAGAATATTCAGAAACTGCAGTGAAACTTGCCGAGCAAGCCGATGCAGTTTCGCCGAATGGAATTCAGTGGGAAACAGAAGATCGAACCACGTGCCAGATTTAATAATGATTTATAAATGATTTATACCTCTTATGAGTGGTGAACGAGCCGACATAAACCTTTGTCCTCTACTACAGAAAATGACAGAGCGTCCAGTGCAATCACCATTATTTCAGTAGTAGTCTATAGATTTAAATAACAGCCTGCAATTTTGGTATGTTAAGCAATTTATCGTGCCTCTATACGCAGTTTGTTCCATCTTCATAAATACAGTATGCAATACAAAATAAAAATTAAGCAAATAAGTACAGTGATGAAGTATTTGCACTTCGTTACTTTACACCTCTGTTCACGATACGCCCGGGCCGCAGCTGAAGGCAGCACCCTTCCAGCAGTGCTCATTACTAATTCTACGTGGAACACCACTTCACCGCCACTCATTTTGGTAACAGAGGAGCCCCCCCGACGCTCCCTTACCGGGGCCGGAGCTCGGTTGGGAGCTCGTCATGTTCCCCCCAAACCAGTAGCTCGGTAATGTAGCGCAGAATCACACGAAAGAGCTTCTCAGCACGTTCCAACAGGCCTGGTTCCAGGACATGGTCTGCGTCCTGCAGGACAAAGCAGCGTAAACTTCAGTCCTGCTCTGGGGATCTTACACAATCCACACACACAACTTCAGTTTATTCTCAAATGACTCAACAGGATGTTCAAACTTGCCCTGGCTTTCAGTGAAATTATTTATAGACTAAGGCTGTAACGCAGCCTGAATTAGCTGCCAACATCCAGCTCAGTGAACAGATTTCCTTCAACCCCTTTCTGAAAATCTTCCTCACTGCACACCAGACATTTTGCAGTGAGATTCAGAACACAAATGACGTCATCTGAGGGGATACACTCTTTAGTCTTCATAAAAATAGCTCCGGAAAAAAATAGAATGTGGGGTGGTTGGTGACAAAACAGCAGTGTTTTGGCAAGAACCTCATATTCCAGAAACATTATAATAACCTTTGACACACTTCCTCCACATTCAAAATAAATATTCTGGACTTTCTCCCAAAAAGCCACAGCCGACAGAATAGAACAGATAAAACCATTGCAGCGCAGAAAGCATAAATAAAAATTTAACAATCAAATCAGATGAGGCGATCCAAGCAGCTGTATCAGGTTAGTTCAGGCCAATGTCATTGTAGCGTTGTTTCACATCACATTGTGTGTCCATGCCAGGAAGAGTCGACACCTTCCATGAAGGGCTTCATAATGAATCCAGATGGCTCTTTTCGCACAAAGCATGCCGTGGTTCCAGGAAAACAAATTCAACTCTGAGCACAAAGCAGGCAGGCCAGACAGCAGAACTTAATTCAATAGGTGCACCTGCTGTTTATGGAAACAGGTCTGGGAGGTGAAGGCAAAGGGGCCTGCCATGTGCGTCAGCTAATAGCCCCCTCACAGATGTTATCGGCACAACGATGCTCCCCCAAGGTGCTAGGACACCTGGAACCAGGCAAGAGATCTGATGCTGATGGCGGCCTTTTCAGTGTGCCGCTACTCTGGCCCTCTGTCTGTTAATTACCGAATCTGTACTTCAAAAAAGTCTTGCCTTCAAAGCTAACTTCACCTCTAAATAAATAAACTAAATAGACAGATAGATATAGATCTGAAAAACAAACAAAAACCTGAGGCTGTCAACACTTCCATTCCCCCCTCTTCTGCTCACCCCCTCCCCACCGACACACACTTCCTGCTATGCTTTTTCCCAGGGAATTATTTGTTCCCTTAAGCCCAGGCCATAAAACTGAGAGGTCGCACAGACATGCGTCCCCATGAGCTCATGCAATTGCGGAAGCCTCCGACGACCACTCTTAAAACACCCACCGTTTCCATGGCAGCCGTGGCCCCCGGATCGTGCTTAGGGCAGCAGGGGCCCGTCTTCCAAGCTTCTACGTCCCCGCAGTCGCAAAAGCCACCGCCCGACGACGCATGCATCTAGAAGAGAGGGCAGATGCCAGGCTGGGATTAGTGACAGACCCCCCCCCCCGAAGAGTGGAGGGAAAGGGCAGGTCAACTGAGCACAGACCAGTGTAAACATCAACTGTAACTGCAAGTTAATCCCAAAGAGTGTGAAATGCCATTTCATGCAATCAGTGATTGGCACAGGAATCTAAACAATCACAATTTTCTGACAGAAGGCTAGACCAGCGTTTCTCAAATGATAGAGCTCCAAGTGAGATAGTGACAGAAAAATGCAGCTTGGTTCACAGACACAAAGCCGATTTACCGACGAGATAGGGCTGGGTGATGTTTAACAACCTGTCATCATATAAAATTTAAAACGACAAGAAAATGAGAAACACTGATGAACTGTTAAGGAACAATGCTTGATAGCAGCCATTAACCTCATATCACAGAAATGAATGCAATTCCTGCCAATCATAGGCACTGCAAGGTTAGTTGAGTTCATGACGCACGCATGCTACCGTTTTGGTAATATATCATGGAAGCAATATGCTCCTTCTAAGGAAGCTTCAAATACTGAAGACTAGGTGACAGCTCAGCAGCCAAAACAGCTTTTATTTTTAAAATATCGTGGACAAACAAGGTAAAAAGACGTTGGCTCTGTGGTGGTATTGTTTGCCGTTTAAATTTCAACACTCTTCATTTTCATACAAATTAATTAAAATTAGATTTCTGCTTGCCTTCCATTTCACCTTCTTAAATGTTCTACATTAGATCAAAGTAAAAAAAAAGTATACAAGAGTATATAAAATACATTGTGTATGTAACTATATATATTAAATGGTGTATGTAAAAAAATTTTAATATTAACCGAGGGCCCCCCCAGACAGCAAAACGTACCGACCCCGCCTGGTACTCAAATTTTACCAAGGGACATAGTCAGCGAAATCTACCAAGGGGGACCACCACCCCCGTAGGCATAAATTTACCCTGAGCCACTGCCATGATAAATGATGAATGGGTGGGCAGCGTGTCGGAAAGGTTGAGAAACACTGAGATGGTGTATGTGAATAAGTGTATTAACCAAGACGATCTCCTCCCCTGCAGACATATGGGCACATGAATTGAAATAGTTGAGAAACACTGGGGTATAGACAATATTCTCGGCCTTTATAAACAGTGCCCCAAGTTAACGGACATCTGTGAGTTACCATTTGTCTATCCATGTATGTGCTATCAGTTAGCATCCAGGCTGCTCCCTGCCTTAGGTCTTGTGTTACATGGCAGTGTTTCCCAGTCGTCCTCAGGGACCCACAGACAGTCCACGTCTTTGTTGACTGTTCGGCAGGGAGCTCGGAGGGATCAGAATCATGGCCTGACTGTGGGTCCCTGAGGACCAGATTGGGAAACACTACTTTATGGGACAGGCTACAGGCCTCCCCCCCATTGACCCTGTGGTCTGAAGATGGATAAACAGAATTACAATTAAAATACATGCAAAAAACTACCGCCACCAATATTTGAGGACAACAAAACGAGGTATTAATCCAGTCTGATGGAAATATGAAAACGTCAGACATTTATTCTAGTAATGAAGTAACAGGATGAGGTCACTTCTGAAGCTACCTTGTACCGATGACCCTTGTGCACGCTGTTCTGGAAGCAATCCGTACAGAGGACACATGTTGGGTCAATGGCGCAGTCTCTGGAATAAGACATCAGATGAGGTCAGAGGTACATGTCAACCAAACATCATAAACAGTGGTGCTGACATGTTGACGCTGAAGAGGCCTGCAAACCTGAAACTGGAAGCAGTGTCAACCTGTAAATAATTCAAACAGTCCTTTAACTGCCATGGACCTGAAACACAATAGTCTACAAATAACGGTGCCCACACAGCTATTTCGCAGACAAATAAAACAAGCATTTTAAGCTTTCTACAAATGTTAACAGCAATAAAGAAAGCATCTGCCATCCAGCGGGGGAAATTAACAGGAATGGAGAGCAAAAAAGGCCCAAGAAATCTCAGAATGCCCCTCAGAAACGCGATCGAAGAGCAAAAATTGCCACCAAGATTTTGAAAAATATTT
>JAODJU010000025.1:15808767-15821086 GCA_026776725.1 Gnathonemus echidnorhynchus | reverse complement strand
TGCGATGGGCTGGCCCCCTGTCCAGGGTTGTTCCCTGCCTCGTGCCCGTTGCTTCCAGGATAGGCTCCGGACCCCCCCCGACCCAGTAGGATAAGCGGCTTGGAAATTGGATGGATGGATGGATATATTATTATATATATATATGCCTAATATCCTAGTCCTACATTAAGCCATCATTTTTTTTTTTCTTTTTTCATTTAATGTCCATTTCCGTCACTATATACATACATAACTTTATGTAACTGGAACGTAACGATGCCTGGAAGAGGCCAATTTTGTATTTTTTTTTAATAAAGGCATACATCCAAAAACAAGCCAGTCTCCGTTAGGGGCGTGGCTACAGATCTCATGCTTAAGTACGGCTTTACCACCCACCCATCAACAACTTGTACAACTACCGAAGGCTGAGCAGTATGTTCATGGTATATTGATATCTTTTCAAAATGAGATGTAGCACGACACACATACCATTTATATCAATGCACCTTTTATTGTGCATCAGAACCAATAGGATTCCTTCTGGGTTGTAAACAAAAGACCTTCAACTGTGATGTTGCAGACAGCTAAAATCAAAATGTGCAGCAAGCGCTATTTTTTTTCCAGCATGTGGTTCTGGTCAAAACCACACACTGTTCAAGAACGTTGGGAAAATAAATGAAGCATTAAGTAAGGTCTCACAGGGCAGTTGACGGAGGCAAATAATTGGTACTTGTTTCATTTAGTTTTAAAACACTGCAAAACGGCTCAAAGGTTTACATTTACAGTTGTAAAACATTTTTAATAGACCTTCAACGGTTTCTAAAGAGGATGTTTTAAAAAATGACCATAAACTAGTTTTGAAAGACTGATGAAGATTTCACTTTATCAATAAACTAATGCATTATACATATATAGAAAGGATATTGTGAGCTAAATAAAAGCCCAAATAGTTGGAGCTCTCTCTTATATATAGATGGTTTTCTGTACACATACAGATGTGGAACAGCAGTAGTTTGCTTATTTACTCATGCTGGCTCAAGGCAGTGATTACTGTATGCATTCTCATCTGGCCTCACTTCACAATAAAAACAGAAACTTTATAAATTAATTACTATTTTTAAGCAGTGCCCCCAAAATTTTGTAAAAGCCCCCATTTTTAGACAGTGGGGGCAAAGTTACTCCTCAAATTTGTTTTAATTTCCTACTCTGCTGGCATCAATTTTTAATGAATTAGAAACCAAGACACAACAAGGCAAAAAACTATCATACTGTACAGTAAGAAAATGCACCATTTCATATAGACAGATTTACTGTAGAAAAAAAAACCATTTACACAAATCTTTAGCTTATTTACCAGCACCAGGCCATTATCATGACAACTTCCACCAAAAGATGAATACTGATCCTTAATGTGGGTTCGCCAGATGCAAGAATATCACTATTACCTTTCCTATTTTGAGAGGGAAAAAAAACAGAGAAAATGATGGACAAGCGTCTGGTGAGGGAACAGCAGACCTGCAGGAGTAGGTCGTCTCCCCCTCCTTGAACACTCTTCCACAGAGATGGGAGGAGGCGCTGTCCTGCTGGAGTTTTTCCAGACCCACGTGGGGATCCTCCCCGAAAAGGAAGCACTCTAGGGGCTGCAACAGCAGATCCGTTGCCAGCTCCTCTTCCTCCTGGGGATGAGGCACCGCCTCCAGACAGTAGATCTGCGGCACCTGCTCCATCAGGTACCACAGAATCTCCGACCTGCAGTCGGTGGACTCCTGCCATTTCTGCCCCAAGACAGCAAAGACAAGAGGCAAGTCATGAGAAGGAGGGGGGTAATAATCTAAATTGACATCACTAACACTGTGCTACCTACAACAATACTCACCAGCAGATTTTCATGTACACACCCTTAATAAAACATTTACCAGAGTCTCATACTGAAGCTCACACCTCAGGAAGGCTGGAACGCGCCTCTGTGTTGGAAACTTTTGCTTTCCGAACAACACGTCATAGCAATCCTCCAGAGTGCGGTTTTCTTTTTTGCTATTACATTATTGGTTAAACTAAACGGTCCCCTCCTTGTTCGGTATTTTCCCCACAGAAAAACAGCGTACTTTCACTACGTCTCCTTCATACCACTCATCTACCCAATTTAAAATCTGGTAAGGCAACTAATTAACCAAAAACACATTTAACAGCAATTACCTGCAAAGGCAGCAAACTACCGTACATGGCTTGTCACGACCTGAACCAGTCGGTTACCAATACTGAATTACTAATCAGGGTGATTTAGCAGCGTTCACAAGTTTCACTATTTGCGTAACTTACCAACTGCGTCAAATAACGCAAGTCTAAGTTGAGATGTCAAACCGCTGGGCAGCTGATGACATACCGTACACTTAACAGGGCAATACTGGTTATAAATCCTCGTAAGATTAAACGTTGCAGGAGATCATTCACAATGATACGAATGGCCGCGGCTGGGGGAGTCGTCGTTTGCTGGTAGCTCGCAAACAACACACGGCTAAGGAGGCTAATGCTAGCAAGCGAGCGCGTACCCCCGAAAACCGAAAGTTCCTCAGGATGCCAGTCAGCTCAGTAATATCATGACAGACAGCTCCAGTTTTCATGCACAGAGAAGTTTCTAAATTAAAGAGCAGGTGCTGTCGTGTGCTTACCTTACTGAGCTCTAGCCCGTTAGGTGCCTTTTTAGCTTCCGCCATCTTCCGTCCGCCGTTCTCCCTTTTCCAGGGAGACGCGGTGAACTACCGAAGGCTTTCGCGACTCTGAACTGCGGTGCGAGATCTGCGCTCGAGACTCCGGGGCGCCAATAGCGACGGTGCGGGGCGTGGCTTCGCGCCGACGTAAAAAATATAAACAGTCGTTCTCCACTGCTTCTTCAGCTACAAAATGCTCCTACGTACGGCAAGCCTCAATAAGACAGCCCAGTACTGAGGCAAAATCATTCTGAGGACCCTCCAAAGCAAATTAGGTTAATGGGCAGCTGATTCTAGGCCAGAATTTGGACTTCAGCTCCCACCCTTCCAACCAATCACCAATGCTGCGGTCACATGACCTGCTGCTTCGAACGCTGCTTGGCTCTTCACGCGAGTGCTTTGGGGTCGGAGTTCAAAGTATGATGTTATGCAGAAAGACCAAGTATGGAGTCCATCTTTCACGAAAAAGTAAGCCTTTTAATTATTTCTCACGTTTTAATTTGATGGCATAATTAGATGTGCATACATAAAGACCCTTGCAACGCGTGTGGAAGATTTTGTTTTTAAGTAAGCGTCTATAGCTGATAATAAATTAGTTATCCAGCCATCGCAAGTGAATGTCTGCAAATTTTATCGAAACAGTATGGAAATGTGGAAAAGTCCTTACACAATCAATATTAACGCTGTGACCGCTGTGTCTGTGTTATCAGGTTTAGCGACTGAACTAACTTCTGAAACGAGTGTCAGGTGTTTGTAAATTGGCGTCGATTTATGCACTTGGTTACCTAACTACTTCCTGTAAACTTTTTTTATTAAGGTAGCCCAGCTCAGATTACGTCATGTAACATTAACTAATTGTAAGACTTGGCGCATATCTGTTTTGCTAGATTTTTGGTTGCTGAAGGAGTTGTATTAACACGCCAATTAAAACTTTTTGTTTTGAATATATTTGTTTCGCTTTATTGGGCTTCATTTAAAAAGAAAACGTTGACAATTTACAGCAGGAGGGCTCCCTATGCGCCCAGCACTGTCTGAATAACCTGCTTCAGGGAGAGTACTTTACTCCAGTGGACCTGTCCTCAATTGCGCATCAGCTGGATGAGGAAGAGCGAATGAGAATGGCGGAGGGAGGCGTGACCAGCGAGGAGTACAGGACATTCCTTCAGGTAGGAGACTCGGAGCGTCTATCCCGTATTATAATTGCGTGTCCCTACACATCTAATGCCCCGGAATTGCAATTATGCTTTAGCTCACCTCTGACATTCATTCTCCCACACTGATGTTTTCACCAGCAACCCTCCGGGAACATGGACGACAGTGGTTTCTTTTCCATACAAGTGAGTCACATGACTGAATTAAATTTTCTCCTGTTTTGCGATTCAAGTCAAATTGGCCTAGCTGTGATGGGGCATGTCATTGTTTGTGTCATAATGTGTGATTGTATTGCTCTGCATTCGGTTGCAGGTTATCAGTAATGCTCTAGGGGTTTGGGGTTTGGAACTGATTCTCTTCAACAGCCGCGAATATCAACGGATGATGATCAACCCAATGTAAGAGCAAATCAGAGATGGGTAACTTGTGCTCGAGATGTAGCTGCGTAAATGCACTACTCAGCTTGTACAGCAGGTGGCACAGCAGTGTGGGAAGGTCTCCGCTTGCTACATAAGGGAACTTTTTAACTTTCTGAACTTTTACCAGTACTTCAGTGTATCAATGGAAAATATTTGTTTGCTATGGTGTGTCCCATCTGCATTGTTTACCTTTGCTGGAGCCAAAAGAAAAGTATTCATTTTTTTGAAAAAGATGTTTTGTATTGTGCAGAAATGAGAAGGCATTTATTTGCAACTACAAGGACCACTGGTTTACTGTGCGGAAACTGGGCCAACAGGTGAGTTCCTGGGCAAATATGTGACTCTTCATTTGTAAAACAAAAAACAGCTAAATTATAAATTGGGCTATTTTGGTTATCTTGTTTGTCTCTTCACAGTGGTTTAACCTGAACTCATTGTTGACGGGGCCAGAGCTTATATCAGATACATATCTGGCTCTCTTCCTGGCTCAGTTACAACAAGAAGGTAAATACAGAAATACACCATGTCACCGTCCCATATGTTGTTTAAAATGATAATGTACAGTAATTGCAACAGTTTGCAGGGTTGTATGCTCAGTAGTATGGAGTCCCATACAGAGTTGACTTGAGTGGGGAATGATAGGCTACGGCCCATATTTTCTGCAGGTTATTCCATTTTCGTTATAAGAGGGAACCTCCCGGACTGTGAAGCAGAGCAGATTCTGCGCATCATGAGGGTGGAGCAACGACAGAGACCCAAGCTGATTGGAGAAGAGGCGGCAGCCCAGTCCAGTGGCAGCCAAGGGTGCGAACCCTGGGGGCTGGGTGGCCAGGTTCAGTGCTCAGATGGATCATAACGTTGTGCGGCGATGATGACGTTCCTCCTCATTACTCATACTTTCATACAGTGGTGTGTCAGTGCAGAAGGCCCTGGAAGTGGAACCAGGCCTGGACGTCGGCGTGGTGGACGAGGAGGAGGAGGCGCTGAGGAAGGCTATCGCCCTGAGCCGAGAGGACATGGAGGTTGAGGATGAAGAGGCAGACCTACGCCGGGCCATCCAGCTGAGCATGCTGGGTAAGTGGCATCACACACTTTTAACCCTGAATATCTACCCTCCAACTTAACTTCATAATGCATTGGTCTTGGAGCTACGTCACACTGTCATTTCCTCTTTGAACCAGTATCTGTGCCGAATGTATAATTAGCAAGATAATCCCCCGGCTCCCAGGTGCAACAAGTACCAGTAACTCCCTCGAGCCCAAAGATGTGGATGTGACCCAGACAATGGGGTCAACTCAACCCCCTACCATACCCCCTGAGATGCCTGCAAACACCCAGAAGGAGAATCTGAGTGCCGAGGAGCTACGCAGGAAGAGACAGGCCTACTTCGACAGGTGGGCCGTTGCAGTCCCTCCCTGCATAGGAGTCCATCAAAGCGGGGGGGCCTGGAGCTAAACTGGCATGCTCTTCTTGCAGACAGTCCCAACCGCAGACCCAGGGAGGCCAGAACACGGGAGCGCCCTCAGGAAGCACAGGTACTTGTAGCAGACGGCCCATCCCAACTACAGCCATACCGCCATTGGCTGTTGAGTTTACATGTTCTTTGTTACAGGGTCAGAACCAGGCAGCCATGATGCTGAGACCGAGCATGCCCAGTGATGGACCAGGGGCGGAGCAAGCCGGCCGGCCAGCCCGACGATGACTACTTCCTGTCGTGCCCGTCGCGGTCCTGCCCCGCCCCCTCCGTGAGGGTCAGCCTCTCCCCACCTCCTGGCCCCCTGGTGCGCCTTCTCCAAGTATCAGCTGGCCCTTTACTACACCCTGGACGTGTGTACAGGCTGAAACAGAGAAATGGCAAAAATCCAGTAGTGTAATGTAACAATGCGGATTAATAGGGTGCAGGGAAGGGAGGATGGATAGAGTTCTATTGCAGTTACTCAATGTCTGCAATTGCCTTCTACCACAACACCTTCAGCTCCTATTTATTTACGTATTTATTTTGCCACTGGGAGAGGTGGACAGGAAACCCATGTAAGTGTCTCTGAGTCAAAGGAAAGATGACTGGGTAAGGCTGGTACCTTAGAAGTGGCATACAGTGGAATGGAGGTGGGGGCCTCTTTCGTGTGCCACCCAGCGGGACCATTGGGGGTCTGAGGGTGTGACAACAGGCTTAAGCTACATTCTCCTTCCCTCCCTTCGACCTGCATCCTTTCCCAGGTGCAACATGACCTCATCAATCAAGGCCGAGGAATTATGAACTATTGATTACGTAGCGGAGTGTGTGTGTGTGTGTGTGTTTTCCAGTCTTATTGTTTGTTTTCTAAGTAAAGGCATTGATAGTACAATAAACAAGGTCCAGGTAGTTCTGGTTATATTCTTTTTTGGCCATTTAAAGAAATAAGGTGTATTTTTTTTTTTTTGACCACTTAAAACATTCGTTCACAGATTGTGACATTCATTCCTTTTCACAAAGTAAAGCTATGATCTAAAATGAGCTACTTTCCATGGTGGGTCATAAATATCAAAGAAATTCTGTGTTTAGTAGTGGTACTACATGTTAGGTTGATGTGCCAATTCAGAAATTTTTAACCACTATGTTAATCTGGCAGATTCGTACAGCGTCCCATGAAATTTAACACGGTACAAATATTTCAGGCATTTTCCATTATGTAGCTTTCATTCTGTGCCAGTTATGTTCTTTTTTTGTTTTTCTGTTACTTGATTTGGACACAATCCACAGGAATGGGCTTAGGTTTGTGATGTGGTGTGCAGATCTGTAAAATACTGTGTTAGGTCTCTCACTCATGTTTTTCTGGAGTCGTCTAACAAAATACTAATTAATCTGCTGCAAAAATTTCTACTCTGTTTCATTAAAGTGACCATTTTCCTCAATTGTCTCTTCAAGCACTTGCACTGTCGTTATGTGAAAAATGTAGATTCAAACCGTACTATGACAAACGGGCTTCCAAGCAACAGGGTCTCCTGTTCAAGATGGCCCTGTCAACGTTCTCTTAAACTTGTGAACATAAATATTGACGCATGAAAATAACCCTGGATCCCATTTGTATCCCCGAATGCTTTGACCAGTTAATGTATAACCCTGAAGTCAAAGTTGTACTTTGACTCCCAAAAACAGTAAATGGACTTCTCCAAAGAGGTAGGTTGGAAAACAATGAATTGTGAAGAATGTATTTTTATATAATGTTACGTTATGTTTGAGAATTGTGCCAAAGCTGCAATACATACTGAATGTTTCTGTAACGTATTATTAGTAAGGTAGACATGACAATGAAATGATGGACCAGGTTTGAATATGGTTAAGGTGAGAATCAGATCCTGTGGATGTTGATGTATCAGTGGCCTGTATCTGTGGCTATTGGAAATCTTTTGCTATATGTATTTACAAGCCTTTACCTGTGGGGGGGGGCTCTATGAGTCTCAAAGCTGATGCACTTCCAAATGATACTTTCACAGGGTTCCTGATTTCATTAAGTGAACATTTCAGCTGTGGGAACTAGCTGAAACACGGACAGAGGACTACCATAAAGATAAAGGAATCTCGCCTGGGTGATATTGGGTGGGCGTAGGAGAATACAGAGTAAGCCAAGTGATGAAGATGGTAGGCACTACCCTGTTAGTGTGGGCTGCCCTCCTGGCCCTTACCAGCAGAGCTTATGTGACGAGACCCAATGTCACAGAGCTGACCAGCAGTAACTTGGACTTCGCCATGAACCTGTACCGGCGGATTGCCAGTTACCACGACGACAACATTTTTTTCTCACCCTTGTGCATGTCAGCCGCCTTTGTCACTCTGTCGATTGGAGCGCGGGAGTATACACGTGAACAGATCCTCAGGGGGCTCAACCTGGCCGCACTGGACCGGGATGGACCTGGGCTGATCCCGGCGCTGTTCCAGGAACTGATGGAGAACGTCACCCAGAGCAAGGAGTTGCAACTGGAACAGGGCTTTGCTCTCTTTGTCCATGACGATTTTGAGGTATCGACCACCTTCAGTGACCAGATCAAGGACTTCTTCAGTGCCGATGTTATGAATGTCAACTTTGCCAACCAGGCACTCAGCAAGGCCACCATCAACGAGTACATGAAGCACAAGACCAGAAATAAAATAACAGAGGCACTCAGCAAAATTGAACCCATGACTCAACTCATTCTCATTAACACCATCTTCTTCCAAGGTGAGGGACATCAACATTGTATAATCATGCATGATCATGGGTCTGTGAGATACAGAATATTCTTTACACTATATATAGATAATTACTGAACACCAGATCTGCACTGATGGAGTTTGCCAAATTCTTGTGCCTAGGTATGTGGGAATTTCCTTTTGATGTCAAGGCCACAGTCAACGATCGCTTCTATGTGGACAAGTACAACATCGTCCAGGTGCCCATGATGTTCACTGAGGCCAAGATATACGTGACCAAAGACACAAACCTAAAGTTGAGCATTGCAAAACTGCCCTACGTGGGGGGAGCCGCTATGCTAATCCTGCTGCCCGACAAGAATGTGGATTATACTACCATAGATGACCACATCAACGGCAAGGTCTTTCTGAGGTGGCTCAAGCAGCTCACCAAAAGGTATGAGACCGATCGCTACCGTAGCTGCTTAGGCAAGTCACAGATCGCAATTCTACATAACCAAGCAATGCTGATATGCCGGTCTTAAGCTGACATTATAGTGGAAAACAGAGGGACAGCTAGAGAGATGTGTTCTTCTTTAGGAGAACTGAGCTGATAATTCCCCGGTTCAAGATGGAGCAGTCCTACGCCATGCACAAGATCCTCCCCGAAATGGGCATAATCAATGTCTTCACAAGTGCCGCAAATCTCAGCGGCCTGAGCACAGAGCAGGGCCTCATGGTGTCTGAGGTTAGTGCACCTGCCTGTACTATCCAAAGCAGTTGGCTGTGGAGGATTTGCAGTGCACCTCCCCCTGAGTTACTTTCCTCTAGGCGTTTGGCCTGTTCGACGTGCATCTTAAGTGCCAGTGTGGTTCGCAGGTGCAGCACAAGGCCATGATCGAGGTGGATGAGATGGGAACCACAGCGGCCGCTGTCACTGTCACGGGCATCACCCCGTACTCCTTGCCCACCAGATTCGCCGTTGACCGACCCTTCTTCTTCTTCATCTACCATGAGGTCACCAACGCCGTCCTCTTCATGGGTAGGGTCATCAACCCCACCAAGATATAACAGCACCAGCGAAACAGCCATACAGCAGCACCAACTTTTCAGGACAAAACCACCCCATAATTCTACAGATTTTAAGGCAAATGTGTTGCAGCTAAGAGACGATGGTCCCCTTTTTCACCCTTTATTCACTAATGAGCTTTCCTCACTTTTTTCACCACTTCAATAAGGGACTGGAAAGGTCATTGAGAGCTTTGAAAAGGCATAGACAAGTAGCGGCTTGAAAATGGGTGTAGAATATGTGTTTAATCCGTGTTCATTAAACATGACAAATGGTCTTATGAAGATGTTGGCGTGGATCACTCAGGTGCTAACACACCAGGCACGATTAATCCGAATCAGGGGTCTGGGCACAGAATTCAAAGCTTTTGGAAATAAAGAAATCTGTTTAAAAAATCCACTATGTCCTAAGTGATTTGCAAATCACAGGGAGAAAATGAATATTTGCATGCTATTTTACAACAAAATGGACAAATAAATAAAATACATACTGTACAGCAGTGTGATTGTAACATATGGTTTGAAAATGGTGGAGTAAGGCAGAAATGGGGCTGCGGGAAGCAGATTCCGATGTTCCCAATAGCCAAGGTGGAGAAATGCTGTGTTTTTTCATTTATTAAATGTACGATTTAGACAATTTTAATCGAGGAGGGGGGGGGCTTTCAGGAGGGTGTACTTTGGCCGCTGGCTCCGTCTCTAAGCCCCCACTTGCCCCAGGGGAGGGGAAGGGGGTCTTCTCCATCATTCCCGCCCCGTCTGCATGCCGAGAGAGTTTGACTTTCTTTGACTGCCTTAGGAGAAAGAGAGGGATGGCTTAGAGTTTGTCAAAGGAGGTGGGTTGCACATGTTTGGGTGAACCTAAAATTCTACAAATACTTTGGCACCACCTACAGGCCAGTGTGGAACATGCAAGTCATCCGTCAACGGTTTTAAGAGGGAATGTAAGACTCCCACCCTCCCCGTAAGGGCGTAGTGAACATAAGAGTATTGCTACTTTCCTTAATTTACCTTGCAGAAGAACTCGGAACTGGGAATGACATCACACACAAGTTAATCACGTTCCAGATCAGCAAGACGGAAAGCCAGATAACTTGTTGGATTTAATTTACCCAAGCTTAAATGGTCTTTCTCTTCATTCACTTACATTTAGTCCAGACTACCTTAAATCCAACAAGTTATCCAGCTAAGCAAGAAATTCTGCTTTCTGAAACAGGTCCCAGCTCAGTCTAGCCCAGTTAATTGTTAGCAATATCAGTTCATACCAACACATCACCCAGTATTTTGTGCATAAAAACACTACAGCAACACGTCCACAGATAGTAGTTGGACAGTACTGTGTGTACAGCTGATTTAATGAGCCACAAATAAAACATAACTGTTAATAAACAGTATAAAACTATAGCTTTAACTTCTGTTGACAAAGGGCACGGCCATCTTGAATTCTGATGCCGGGGTTGAGTGGATTCCCCTGAGTTCACAAGTTGTAATTTCAACTTCAGGGGGCGTTCCAGTTGAAATGTTCAACTAGGAACTCAGAATTTCCAAGTTACGAGTTCAAATGGAATGCAGCATGACACACAAGACTGAAGGAGGAGCTGCCTGCACAGGCCCTGGCGCGTGGTGTGCATTAGCGTGTTGGCATGCATGTCAGAGGCCTGCTCTGCGGCACCTACACGCTAAGTTTCCTGGGCTGTGTCTCCTTGGAGCCACTGGGCCGGTGCTCCGTGTTGCTGCGGATCAGCACTGGCATGGCTGATGCGGGAGAAGCGGGGGGCGCAGAGCTCGACGTGGTGCCGAAATGGTGGGATCTAGGCAGGGTGTCACCTAGGAACAGGAAGTTAGATTCAGACTGGGGCAGGTCACACCTCTGGCGTTCATCTCATAATCAGCACCTCCTATTAATAACATGCTTTGTAAGTGATGTTAGCAGTGAAACAGTTCAGAGCTGCACAATTGAGTAATTTTTACGAGTCATCCTAGGAGGTTCTTTGGTTGTCCCTTTACGGGGAGTGCATGGCCCCATCCTGGGTGCGTGGTTACCGTTGACAGGATGGAGGCTACTCTTCCCGCTTCCGGGACAGTTCCCGCACTCTTTCCCGGACTCCTTAACCTTTCTGGGAGAGAAGCCGCACATAGAGAGTCCATTATGTAGGGCTGGACAAACAAGGACTCTGACTGAGGCAGGCCTATCGCACCACATTCTGTTCCCAGGAACAGGGTTCAACCTACACTGTTTTCTCCGCATTGACCATCTTGGACGTGCTCGGGTGGCTACTCAGCGATCGACTCCGGGACAGCTTGGCCTTCTTCAGCTCCTTGCCTTGGGATTTAACAATATCCAATATCATTCCCGGAATAACATGGAAAACAGACAGCCAGCAATTATGCCCATGGTGACAAAGAACTAAACTTTAAGAGAAACTGGCATCAAAACATGATCTTTGGAAGTAAACAGTCATACAGGAGAGTTTGATTAATGGCACAAAGGATTTATAACACACTGCCCTACAGATATCAGTCAAAGCTTGTGATGTTTCCCATAATCCTATGCAATCTTCGACAAGCCTGGCCGACTTACCAGCCGAGGTGGACGGCATTGTCCCGGATGTAGAGCCTGATATGCTTTTCGATGCAGACAGCCCAGATTTACTGTCCCTCCCTTAAACACAGCAGAGGCAACAGCTTACTGATGATTATGTGAAGCTATACTGAGACTAGCTTGAGATAAAATAATAATTCCCACCTCAAATCTATATTCAAGCATGATGATTCAGCCATTCCAATGGCCGCTGGACATTTATGCATGTTTAACAGTATGCCACGGGGGGGGGGGGGGGGGGGCAAAA
>JAODJU010000025.1:15768202-15808700 GCA_026776725.1 Gnathonemus echidnorhynchus | reverse complement strand
AACGGCCCCGGTTAAAGTGGCAGGAAAGGAACAGGAAAAAACCAGAAGGAACGGGGAGTGGCAAAGGTCAACCCCCCCCCCCCCACCCCACCCCACCCAGTGTGCTAGTGGCACAAAATAAAACTGCTCTGGACTAAAACAACATCAAGCTTTCAAGGTTTCAAAGCCCAAAACAAGTGAGGGAGGAAAACTGCTGGCTTTTAAAAACGGAAAACAGAGCTGTTTGAAGTGATTACATAACATTAAAAATAGGTCCTCAACATTCTCAGTCACCCAGTGAGTCATGTTACATTTTTGACTTCCCTTATACACAAGGAGAGGACAGAACATGTAAACACCAGCATAAATGTCAGGTGGTAGGCGGACGGACCACCATGTGTATGTAGCTGGGATGTCATGGCCACAGGGCAGCATGGAGCCAGGAAGGATCCGGAAGGGCTATTTCCGCAATGCTTGTGACATTCTCTTCTATCTAAGCTGAAGCTAGGTTTGAGTAACAGGTTTCACCTCTATCTTCTCACCATCTCTAAGAGGAGGATCTCCTCCGTTTCCTTCTTCTGGTCCAGCAGGTCTCTTTCGTGCCTCTTGTGGTACTGGAGGGACAGGGAGAGTTGCTGAGAAACCAGCTCTGAGAGGTGACCATGGGCAGGGTGTGGGGGTGAAATTAGGTGCTTACTGGTTCTGTGATGTCCATTTTGTCCAGTTCCAGCACAATCTGAAGGTTAAAAGATCACATAAAGGCTAATTTCTCAACTCATGGAATATTATTTATAGTACAATGCATGCCACATTCAGCGTCAAACCATGGAGTCACCTCCTGGTTCTGGAGGGGCAGTTGTAATTGGTCCATCTGTCTAGATGACTCTATAGAGCAGTGTTACCCAACCCAGTCCTCAGGGACCTCCAGACAGTCCATGTTTTTGCTCCCTCCCTGCTTCCTACCGGACAGTCCACATTTTTGCTCCCTCCCAGCTCCCAGGACCAAAAACGTGGACTGTCTGCAGGTCTCCAAGGACCAGATTGGGAATCACTGCTTCAGAGGGTCCACCTACCTTCTTCTTGCACATGCAGGGTTAAACATAGCCTATCAGTGCATTCCCTATGTTCCCCCGACACCCATTTGGGTGCCCCTCACCTTGCGGACAGTGCACACCACGTCCTTGTCCTTCTCACGGCATAGCAGCCTGCGCACACAGAACTCCAGCTGCTGCAGCAGATGTTTCTCCGCAGGCAGCCTGATGGACGCTTTTAGCCTGGGCAGCATTCGACACAGCTTGTACCTGTGGGGGGGTGGGGCTGGAGGTCAGAGGTCACCTAACCCATAAGGGTCAAGCGTGGAGGCTGTGAGCATACCTGACATTGGCAACGGGGTCGTTGACCAGCTCCAGTGCAGGGCCCAGGAAATATTTGCAGAAGTAGGACTTTGAGAAGAGGTCCATGGCGATCTCACAGAGGTCCAGGTACCTCAACCTGTTCCAATAGCTCTTCCCTTGTGCCAGCTCTGGGAGAGAGGGCCAGATCTTAGATTACTCTACTTCTCATATACCACATGTGGACAGCACCCCCTGCTGGCTGTCTCTGCTTGCATGGATGGAGGAGACACACTCACGTTCCACCACCTTCCCGACAATTTCCTGCCGCTGCTCTTGCTTACGGTTGTAGCGAAGAAAGATGCAGAGTGTCCGTGCTGCCTCCCGCTGAACCGGGAGAACGTTCTGGAAAGAGGGAGCGGATGACCTGATCGCCACACCTACAAGCAGTGCCCCATGCGACCAGACCTTCCTCTTGGTACATAATTGCCATGGTGAATAATATCCCCAAACACGGCAGCAAGCCATGACTCCGCATCTCGCTGGCCTTTACAGTCCCGCTAAATTCTTCTAACAGCAGGAAACTAATGAGGGTGACTAACCATGTAAAGTGTCTCTCTCATTAAATACCCTATTATTTCATGAAGCCTTTGGAACAAATCCAAAAATACCTTCAGTTGAAGAACTGCATACACTCCATTGGGTATAGATTCCTTTTATGTTATATTTACATTCATTTATTTAGCAAATGCTTTTATCCAAGATGATGTACAATTGAGAAAGCTCTGGAGCAATTGGGGTAAAGGCGGAATTTCTCTGCTGACCAAAGGATATGAACCAGTGACCTACTGTTTACTAGCACTGAGTCCTGAATTACTGAGAGACGCACCGCCACGCACCTCCAGAGACGAGATACAAAGGTTCCAGTTACAGAAATGGAAAATGCTGATGGTCCAAAAGCTGACCTCAAAGGCTGTGAAAGTATGAGCTCTGTGAGGCCTTCAGCTCAAAGCCATCTCTTTGTTAAATAAAGCATGTAGTCACAAATCTCATGTTATTTGTAGGTGATGTATGGCAGTATTTTTCAACTGTCATGCCCGTAGAACTGGCCAGGTGTGTGTGTGTGTGTGTGTATATCATAACACACTTGTCATGTGATCAACTGTGGCTGAGAATAAGACCGCCCTACAACACATTATGTTTCACAATTTGTAAACTGCCCTGTAGTGAAAAGACAAGATCATGGACAAATTTTTGAAAAGGATAAATTCAGAGAACCTACTTAATCCTGAAGCAACTGGTTAAGATCAATGTAATACATATTATTGGTAAGAGCCAATTACATTCAGTAAAAAAAACGTAATGATTCGATTTGGATGTAATTTGGTACATGAGCAGGCCAGCGATGGATATGTAAATGATTCTATATGCAAGGAGTTGGCACGTCTAGTCACCAGACACAGTGGATGCCTAGTAGACACAATAGACAGCATTACCAGCATTACCAGCACTCGACGGAGTTTGATAGGGGTGGCATTGCGGGTTTGCATGAGGCCAGGTGGTCGTATCCTGCAATTGCCGGGCATGAGGGGCATGTAGATGTCACAGTCGCCTGATGTTGGAACCAACGGGCACGTGAGGGCACCCAACACGAGTCGTGAAGGTTCCGGTCGCCCAAGACAGACCACACCAAGGGAGGATCGTCGTATTGTACACCAAGCATTACAGAACCCCAAGACATCTACGCCTGCCATCCGGACACAGGTATTGGACTCTCTATAACACCCCATGTCTCAACAACTGGCATCAGCCGGACTACGGGTTCACCGTCCCATGCGTGGGCTTACATTAACACCAACGAAGAGACGGCTGCTTTTAGAGTGGGGCCGTTAACGGGAGGCATGGACTGATGACGATACACATCTGATGGAGATCCACACCGGCGTTACTCCTGACATCATGCTGCGGGGAGCCATAGGGTATTACTTCAGATCATGGTAGTAATTCGGGGGACCCTGACAGCACAGCGCTACGTCAGTGACATCCTGCATCCACCCCTCTTGAGACACCACCCTGGTTTCAACAAGACAGCACCTGTTCACACATGGCCAGTGTTCAGTACATGTGTCTATGTACTGCCTGCTTCATGCAGAGGTCCTCCTGTGGTCAGCCAGGTTCTCCGACATTTCCCCAATCAAACATGTGTGGGATCAGCTTGGACGTCAACTCAGACCCAGTGCCAATCTGCAGGATCTCAGGGCCAGTTACAACGGCTGTGGGCCAACTTGCCGCAAGAGGGGAAACAACAGATGTACAACTCCTTTCCGCACAGTATCACCGCATGTATCCAGGCCTGGGGGGGAGCCACACCCTACTGACATGGGACCAGCAGTGTGCCCATACTGCCAACTCAGTTGTCCGTTTGATCTGATATTATAATCATTGCGATACAGTCACATGACCTTTCACCACATGCAGATTGATTTCATTTCCACCACTCTGTCTGGGTGGTGAGTGTACTACTCTCACTGAGTGTAGTAGTATGTATTAAGCGATGTTGTGCCCTGTGACAATTGCCTTACGAAAAGCATTCCGTGGCATAAAAAAGGTTGGGAAACACTGCTGTATGGACCCCTGGAGAGGTTCTGGCCCCCATTTGGTTAATGATGCACTTGCTGATCTGCTGACTAACTGAGAGAAGCCAGTGTGATGTGTGATGGATGGGGCAGAGGGGACCATCGCTCTGGGCTCACATTGGTTGTGACGATGGCAAACATCCTCTGCAAGAAGCGGAAGTAGATCTGGTCCCCGGAGACCACGCGGGGCAGGCAGGAGTACTTCTGCAGCAGCTTCTCGTGGACGCGCCACCGCAGCGAGGCTGCCGCCTTCTGCTCTGCTGCTGCCAGGGCCGGGATCAGGTCTGGAATGTTCACCTGCTGGGGGAGCAGAGGGGGGGCGGAATCAGAAAGCACCCATAATGCACTGCCCCACCAAGAGGAGGAGCTAATAACATCAATTAGTCAAACACTGCCTTGAGTTCAGAATTTTAGAATTTTGTTTTTATGTTCAACTTTGATACTGATGACTGATGAAATCCACTGATTAACTCATTAACTAGTTGAGAATCATACTCACTTGATAAGCTGATTGAAAACCAGGCAAAACACACACTGGGGGGTATGAGAAAACTAACACAGAGAGGTAACTCTTCACTGAGAAAATTCCAGGGCTGGGAAATAGATATAGAAGGAATAGATACCTTACTCTCAGAGCCAGTGCCCTCCGCTCTGGACGTGGCCAGCTCAAGCGTGTCCTGTAGCGCGTTTAACAGGGCATCCAGGACCTGCACAGGGAGAAGACGACTGAACAAGGAGTGGATCGCTCAACCTGACTGAGGAAATCTGTAAGCTTAGGCATATTTTGGACCCAGGCACTGTCCCACGCTGCCCATACATCCATGCATCCAGGCTGAGCATTCACGGGTATTCACCACAGCCCCCCAAATGCCACCCACTAAGGACACAGTCTTTCATTTTAATTTTTAATTACTTCCGAAACCAAAAAAAATTAAAAGTTAATATTTAATGTTAAAGCTTTGTTTGGTGTAAGATTTTTCAAGACCATCCTACCCCCAACCCTCCCCAATCGACAATGTTCAACACCACTGCCATAGAGGTGTCATCCATCCTGGTCCTGCCTGATTGACCCCCCCCCCCATGCCCTCCCATGACAATCTAGGGCCCGGCTAATACGCTAATACTGTTGGTGGTGAATGAACTGGTCACCCTCTACTGGATGAATGAAGATGGATGGATGGTTGGATGGATGGATGTAAATGAATGTCAGGTAGCTTGAAAACATGAGTGATGGAGAGTATACACCAGTAAAACTGTAGACTTTCCTTGGTTTACTCGGACATCGCTTGCAGGAAAAGTCGCGGCCTCACCTCCAGAGACTCGTCCTGCAATAGCGCGACGAGTTCCTTATGAATGTAATGCACGTTGGGGTCCAGGAGTTTGACAACCTGAAACGGGGGGATTGGGGGAGAGAGACCAAGGTCAAAGGGGGACAGGTGGCCATCGCCCACAAGGTCGTCACCAAGCAGGACTCCCAGACTTACTTCATGGAAACCATCTGCGGCCGTGCGCCGTACAGAGATCTCGGGGTCATGGCACAGGCTGGAGAAAGTGGGATACAGCTCCGACAGGAAGCACTTCGGGTCCGCAAACAGAACCATAGCCTGAGGAACAAAGGATACCGAAGAAGTTGGAATGTTTTCCTACAAGGTTTGATGCGATTCATGTCTTGGGAGAAGAACTGTCAGGACTCTAAGCACACAAACTCACACTGAATCAACAGAAAAATGAACAATCCTGATTCCGAGTCACAGGACCAGCACCATATATACCGTGGGTCCTGGGACCTCTTACACAAAAATGTTCTGAGGGCAAAATGAAAAATTACTGGTTCAATCAGGTTGTAGAGGAGGTAGGTCTAAGCGACTAGAGGAGGTGGGACCTAGACAAAACAAATCATTTTTCGTTCTGCCTTCAGAACACTTTTGTGTACGTAAAACTCCCATGAGCCACCATACTGCCTGCAGCCCGCAAGCCCCCTGAAATGAGGAGTTGGAGACCTGTATTTTAGAGCTCCTCCTCAGCCACCCTGAGCTATGTATTATTGAGCAGGCAAATGGTGTGTGTCAACCAGTCCAAGCTCTGGGGGGCCCTGAAGAACAAAAGGCCTAGAACAGGCTGCATGTACCGTTCCCTCCTGGGGCTCCGAAGCCCGCTCAGTTCGAGGTGCTACTGTTCCATGACCTTCAAATGCAGCAGTGCTAATACCAGCTAACAGGGAATGTTCCCAGTGCTATGTAAAGGTCTCAAGGTTGGCAGAGAACTCTCTAACTGCAACAATAATGGAACATTATTTCCACATTTTATATGTTAACAAAGGTTCTGTCAATGTTAGCACAATAACATTATTTTCTGAACATCCTTTAAATGTAATGTTGGCAAATATTGTTTTATAATAAAAATATAATTTTATAAAAGTGCTATATGTGTATACCGTGAACACACCACCCAGTCTTGAGCCCATGACCTTAGACTGCTCCATCATGCACTTTATTTTTTAATATTCATTAGTATGTATTATATGCATTTATACATTAGTGGCATAATGTTCTGGGAGCATCAGAAAAATCGTAATGTTCGGTAAATGTTCCTAGAACAAAAAATTATTAGCTTTATGGAGGCCTCTGCCATGAGTCCCAGGCTTCCTTCCCGCTGGAGGAATTTATGTATGGGTATGTTTAATCTGTGACTACCACCAATGGAAAGTGAAAGTCCCTATTCTACATGCCACACGGTGTTGTATATTCAAAGTTGAAATAAGCTTCGGAAAAGAGCTTGCTGGGACTGATTGGCCCTGAGAGGCCCTGAGACACTGCACCTTGTTAAGCATACCTCAACACCAGGCACATCTCAGTGCATAAGCTCTGCAGGAAGACCTACACAGAAAACACTCAGCCCAAGACCACACCCATACGCAGCCCCACCTGGACCCTGCAGGACCCATGCCGTTGTAGCCATGCATACGAGCCTCTGGGGACGGCAAGACTGGAGGTGCTTCTACGATACCCTAAGCCAGTGTTTCCCAATTTGGTCTACAGGGAGCCACAGCTGGTCCACGTTATTGCTCCCTCCTAACTCCCTACTGGGAGGGGGCCTGCGAGCTGCAGGCAGTATAGTATGGTTCACGGGAGTTTTTCTTTTACAAAAGTGGGCAGAACAAAAGATTACTGGTTCAGAGAGATAACCAATCAGATTGTAGAAGACGTCGGAGGGGTTCTGCTCCAGATTGTAGAGATGGGAGCTGGGAGGGAGCAAAAACGTGGTCTGTCTGTGGGTCCCCAAGGACCGGATTGGGAAACACTGCTCTAAAGGCAGCACAAAGCAGTACAGTGAAGGCTGCTGTCACTCACAGGGAAGTTGTATGCACAGTTCCTGCGCACTGTCTCGTACTTCCTCTCCAGCTCCAGGGTGTAGGCCTGGCTCTCGCAGTGCCCGTTCTCCAGGTGGAGGCCAAGGACACACAGCTTCTTGTAGAACTCCAGGAACCACAGATGCTGCTCGTCCGTGAAGCTTCCTGGAAGCAGAGCGGCCCATGATATTCACAGGACACGGTCAACCCTGCTGGCAAAGTCCTCAGCGGGAGAAAGAGATGGACGGTGCGGGGTCCCACCTGACAGGCCGTGACAGAGCCTCCCGTACTGAAAGGACAGCGAGGCCAGAACTGCCTCGTCCGCTTTGAAGCACTTCTCACAAAAGGTCTTGACCAGAGGGAACACGATGCGTGTTCTATCATCTGCAAGGGGTGGGATGGATGTGACAGGGTGTGACAGAGTGCAGCCCTAAGCTTCTCCTCTTATCAGGTGGAAGGATTATTAAACCGATCCTCTTACATCACGGACGGCTTGTTATCCAGACCCATAAAAAAACCCACCACTGTTGTGTATATACTAATGCGGCGTGCCGGCCTTCTCGTACCCTGGACCCGGTGTCTCACCATTGTCGAGCATCTCCAGCAGGTTGACGGTTGTGTCGAAAGCGGCCAGCCTGACAGTGCTCCCCTCATCCCGGGCCAGCTCCACCAGCTCTGGCAGCACCATCGCCTTGGTGTGATCCACCCTAAGCAGGAGAGGCCAGACAGTGAATTCCTGGGGACGCCACACACTCACACAGACCAATGTGTGCCCACAGACTCACATAAACACAAACTGCCATCAGACCTGTGCTGTAAATACACTCTTCTGAAGTCACCATGGAGACAGGGACATTAAAAAGAAAGGCGACAGTTCTCTAACGTCAACCCAAGTAAGCGAGTGGGAATCCCTGCGTTCGCGAGGCTGGATTTCCCAGCATGTCTGAATAGGTCAGACAAGCAGCCGGGCCCGTGGCAGGAGTCTCTTCATCTGCTGGAGCTTCCACGACTGGACTGACAGCTCCTGGGGCTTCTGCTATGTGAGCAGAATGCGATACGCATCCCCAGCAGCAAGGCGACTGCCGGGTCGGCTGAAAGAGACCTAATGGGCCACCGATATCAGCAAACGACCCGAGTTGGAACCAATCCAGATCTGCTGAAGCTGCAGCCCCATCACCTACACCAGTCATGGGGAAACTCCTGCTCCTCAGGGCCCCCAATTGAAGACCAGGCCTGTCTTCTCTTACCCACATGCCAATCAATCAGATTCAGACACATAGCTTTTTTTAACCATACAGTAACCAATCAACTCGCAGGCCTAGTCACGTCTTCTTGCGAATGCTTCCTGCACGTGTCTGTGCCAGCGGAGCAACCGGGTTTCCTGCGAAGGTGTCAGACAGACTATTTGCAGCCATCCTCTGGGGTGATGTCTGTTTTAGGACTGAGCGGTGACCTGGAATCTAGGGTGTCATTAGATGTGATTCCCCCATCGAAGGGGGAATGTAAACTTCTTCTGCTTTTTTTTTTTACCCGATTCCCCTGGCGATGTTCTCCAGCTGCCGACACATGCAGGAGCGCACCTCATACTCCACGTCCTGGCACAGGGACCGGACCAGGGGCAGCAGCTCCTTCTTCAGCCTGTAAAGGGTTGGTACATTGGGCATCCAAGTCTTCGGCATGGGTAACCCAACCTTGGCATCAGTGCGATCAACTTCTCTGCTATGTAAGTACAAAACTAACATTCAAAGAGTTTAAACCGACAAAATAAAGTATAAAAAGTACATCCACTGGTAGTCCGTCTTCTCTATGAACAGTTGTTTAGCACATAAGTGTTTTTACAATATTTGTAGAATATTTATATATTACATAATTCTGACTGAGGATCCATGACATAGGCTAAAACAGGCTCCCTCAAATTACGGACTGTTCTTCTTTCATCATTTAGCAAACATCTGCAGGGATCCTTCACTCCCACTCACATAGAGGACTCAAACTTGCCAGCCACCTTCCCCAGGATACGGCAGCTAGCCATCCGGGCCTGCACAGACTGTGAGAGTTGGGCCTTTGACACCAGTGGGCCCAGGATCTGTGAACGGGCCAATAGCAATGCATCATGGGGACACAAAGGAGGGTCCGGCCCAGAGGATATATTTGACTGCCTGACGACATTTAGCAGCAAGCTGGCAGACGGGCAGTTGCCCATAGTTACAGTACCTCCTGCCTGATGGTCTCTTTCGGCAAAGCGTCGATGGCGGAAAGAAGTGTCTCCAGCCAGGCGTTGCTGACCACTGCTGAAAAACAACGTGAAATCAGCCCCAATTCGTACAGTCAAGAAGCAGGACTGTTGCCACACTTATAATTTGACTCAGGGTTGTGTTTAGAGTGGAGTAGGGTTTTGAAGAATTGAGTAGCTCTAAAGTTCAGTGTTTTTTAGTAATTGCAGAGTCAGGGAGTTTAGATAACTGTCAAGTCTGGACTATAGCAGTTTGACCTATACAATTCGGAGGCTTGGATTGCTGTATAGTTCACAACCACCCCAACCCCAAATTACAGCTGTCCAAGCCCCCAAACCCTCAAACTCTACAACTACCTAAACTCCCAGAGTTTGAGGGTTTGAGTAGCTGAAATTATTAGATTATTACTACAAATTAAGCAATTAAAAATATATACTGGGCCTCAAGGAGCATTTCTGCTCCCTTGTACTGTGACTAACCAATTCACCATCAAAACTATGCTGACCTGCATCTCGGTGGTCCAGGTTGAGCAGGACAATCTGCAGGATGGAGTGGGTGTGGGTCTGAATGAGGACTATGTCATCCTGAAGGATGGTGAGGAACGACCCGGCGGCGGCCAGCTGCATCTCCACCCCGGCCACATGCAGCACCTCCTATGTGAGAGGCAGAAGAGGCTCACTGTAAAATGTCAGGTAGACATCAGCTATTACCCTAGGAGGTAAATGTGCTTTCGCACATAGAGGAACAAGATGTTTTGGCCTACCCGCACTTTCGGCACGACCCTGCGGAAGGTCTCAGCCGGGTTCTGACGCACCAGGTTTGGTAGGTTCACGACCACGCTGGCACGCTGGATATCCTGACCAGAGCTGGAGGGATGAACCAGGAACGAATGACAAACAGCAGACCCACTGAACCAGGTGGCTTTGTCTAATCTTGAAGTTGGGATATCGATGGGCGATCAGGTCCTTTTCCATGAGCTTGTGTGGCCGACCACTTCACAACTGAACATTCTGACCTTCACATCTCTTGAGTCAATTGCTTGTGGTTGACCAGGACAACTCTAGCAGGGCAGAAATGTGATAAACTAACTTGTTGGAAAAACAGTGTCCTATGGTACCAAGGGGAAAGTCACAGATTTCTTCTGTACAGCTACACATTCTGCTGCTATGCACTTGTGTCAGTGATGGGTGCGGCTTAATTTGTCAATTCTTCAAATTAATTTGGGAGTCCACATAGTTTTGGCTATAAAGTATATGTAACAAGATTCTTTATGTGACACATGAAGCAATCAAGAGGAAAGAAGAGAAAAAATGAACAAAATGAGAAATTAACCCGTTTCACATCCTTAGTATGATCTTTAAATCCACTGTACGTACGCTGGACATGCCGGCACAATGCTCGAATAAGACTCTAACAGACCTTTCTGGCATGACCTGGTTCTGCTGAAGAAGCTGGCTTTCAGAAGAACACTTAACTGAGGCAATTACAATAGGAACAAAAGGTTTGGCACTGGGTTGCTATGGGGCTGCGCTCTCATAGAGATGCCAAGGCATCAGCTGACGTTCCCAGTAAAGATGGACGACCACTGAGCGTGAGACTAGTCGCTCTGAAATTTGAGGGCGACAACCTGGAGCCCACACACCATCATCAAACAGGACTGCTGAGCCTGTCTACCATTCTGTCTTACATGGGTCTTCTTATGGAAATGTCTACTCGTTTCCATTATCAGGGTATTCCCAGTTTGGACCATCTTAAAGTGGCTTTGAGGGCCTTGAAGATAAGGGTTTTTTTTAAGTAAGCTGAGGATAACAAAGTCCTCGGCATCACCCACCTGCCGTCACAATGAAGGATTCATTTCACCGATAGCATCAGTAACTTAATGACTTCGCTCTTCAATTATCTACCACAGCATGCCACAGACATACTGCAAATTACAAACTGAATTCACTCCAGTCCATCTGCCCGTCCTTCTTTTGAATCAGGTCAGCTTTATGTGCCAAACATCTCGAGACAACTGGTTACTACCAAGTGGTTGTTCACGTTCATGCCTTAATGTATTTATCTATTAGCAGGTATTAACCATGTATTAAACTATTAACAGGTATGCATTTCACCTCAGGGGCAGACTTTCCTTAGGGAGCCTTTTGTTGGTAGAGAGTTAGTTAATAACTAGGAACAGCCAGAACTGTTGCCAAGAGAGTCTGGAAAAGGGCCCATGGAAAACCAGCCCCGAATGATCCTTCTGTATTACATCTCTCACCCTCTCACTGGTAATCGCTCCATTTAATTAATGCTGTCCAGGGGGATTATGTGGAGTTAAACTACTTTGGACAAGAAGACTTTAATCAATTAAGGCTCAGGGCTAACGAGGTGCGGCAACCTGATCGGATCGCTCTGAGAGGGCCTGGGTCTGGCAGTATGAGGAAGACACAAAGAGACGCCCAGATATCTGCGATTCTGAAGCATCAGAAGAGTGACATGCCCTGGAATCGAGTTGTGCAGCCCGGGCAGGATGCGGGGAAGACCACTGGGAGGTCAGTCTCAGAACAGGGAGGCTGGCTTTCCATCAACATCCATCTACAGACCACATGACCCCTCAAAAAAGGCATGAAAAACAAGCAGTGAGGCCACTGGAACTGCAGACTCCAGGATGGTGGAGTTTCGGCAGCAATAACATTTTTTCCCGAAAGACTAATTACTCTCCACTGGGTATGGCCAGTGACCGGAGCAGCATCCCCCACATGTTCAGAGATACTCTCTCACATCTTACACATACAGCCGCTGCGACAGACGCGCGTAATTGTCGACGGGACGGAAGCTTTCATTTTACTCACCACCCTGGCCACAGAGGGCACCGCTTACTGGTCTCCAAGGGGATAAGAAATGACTGTGAGGCTGGCAAACAAAGGCAGCTGACAAACACACTCACCTGCTGTCCATGGAGAGGCACTCGACTGTCAAAACAACACTCAGGTGGCCCCAGCACCCCGTGAGCTGACACAAACAGGCACATACATAAACCCCACACACACACACACCCTCTCAGTTCCTCGGCTCTCAGCCAATCTCAGCATCCTCCATCCATACCCTCAGCGACATCTAATGGGCCCTCTGGACTCCCTGGAAAGTTCTAGCACGGATCAGCACCCAGGGTTGCCCCCTTTCTAGCCGGCGTTACAGTAACTGGCCTGGAAGGGTGCAGCGCTGGTTAATCTATAGCTCTGGTCACCCACTACCTAAACAGTAACCCATCCTTACACTGAAGTCCAGAGCCACTCACCAAAACAGCCTCTTCTCATCTGCTGTTTACTCTTTCTTCTTGGCACCAAAGTGAAATAAAGACCTGCCTTGAAGCCATCACACAGAGATTCAAAGGCACTCTCTATCAGCGCCTGTCAGATGCCCTTCCCAGCCGAAAGCAGAGCCCATTTCCCCCCCAGGGTCCCATAACTCCACGAGTAGCGATTGCGACTTGCTGCTGACGTCTTGCCTGAGCTACTGCATTACTACTCCCTGGAATGTGTCATTTGTTTGGGTGGGGAGCAGGGCTGGGGGTAGCCAACTAGCCCAGGCCACAACCCCCCCTGTGTAGTGGGCAGGCACCCGCAGCTCAGCTCGGGGCCCGGCTTTGCTCCGTCAGTCAGATCGCTGCTCCCTCTTAGGTATCTCCTCACTGTCGTTATGGAAACCCACTCCATCCCAGCAGAAAAAGCACTTCAGCTACGCAAACACCTTTCCCTGGCAGATTGATAGGGCTCCGAGAGGATGAAGGGCTTTTAAAGGTGAGCTGCTGACTTGGGCATCATGTGACTTAGTATAGCCCAGCCCCCGATTGGATGCCCAATTGCCAGTTGAGCTTGGCAGGAAGTCCTGACGGTCGCTGGGAACAGGACGAGGCATTATGCAAACCGCCGCGTCGCTGCCAGGCTCTGTCGGCCTGCTCCTCCTTCTCCTCCTACTCCTGGTCAGGACGACAGCTGGTGAATCAGCACCTCCGGCCACGTCGATAAGGAAGTCTCCCCCCCGCCCCCCACCAAGCCCACCCTGTCTTAGGCTTCTCGTCTGTCGCAGCACCGGCGTCATCTCACTGGGCCTCAAGGAAGCCCCCGCAGATACAGTGCTCACCTACTGACCCAGGTGCACTGAAATCATGTGACCCTCACTTCCGCTTCTTATTCTCATATGTGTTTTACCAATAATACTGGTTGTAATATCAGTACCTAGACCAGATGCCCACCCTGGGAATTAAACCGACATCAACACAGACCAGCTTGACCTCTGTGTTACCTTCTGCACTGCTCTCAGTACTTTGCTGCACAAAGGAAGAGGGGCGTCCTTGCACTTCCCTAAATTAGTATCAAAATCCAGATTGTGGGTTTGTAGGCCACCCTGCCCCTGAGTATAAGGAAGCCAGCTGCAGCATTAAAAAAACCAACCCAATTTTAAAAAGCCCATTTTCCAGACGCCAGTGGATGGTGTTTACTGCTTTGGGACCCTCCCGTCTGCAGCTCGAGGTCTCATCTCCCTCCTGAGACCAAGCAGAACTCACCGTGGGCTCCTCACACAGCCCTGCTGGGCCAGTCTGCTCCTTCTCACAGCCACGACAAACGCTAATGTTGCAAGAAACTATCTGAGAAGAATTGAGATGCCGGATTAACACAGATGCCATTTATAACCACCGAGATCAAACGGGGAGCCGTGTCACGCTAAATACAGATGCAGCACCATGAGCTTGTCGCACTGAAGAGTCAATAAATGAAGCATGAACAGAGTAGCTAGGGCTCAGAGCTAATGATTGACCCAGCATTTTTGGAGGGGGGGCGGAGGGGTGCAAGATTACTCCACTAATGAGCAGCAGGGAAGAAAGATTTAAAGCAGAGAGAACAAAAAGGGATTAGAGGTCACTAATAGCACAGCCGTAAAATGGAAAACAAAACTTTAAGATATATTTTTCCATATGTATACTTTTAATTGTGGCTATACTAGATGATGAGACTAGGCTGAATTTGCCATTAAATAAAATCTGAACGTGGGATCACACAGGCCGAAAGTGCCACTTAAAATACAAGAAGCCAATCTTCCAGAGGAATTTTTTTCCACGGTGTGAAGAGGCTTTAAAGTAAAGCGAGAATCAAAACACCCTTTCCTGCAAAGAACCAGAGCAACTTTAAATCATGCACAAGCAAATTAATGCAGACATACCAAAATGCTTCAAAAAACTTTTGAAAACTTCCAGGACCACTGCCCAGTTTGAGGGGAGAAAGTAAAGAACGTTCATTCTCAATAGGTTACATGCGGTCATACAATATCACACTACAGCCAGAAATATATATAGCATTTACATTCTTTTAATATGGCGATTAGTCATATTTAACAGTGTTTATAAAATCCATTTGTATTAGTGTATTAGGTTTGACATTTCAGTGAGACCTCATCTGTAACTGAAATGATACCTGACCATTTAAACAACACCAGGAAGCAGCACAGGTGCTGGACTTAGGGCAGCACCCAGGACATGTCCACACGGAGGCCGGACCGCAGTAGCTAAAGTGCTGCTCTGAAATATTCATCAGCAACGGCACTGGGGGCAACGCGCGGCAGTATCAGGTAAGCCCACAGCCGGTCGTGCTGCTATCCGCTGCACCTTATCCCATGAACTGTAACCAACCTTGACCAACACCGTGAAGGTTCTGTCTGACTGACCCGTCACAACGAGGGCATCCCACGTGGAGGTGTTCACCTGTCACTGCAGAAGTGCGTTATCACAAGCGATACAATCGATTTGAGAAAAACACAAGAACAGAAGAATGCAATCTGCACATGGACTTGGCCTTCAGAACTCACGGAGGCAGAGCATGAAATAAATTCTGGGGCTCTCTGGAAGGAATCATTGACAGACAGACCTCGTACGAATATGGGGTGGTGTGTTGGTCAGAGAATTAGGGAACTGGGCCATGAGGCAAAGGTCATAGGTTCAAATCCTGTTTCCAGCAGAGTTGTCACACCGCTGTTGGGTCCATGAGCAAGACCCTTAACGTGCTTCCTAATGCCAGGACAAAAGTGTCTGCAAAATTAACGTAGTACAGGTGCTCCTCTACTTTCGAAATTTCAGACATACGAACGAAGAGGACTGAAGTCCAAATTGTGTTCATTGGGCTCCTATTTCCTGTCCACAACATCAAATTTTGTTCTGCACCCCTTTTGGGGAAGCGTGTGGCTCACTGGGCTAAGCCATGAGCCTATAATCACAAGGTCGCCGGTTCAAACCCAGCCTCAGCACGTCTGCGGGTCCTTGAGCAAGGCCCTTAACCCCCAGCTCCCTGGGCACCTCTACAGGTGGCTGCCCTTCATGGACAACTTGCTCTACAAAGAGCAAGTTCAGGGAGGCGTAAAAAGAATTTTCCCATGAGGGACAATAAAGGATTGATTATTATTTTTATTATTATTATTATTTTTTTTTATTATTTATTTTTTTTTCTGCCTAGTAGGAATTCTGGTCGCTACTCCCTCCGCGGAGCAATGTACCTTGCATACCTCCAGCATCCCAGTTCTTTGTACTTGCGTATCTTGAGATCAAAGTTTACTCCATTTTTATTGCGAAATATTTTGTGCATCCATTATCCATTTTTGTTTTATGTATCATTAGTAATGTGTTTTAGGATAAGAAAACATGTATTGACTTTATACTTACTTGCATGTGGACTTGAGTACCCTTAAAATGATGATGTTGAATAACGACTTACGAACATTTCAAGTTACGAACGGCCGTTCGGAACGTAACTCGTTCGTAAGTAGAGAAGCGTCTGTATATCTGTATATGAAACTTGGTTTTGGAGAAGCAATAGAGGTGTGGAGATGTTCAGAAGTGAGGAGGAGGGTGTTACCACCATGGCCAAAACGCTGGAGCCCAAGTAGCTCAATCAGTTACGTGCTTTGCCTGCAAATGACCCAGATGACGGCCCAAATCTGCACCATGTCATTTCCCCAGTCTGCAGGCCTCATTCTGCAGGAGGGAGGCTGGCTTGGATTTATTCCTTGGCAGCCAAGACGTTACAGGTCACACCCATCCTCCTACCAGCACTTAGACTGCATGGGCACCGATTAATCAACCTGATTAAACTTATGGCAGGCTGGGTTTGTGAAAATCTGCAGAGATAGCTTTTGCCCTTCTTCATGTATACTGTTAAGAGGGTGTCGATTTCACACATCACTGCAGAACCCAGCTCAGCTCAATGAGTCTGCGCAGCCCTGAAAGCTGTGGGCTGAGGCACTGAGGTGCTATCCCAGTCTGATTCCCCAGTAGGTCACCAGTGACTTCTGATCAATAATGGTCTGTAGTGGCATTGATGCAAAAGCATTCATGAGCCCAGCAGAGGCTTTATAAACCCTGTTTGGTGGGATTAACCTAGCACCGTCAATCACCACCAGGTCTGATCCAATGGGAAGTGAGCTAAATCAGTCGGTGACTGACAGCAAGTGATAATCCCATACAAAGTGGGTTTCAAAGCCTCCAACCTCCTGTTGCTAAAACTTGGCTTTGCCAAGTTTCCTAGTGCAAACAATACAGTGGATTTCCAAAACACCTGCATCTGAGTGCAATGCAATCAGGAGAATCAGCTCACAGCATGATCACTTACAGTCATGTGAAAAAGAAAGTACACCATCTCTCAGTTCTATAGTTTTACATATCAGGACACCATTAAAAAATCATCTGGTCCTTACCAGGTTCTAAACCTATTTAAATCTAACCTCAGGTGTAAAACAACACACAACAGGTTCCACTGCGTCATTATTTATTTAACGAAAATGAAACCAAAATGGAGACACGTGTGAAAAACTAAGTGCACCCCATGATTTAATAGCTTGTAGAACCACCTTTAGCATCAATAACTTGAAGTAATAATTTTCAGTATGACTATCAGTCTCTCACAGTGTTGTGGAGGAATTTTGGCTCACTCTTCTTTACAAAGTTACTTCAGGTAATTGATTTTTGTGGGCATTCGTTTATGCGCAGCTCTCTTAAGGTCCTGCCACGGCATTTCAGTCGGGTTGAGATCTGGACTTTTATTGGGCCGTTGCAATATCTTGACTTTTCACTTTTGCAGATATTCTATCATAGATCTGCTAGTGTGCTTAGGATCATAGTCCTGTTGCATGACCCAATTTCAGCCAAGCTTTAGCTGTGAGACAGATGGCCTCACATTTGAATCTACAGTACTTTGATATACAGAGGAGTTGGTGGTCGACTCAATGCCTGCAAGATGCCCAGGTCCTGTGACTGCAAAACAAACCAAAATCATCTCCCCTCCACCAATGTGCTTGACAATCAGTATGAGGTGTTTGTGCTGTTATGCTGTGTTTGGTTTTTGCCAAACATGGCGCTGTGCATTATGGCCAGACATATCCATTTTGGTGTCATCTGTCTAAAGGATATTGTTCCAGAGGTCTTGTGCTCTGTTCA
This sequence comes from Gnathonemus echidnorhynchus, assembly GCA_026776725.1. Taxonomy (NCBI): domain Eukaryota; kingdom Metazoa; phylum Chordata; class Actinopteri; order Osteoglossiformes; family Mormyridae; genus Gnathonemus; species Gnathonemus echidnorhynchus. The sequence goes on along the minus strand of JAODJU010000025.1, from coordinate 15,790,710 downwards.
AATGCTACTTTGCAAACCTAAGCCATGCTGCCATGTTCTTTTTAGAGAAAAGAGGCTTTCTCCTGGCAACCCTTCCAAACAAGCCACACTTGTTCGGCCTTTTTCCCCAAGTTGTTCTTGCTAATTGAGGCCTGTAGAGTCTGAGATGTAGCACTTGGGGTTTTTGCAAGGTCCCTGAGCATTGCACTGTCTAACTCTGGGGTGAATTTGCTGGGATCCACTCCTGGGAAGACTGGCAGCTGCCTTGAATGTTTTCCACTTGTGAATAATCTTTCTCACTGGAGAATGATGGACTTCAGATTGTTTGGAAATGGCCTTATAACCCTTCCCAGACTGATGGGCATCTCTCAGATCATTGCTGAGGTCTTTCTTCCTTGGCACTGTGTTAACACACACCTGAAAGGTCCAGACCAACAAGCTGCCAAACTTCTGCTTTTATAGAGGGGGTCACACTTGCCGATGACCAATTAATCAAGTGCATTTGATTAGCGGCAAGTGACTCCCTCTTAATTCCTATGGAAGCAGTAAGGGTGCACTTAATGTCTTGCACAGTGCTTCAGCATTTTGGCTGTAATTAAATAATGATATGGTGTAAAATGGCATGTGTTGTCGTTCATCTGAAGTTGTATTTACCTGTTTTAAAGACCTGCTAAGGACGAGATGATTTATTATGTACTGATACGTAAAACCTTAAAATTGAAAGAGGGTGTACTTTCATTCTCACATGACTGTATTTACAGCCCACAGATGACAGCTGAGTCCTTCACCCTCACACCTGGACAGATTACAGATTACTGAGGGAAGTTACTCATAAAAGTAATCCATTTCAGATAGTGGTGGAAAGTTCAAGTCCAGAAAGTACAAATCCAGACCAACACTTTGTTTCAACCAACCAGTTGAGTACTCTGTGACTGTGACTCTTTGTACTCAACTGGTTGGTTGAAACAAAACCTTGGCCTGGATTTGTACTTTCTGGACCTATTCTTTCCACCTCTGTCTGTAACTGACTTCCTCAACACTGGTGACACTTCAGGCCATAAAACCCACACCAACAGAAACTACCCCTGGGTTTCTGAATGCACCTGGTCCAGCCTCTTTACCTGAGAAGGTACACAGCCCGTTCGATGTCATTCAGATCCTCATCCACCGTCAGCTTGTCGATCTCCTCTGCTGTCTGGGGGAACGGGGGTGAGACAGAGGGGTCAGGAGAGAATTTCTATGAACATTTTCAACAGAAACGATGGAATATTGCCAACAGCAGGCAAGGAGAGCCAACCTTCAAGGATGTGACTGAAAGAAATGTGTCTGACTATGGGCTCTGAATCCTAATGGCTGGGAGAGACTGCACGTGTGTGCATCTATGACAGACTCCCGGTGCTCTCTGAACCGACAGTCTCCAGCTCCCGCCAACGGGGTCCCATCGTGTACAGGGGGGTGGGAGGGGGGTTCCACCATGTTGCTGTGGCTGTGACTCAACATTATCCCTCTCTCCCTGGAGGAAGACGGCATTCCAGCTCCCACTGCGGGGGAGGAGGCATTGAGGGAGGACAAGGGAGCGTGAGCATGTTCTGTTACTTTAAGGCTCTCTCATTATCTGAAGTGCGCCTCCAGATCCATGCTCAGAACAGCCCTCGCCTGCTGTGCCCCCCCTACCCCCCCAACAGTACCTTCACAAGGCATAATGGTATTTCTATTAAAACAATTCCAAGGCAAATGCTGGACACAGCAGCAAAACACATGGCCGGTTAGCCACCAAATGTGAAGTGACACTTATCCTAATAAAAAAAAAAAAAATCCTTCACTGCATATCATGAGCGTTATCTGATTAAGTGCTTAACGTTATGCTGTTCAGTAAGCCAGGAGATAATTGTCAATATCCTCCATCATCCCGGATGCAGCATGCTCACTCGGAACTTAGAAACGGAGCCCTGTTGCCTCTGCTGCAGAGAGATGTGGAGGTGCGGTGGGGGGAGCCGAGCTGACCGAAACTGCGTCACGCAGGGAGGCTAAGTGGGTAACCCCGTTACACAGACCCCTCTCCTTTTTAATGCGTTTGCGGTTCCGGCGGGTCTCTCTTCCATTGTGACACACGGACGGCATCTTACAACGAGAACGCATGGATCCTATCTCCTGATTATTATCATTATGGCATTAAAATGAAGGACAGAGAAAACGTAGGGACAGCGCAGTCTTTAACCTTAATTTGTAACAATTCAAAATGACTAATTAGGGGTATTATAAATATGTAATCTCTAATCAATCACAAGTCCCGAGTGTGAATGTAATATGAAATTAAAAAGGTTTAAGGGACAACTGCGAGGAATTAAAAGTCACCTGAGGCTGATACAGATGTACATCGACGGTAACTATCTATGCATACACAGTGTGTGTGACTAAGAAAAGCGAACAAGCAGCTAATTGCCTCACAAGTTTTCTGTTGCCTAATGATTTACTTGGCATGTTGTCAGCAGAGTGTAATTTGTCATAAAAATCCAATTTAACATAACACGTGCACAACATACAGTATTTGGACTTAAGAGGTTTCAGCATGTAGTGTGGAGGGTGGATGGATACCTTCAGGCTTCGTCGTATCGGTCTTTCGATGATTGCTAGGTCCTGTAGGTCCTCTATTTGCCCGAACAGAGTGGACTGGTTCAGAGTCATCTTGATCGCGATCCTAAGTTGATCTCCCCTTCCTCCCCCTGCAGCTGTGGTGGTCGTTGCTGGTGCGGAGATGACTTGTACTGGTTTCTTTGAACAGGGAGGTGAAAAAGGTGCGATCCACCCACGAAGCCCCCGACCCTAAGGACCGATGTGGTGTCAGATCGGTTTCAGTCCGCCTGGCCAGCGGCCGCCTCCTTGCATGGTCCTCCCTTCGGGCACGAAGTTTCACGTCAATGAGGTAAACTTGATTTATAAGTGATGACTACATGGTGCCCGGACGTGACCAAGGTGAGCCCAGTTTGCGCTCCTAAGCTACACTAGAATGATGCAGATCGTGCGTGACTCTCAAAGCTGGTCTAGCAGACTAGTTATCGACGATTACTAGTAATACACGGAACGGTCTTGTCGCTTCTCCACCTTGGTATATTACTATCCCCAGACTCCAGATTTGTGGTCTGTCCGAGTAACGTTACATAACATGGTGTTTCCCCCCTTAACCCCCCGTCACAGCGCCTCAACCCCAGTTTCTTCAGTTTTAAGTTATCCAAAGATTCAGATTCCAGCGGGTAAATAAATGAACCAGGAATAAAGAATATGACCTGTACTTCAGCGGCACGACGAGGAAATAACTACCAGCGTAAACAAAATATTAATAATTACAACGAATGTTCTTCTTATTATAAAACGATAAAATTCGAGTGAGCGGCGACAGCGAGCAGCCTCGAATCTATACTGCCCACATCTTGGTCTGGCTCTGAAGCCTCCAGAGAGCAGAAGCTTTCGGTTAAATATTCACGGTCCCCCCCGCACACACACAAACACACACACACCCGTACAGGCACCACGCAGCAAACGGCGGCTCCCCGGCAAACAGCGACTAGAGGGTCTCCATGGAGACGAGGCGCGAGAGCCAGGCAGCCGCCAGCTGGGAAACTTACTGCGCTAGCGTGCGTCACTGCGTGGTGGTCCCAGGAATTTAAGAGATGCGATCATTAAAGGATTAAATGGTGCAATGAAAGAAAATCGTCACCGATCGTAATTAATATGATGAAATATGTATACAGAAATATTAAGGAGATGGCAGGATAATGTTAAAGTTAACATTAACACATTTTTTGATAATGACAGCTTTTTATTGACATACACCATGAAATGAACGTAACACACTACTCAGGCTGTTTAATTGAAGTTACAACTAATATGGTGATTTTGCTGTATCCTTTAAGGTACTGTAAGATTCATAAGCGTGCTGTCCGTGTTCTTGTACGGGCTGACAATAAAGTTATAAAGTTGAATCCTGATTGGTTAGCGAACATTCTGTGCCTTCGGATTGGCTCAGAGGTTGTTCACGTGACCTTGACTCGAATGGCTGCGTTCGCATGTGGCGTGTGGTTGTATTTCTCCGTGCATGTACGTTTAAATATCGAAGTTTGAAGTAGAACACCATAAAATTAGAACTGTAAGTATGAGTCAGCATAATATGTATAGCTTAATGAGTTGTTTGTTTGTTCTTAATGTCATTTTAACTGCCAGTAGTTGTATTTAATGCTTCGATTTTTATTTCCACCTGAAATGCAAGGTACTGTACTATATTTTACTGGCCTTCTTGATCGTGATAATTATGATTATAAACTTAAACCGATATACTGTAAAAAGTTTACCTGCTTTTCAAGTTTAAATTTTATATTTATGACTTCTTTAAATAGAAGAAACAGTGTTTTCTGCCGACGCTGAATGCCACTTCAGGAACAGTATATAAACCAAGGCTGTAATTATAATATATATTGGGGGGGACACGTCCGCCTCAATATTCAGATGTACTCACAATTTCCCCCCCCCCCCCCCCCCCATATATATATTATAATTATGGCCTTGGTCCCCCCAATGTTGACTCCATGCCTTGATGTAAAGATGTGATGTCAAGTGTGATGAAGTTCAACAAATGATCTTGTTGGTAATCCTGTCCTGTCCGTTGTTCCCAGGAGCAAGAAGACCCTAAGTATTCAGTATAAGAAAAAGGAGTGTAGGTGTGCGATGAAGCCAAAGAAGCGTGGGATCCAGGTGAGGGGCACCTGGAAAGCGGTGCAGCTTGATCCCAGTGTTTTCTCCGAGGAAAATATGGATGGACTGGTTTGCTTTGAGGAGCTGACAAATTACCGCCTGGTGGATTCTAAGGCTGCCATAAAGGAGAACAAGAAAAAGGAGAAGGGCAGGGAAGCCAAGAAAAGATCAGCACGTGACAGAGAGGGTGGCAGCGAGGGCACCTCCGACAAGGAGCTGACAACACCGGTGAAAAAAAAGAAGAGAAAGAAAGCAAAGCTGATGGAGGTAGCTGAGGGAGAAGAGAATGGCGAGCGTGAGGAAGAAGGTACCCAGGAGCCCGATGACAGCAAATCAGAAGAGACTGTGGAGGCTCCTGAGGTGGACAGCCTGAGCGATCTAACAAAACCGACGAAGAAGAAGAACAAAAAGAAGGTGAAAAGGACGAAGGAGGCAGGAGTACAGAAAGCAAAGGAAGCTGCAGAAGAAGAGACACCTGCAAAAGTCACTCTGCCTCCCAAGAAGAAGCCCAAGAACTGGACCAATGTGACTCTTTCTCACTCCTTAGACCGAGAGACAGACCTGTCGGCGTGGAAGGATCTGTTCGTTCCAGAACCAGTGCTGCAGGCTCTAGGCTGCCTTGGCTTCAGCTCTCCTACACCCATTCAAGCTCTGACCCTCCCCTCTGCCATCAGGGACAAGATGGACATTCTGGGAGCTGCTGAGACTGGTGAGTTGATACCTCATCATAGTAATGATCTGCTGCCCTGTTGATTTAACATAGTTTCTCAGTCTGGTCCTCGGGGACCCAGTCAGTCCATGTTAACTCCTTCCGACATGCCTGCCAAACAGTCTATATTTTTTGCACATCCAAGCTGCTGGGAGGGAGCAAAAACATGGACTGTCTGTGGGTCCTCAAGGACTGGATTAGGAAACATTTATTTAAGGTGATTGGGGATGTGTCAACATGAGTATCATTGATGTCAGTGACCTTGCGAAGAATGAAGTTCTAAAAAACCTGTTATATTTGGTGGGAAAAGTTTAAATTCTCATGATGTTTTATCGTTTGGATTTTAATGAATGAATGGGAAAAAATGCAGCAAGCTAAGATTCTATGGCTACTGTCATTAACCTCAGGGAGAAGATTATAGTATCTTTCTATCATAAACTTTGTTCGATTACATTAGTGCAGGAAGTCCAGGGGAAGGATGTGATGATTTCAAGTCAAATTCCTTTCCCTTGACAGGAAGTGGTAAAACACTGGCATTTGCGATTCCTATGATTCACACCATCTTGGAGTGGAGAAGAAGACAGGAGGCGATGAGCCAGGTGCCACCTGGAAGTGACAACGGCCCAGTTCCCATGGAAGAGGAAGTGCAGACAGGAGAACACGACGATGAGGAGGCAGAGCAAGAGCCAGATGAGGATGAAGAAGAAACCAAACTGCAGGGTGCTGATGACGATGAAGAGGAGGAAAATACACAGGCAAAATATGATGATGAAGACTTTCATTCTCAGGAGCTAGGGTGTGTTAAAGTCATTGAGGATGTGGAGTTTTTGGATGCTGCTGGTGAGATGAACACAACCAAGACCCAAGCCAGTCAGAAACAGCCTCTGCTGGGATTGGTCCTCACTCCAACGCGGGAGCTCGCGGTTCAGGTGAAGCACCACGTGGATGCTGTGGCTCAGTTCGCAGGTATGTGGGTGGTATCCAGTTGCAGTTCTAGGTCAGACCATTTACCTCCATTCTACTGCTTTGTTTAAACACTACAGTGTACTGGTCACATGGTGCTGGAACGGCATTCCTCTGCCTTGGAATGCAACATAACCCAGTCAAACTCAATATGATAATGACCTCATTTCTTGTCTCCTGGTTCAGGCATAAAGACGGCCATTGTTGTCGGTGGGATGGCCCCACAAAAGCAGAACAGGTTACTGAAACGCCGGCCTGAAATCGTGATTGCCACTCCTGGTCGCCTCTGGGAGCTGATCAAGGAAAGACACCCACACCTCCAGAACCTCAGACAGCTCAGGTAACATGATGAGGTGGTTCATTTGAGCTTGGAATAAATACGTAGAAGAAGTATTGTATATACAAGACTCCTATGTACATGTAACACTACATGAGTGAACTCTGTTGAATGCTGTGGCTATTTATGTTGACTAGGAGCCTTGTTATTGACGAAGCCGACCGTATGGTGGAAAAGGGCCACTTTGCCGAGCTGGAGAACCTCCTGGAAATGCTGAACAACTCTCAATTCAGTCCCGAGAGACAGACATTTGTGTTCTCTGCCACGCTGACCATGAAGCACCAACTTCCCAGCCGCATATTCCAGAAGAAGAGCAAGAACATGGTCCATCGCGGCAAACTGGAGATTCTCATGGAGAAAGTGGGCATCAAGGCCAAGCCCAAGGTCATTGACCTAACCCGGAAGGAGGCCACGGTGGAAACGCTGATGGAGACGCGGATCCACTGCGACAAGGATGAGAAGGACTTCTACCTGTACTACTTTCTGCTCCAGTACCCAGGCCGCACCATGGTGTTCGCCAACAGCATCGACTGCATCAAGCGCCTGTCCTCGTTGCTCAGCATCCTGGAGTGCACACCTCTACCTTTGCACGCCAACATGCACCAGAAACAGCGGCTCAAGAACTTGGAGAGGTTTGCTGAGAAGGACAGGTAATTGGTTAATTGATCGATTGGATAGTTAAAGCAGTAAAACTCGTGGTATAGGTCTTTCCCACTGTTAAAATCACTGAAATTAATTCAGTAGTTCTTTTTCTTCACGGCTCATTACTTTTTTATCAATGCATGGACAATAACTATGTCCTTCCTTGGGACAGATGTGTCCTCCTCACCACAGATGTGGCAGCTCGAGGCCTGGACATTCCCGACGTCCAGCATGTGATCCACTATCAGGTCTGTCACTGCAGATATCTGCGTGCCCCAGTGAGGTTAACCCGTCATCAGACTCCTTACCTCAGTCTTACTGTTTCAGGTGCCCCGGACATCAGAGACTTATGTGCACCGTAGCGGCCGCACGGCAAGAGCCACGAAAGAGGGCCTCAGTCTGCTTCTGATTGGCCCGGACGACATGATAAATTTCAAGAAAATATACAGGACGCTTGGAAAGGATGAGGAGCTCCCACTGTTTCCCGTACAGACTAAGTGCATGGCAGAAATCAAGGTATCCTGTTTCCTTCAGTTTTCAGAGTGATGAGATGGTCCTGCCAGGCTTTTAAGTTGCGGTACACCCTCATCAGGATGAGTTAACACTAACCGCTTTCGTAGGAGCGTGTCAACCTGGCGAGGAAGATCGAGAAGATCGAGTACCACAACAGTAGAGAGAAGCATCACAACTCCTGGTTCAAGCAAGCAGCGGAGGCACTCGAGCTTGAGTTGGACGATGATGTTCTCCTGGGTAATCATTTCCTCTTTGGATTCACGCAAGCTCTCATACAGAAGGGGACACTCCTCTCTGAACAAACCGAATAATGTCAAGCTTAGGTATTTATTAACGATCAGTTACTTTTGAGGCGGGATGTAATTGGAGACCGGTAACGTTAATCATCCCAAACATAGCGTACATGCAGCCTGTGGAAATGAATGGCTAACGTCCCTATAAAATGTTTATTATCTGCTCTGACATGCTGGTTTTAAAATCCCATCCTGCCTTCAGTTGTTCATGTGCTTATTTTTTTTACCCCCCAGGAGGGAGGAAGGACACACATGAGGAGCAGCAGCAGCAGAAGATGGTAAAGAGCCTCAAGAAACACCTCAAGTACCTGTTGAAGCAGCCCGTCTTCAAGAACGTGATGAGGACCAAGTACCCCACGCAGATGGGGAAACTGGCACTGCCTGACCTACCGTTGGCCAAGTATGAAAGCGCTCTGGAGAGCCTGAGCAGCCAGGAACGGAAGGAGAGAGAGAAACAGAGGAACAAGAAGAAGAAGAAACAACAGCAGCAAGACTGATTTGTCTTTTTAAAAACTTTAATTTGGACAGATGCTTTATAAAGCATTTGTAATACTGTTCTATAAAAAGAATTGATCTTTCCAACTTTCTCATTTACTTTGAATTTGCACATAGCTGTGAATTTCAGCACCGGGGTCCAAGTCTGAAATAGCTCTTGCTACACAAATGGCTGTGATCACGGGACATATTTTCCCCGACAGTGTTGAAAACTGTCTCATGAAGTTTCCATATATTATGCAGGTCTTAGTGCACCCAGTGTTTTCCTCTTAGGTTAGCAAGACGGTTTTATTTAACACAAATGTGACCGTCCGGGCAATGTTAATGAGGAGAAACTGGGTATAGCAAATCATAGTGGGAGTTCTTGTAGAGAAGGTGCAGACTGGCTTCCACTTCTTCTGGAATGGTATGGAAAGCGAGGCTTCCGCTGCCCCCCTCAACGGAAACGATCCTGATGGTCACACCCAGGGCTTCTGACAGGGCAAGGATCTCCACGTGGTCACATTCCATCGCCATGGTCTCCACCTCCTAATGGTGCAGAGCGGAATGTCACTCACCAGACATAAAAATGAAACGAAGCAGCGCCCTCAGGCAGATTTGCTGCCAAAGCAAATACAATAGGTAGTTGCAGAAAACACAAGATTCTTGCTGGCTTTTCTATTGAACTGCCACTAGAGGGAAGTACTTGCAAGACATTCAGTTATCCGTTGTTGAACAGTAAATAAAACTTTTTTTCACAACCCATCCTTGTAACTTACAGCTGTCTAAACACTCACCTGGGTGCAGTACGCTTTCAGGTTGGGTGCTTCTACAAAGTGCTGGAAGCGCTCGCTGTGATTCTGCAGGTGGGCTGAGGTGAGGAACCGTAGGTACTGGACCACGCTGTCTGAGGTCGTCTGCTCGTTGAACATTTCTAACAGAGTGTTGCCATGCGCGTCTGCTTCACTGCGCTCCACGACGTTAACAAACTATGCCGGCATTTTTGGGAAGGTTACAAACGTGGACCATGTCAAAATGTAACACGAATCATCATTACATTCACACTGGATTCTGTTGAAACGTGCTGCCATTACAGACGGAAAAATTGACAGCATTGCATGAAGCTGCCGGCTCGAGGTCGCATGTGCACTCACTGTGCTAAACAAGGCTCTGAAACGGTCCTCCGAAATACCGGAGATCGTAAGCACGGTACTGCTCCGCAGCACGGTCTCTCTGAACCTAGGGGAATAAGAGAGAGCTTATGCCCATGTGCGTCTTCGTCCAGGCGCCCCCTGGCGACCGGAAGCAGGTCAGATACCTGCACGCTTCTCCGTCCACAGATTAGTTAAATAAATTAAACGTGGTCGCCGTACTTACATCTGCATGCCTTCTGTGTGTCTAAACGACTCCAGACACCCAAAGGCAACGGCTCGGTAGAAACAGTTGCCATCTCCCCTGATTCTTCTTATGAATGCGTATTGGGTACAGAGTTCCTTTGAGAACAAAAGCATTAATAGGTTAACTAAAGTTTTAAAATGGGCTATGTCGGCTTAGCCCGGAGAGACAAATCAATCTCAGTTTCTGCAGCTAAATACGGCTGTTATTCTACCTGATATTTTCTATCTTCAGGATTGTCCGGTAATGCTGTAGAGATTTCCTGTTGTTCAAAAATGTACTTCTCGTCCATTTACCACATTCCTTCGTAGCTGGTTAACGATTGTCCAGTGGGTTGTCTGCAATAATGCCAGTAACATTTCAAGACACAAATACGGATAACCACTATATTTTAGTAAATCGATAACTAAGTTTTTTTGCAGGCTAGTCTTCGGTTGCGATACGCCATGGTCCGCCTAAGAATGAAACTAACCACCGCTGAATAACGACCGTAACCAAGATCTCAGAAATGATTGATTTTTTTAAGTAACGAAATAACAGTAATTCATACGATAACATTAACACGAAATCGCTCAAACTTTTTATTGTACCGACAGCTTATTAAACAGGCATATTGGCAGGCGGCTATGTTATCACGCTGGCCTTTTAAAGGGACCGAATTGAAAATGAAACCAACAGCGTTGTTTGAGATACTTTAAATACCACCGTAGGAGAACGACACGAGTACTGAAATGCTTTTTCGTACTTCATGATCTTTGACAACACTTAGTATAAGTGATGACGACGCTGTTCCTCTATTTTAATAGACGTCTGTACGTGTGTGTGTATATATGTGTGTGTGTATATATATATATATATATATATACGCGCGTGTGTGAATATAAATGACAAAAATCCTTTAATGTAATACAAAGGGATGAAGCAAAATGGATGCCAAGCAGAGTGTGTGATCTGGTAGTGAATATATCACCAGTACAACCTCTTACTTAATGACACAATGCATTACACCTTATACCAGCCCTCAGGACAAATTTATTTCTAAGAAAATGAGCGTGATGATGAGTGTGCCTTGCAGCATGCTGTCACGTTCTTGACATGCTCGCCAGGCTGTTCTTCCCACTGGTCTTCAGCAGTGCCTTCCTGGTGTTTCTAAAAGATGTCACTTTCCCTCCCCGGATGGCTGTGCCAGTCTGATTTGAGCTCAGGTCCACTGAACACGTCACTCTTTTCTCCACATCAGATTTCTGCACCATGAATTCCTGTGAGCAGATGTTTGACAAAATGGGTCATGGTTGGTCTATCTGATCATTTTCTTTTAAAGTTGCAGGTAGTCTTTCAATGCAATAATGCCCACAAGTATCATAAGGGGGCGCTGTGTGGTTCAGTGGGTTGGGACAGTGGTCCTGTGACTGGAAGGTCGCTGGTTTAGGGTCAGCAGCGTGATGTCACTGTTGGGCCCATGAGTAAGGTCCTTAACTCCTAGTTGCTCCAGGGGTTGTTTGATCCTGCTTTCTCAAAAAACAGTATTTTGCTTTGGAGTAAAGTGTTTGCTAAATTAATGCTAATGTACATTTTGGGTTATTGTACCTGTTATTGTAAAAGAACCAGAATAATTAAATAGATTCATTCATTCACCTTGATCATATCCATCGTGGTTAAAAGATCCAAGTTCTCCAATGGCCCATAATGCTGTAAGTGGCACTGCTCTCCCAGATTCCTGATTGCTATCAGAAGACTCCCCACCTCCTCAATCTAGCAGGAGACCAGTAAAAACTTCAATATAAATAAGAACCCAGAGTAGTACAGTGTAGGGATTTCACAGTTACATTTACAGGGTCCACTGTGTGCTGACCCATTCCCTTGACTGGTCCTGACGCATCTGCAGGTTCATCTCCAGCTGTTTGGTCCTCTCCTTGGCCTTGTCCCATTCAGCCTGTAGCTCAGACAGCTTTCTGTTGGTCATCTGCAAGATCAGCAGAACAACTGACATCATCTCTGCAGCCTCAGCAATGAGAATGATCATGCTGGTAGCCTACTCAGGGTGAAAGTCCAATAAAGCTTGGATTTGCCCCTGTATGGTAAATTTATTGGCGGTCAAAAGGTTCATAGCTTGTTCATAGTATGTTATGCCATTTATGTAGGCAGAGATGCATTTATTCTCTACACACAGAAGCTGATGATCAGTAACAGGTTGTGCATTAATGTAGTTGGAGAAAGGATGGTTGGCGTGAGGCTCACCAGCCTGCTGATGTTATGGTCCCGCCTGAGGGCCTCCAGGCCATGCTGGCTCTGCTCCAGCCTTGCCGTCATTACGCCGAGGTGCTCCAGCAGGTCACTGCGTGTCAGGGACAGCGTCTCGTGCCGCCGGATGATTGGAGTGATCGGCAAGTCTGTACCATACTCCCAGGAGTCTGTGCAAATAGGTGGAAGCAGCAAGCGACGTCCATTTAACTAACTATTCGCTGTCAAACACCTACTACTCGGTCACTCCACTGATGTACCACGGACTGCCGAAGAGACTTACTTTCAGGAAGTTGGTCTAAAACCTTGAGTAAATAATCTTCATAAATCTTATATTTGGCCACCATTTCCTTTAAGTGCTGCTGCCTGCAGGAGTTGATAAAATGAAGATGTAAAATGTTTTGCCGTTTTAAAAAGTATTGTGGTCCATTAGGTAGCAAAGCATTGTGGGTATTGGGTTTCATCCACTACTAAGTGTTTCTGCATTTGTAGCCTGATAAAGGCAGACCGTTATACAGGTGATATCTGAACATATTCCCCTTCTTCTGCACCTGGCCTCCAGCACCAGCAGCTGCTGTGTCAGCTCCTCCCACTCCTTCTCCTTCAGCTCATTCTGCTTTTTCTCCACCTGGTACTTCCTCAAGGCCCTCTGCCGTTTGGCCTTGTTGTCCTGGACAAACTTCTCAAATTTCACTGCCCGATCTCTGTTCTGTACAGAAGTGAATGGACAGTGCTCGTGATGGGGAAGCAGTCGGGATGTTCGCTGCTGACATTATTCTGAGTCTGTGACATTATTCTGAGTCTTTTTGGCCTCCTGCCCAGTGGATGGAGACTCACCTCCCGCTGCTGGAGCTCCAGCTCAGCCCGACGGCGTCCGAGGGCCTGCATGCGCTGCCAGAACTCCTGGCGTTTCAGGGCCAGCTGTGCCTCCACCTGGTCTGCCTCCACCTGCTTCCTCAGCACCAGGGTCCTCTGCAGCGTGTTCACACCTGTCTCCAGGAGCCTGCCAGGACTCTATTAACACAGCAGCAGTGCCCATGAAAGACTGAGTGCCTGGTGTGATGTGGGTATGATAGGTGTCACTGCTGCCATTATATGAGAAGCAGCATTTGAGAAATATTGCATTATCCTAACTATGGTTCCTTACAGAAGAGCATGCAGTACCCTTGATTACCTGGTATAATGTAAGGTATGGCCAATTCAGACATTTTGCAAGATGGAAACGTGATACATCATACTTAATTAATCACAGATTAAGTCAATATTTTACAGCACAGGGCAATGTGACTGTCTGATATTTCTACTCCAGTGTTTAAATGATAAAGTTTGAAATTTCTTACCTCTGTGATAATTGGGATATGTTTGATATTTTCATTTTCTTCAGCCCTGTCAGCCCTGTATCAGGAACGAAAACATTCCTAAGTTTTATTTTGAATAACAAGGGCACATTGATTAACTGCAGAAGGGGTACAGATAAGTCGTAGATGTCCATTGCGTATCTGTAGACAACAACGCGTGTGCACTGTAACATGCTTAGTAGGTTTTATAGTTAGACGCTTTATAAATATCGTATATACGTGCAAAGATAGTGGGAGAAAGAAGAAAAACGTTAACACTTCATACCTGGCCTCTTCAATCTGCGTCACAAATATATTTTTCATTCTGTTTTCCACTTTAAGCTGTAAACGTGGATCGTCTTTATTTAAGCCTATATGGGGTAAGGATAGGGCTTCCATTTTCCCTCTTTTTGTTGCGGATAAATCTGCCGTTACAGCTAGAGGCAGCTCTTTGGCCTTGTTATAAATATTAAAATGGTCGCCCTTGTTCAGAGGTGCTGTCCGGACGAGCCCGAACGCGACATTCCTTTTTCCCCAGCCCCCGTGTTTACCCGCTCGCCTGCGCTTTCTTCTGTAACCTGTTGCCGGGGAACCAGCAGAGGGAAGGAAGGTATGCGTGGGGTGGGGGGGGGGACGTTTCCCCGTCACCATAGCAACTGCCCCGGAGGCGCTATATTTCATAGGAAACAAACGCAGAGTACTTCCCCGCAGAGCAGACAGATAGACGAGCGGGGACCTTTGTTTAGACTGCATTTGCACCGGGCATCACAGCCAGATAGCAGATATGGATATGATTAAATTTCATTCAGCTAGATGTAACTACACAATACCATATAAGGTATTCAAATGTTAAAAAGGAGATATAACATTAGCATTGTGTCTGTGCGATTTGTCTCACTTGCACATCAATTCGGACAAAAACATCTGCTAAATAAATAAAATTAATTATTAACTAATTATAACTAATAATGTTTATTACAACAACTATTACATGACTGAAAAATAAACTGCATTGTGAACTAGCGCAAGAATTATTTGTCCTTCTTATATTCTCTTATGAAAATACCATAAAACTGACTTTAGTCAAGTTTGTATAAATTAAATGTTATTATAAAATGTGCCAAGAGGAGTATGCAGGAAAGGCTTAAGTATAATGTTACTGGATCCAAGATCAAAGCCCGATAGTGGTTCAAAATAAATGTTAAAAATAGGACCTGCCTTATATATATAGTAGGCTACCATGTGATTCCAGCAGAAAAAAGTCACTAGCCTCTAAGGGCCGTCCAGAAGCATAGTAGAGACCTTGCTGGAGTAAACAAAACTCAAGACTTCTTAAAAAGTCACCGGCGACAAAAAAAAAAAAAAATTATCAAGAAAAGGTAGGCTTGGATCTTTTTTGTTTGGCTAGTTATAGTTAAAGTGGATTTCACAGCACTGTTCCAGTCATTTGTCTAACACAGTCAGGGAAATTATCTATGTCCTGTATTTAAACCCTTCTGAAATTTCTTACACAGAATCTGACCCCAATGAAAATTCTATCCATTCTATCTTATAGATGCGCATTAATTGGAAGTAGGTTGCACTAAAATGGTTTATGTATGTGTACATTGTATTCTGGGGCTAGTCTGTGGTGTGTTGTTAAGACACTGTGCCTGATCAGCAGAGTGATTTCACTAATTGGTCCTTCAGCAAGGCCCTTAACCTCAGTTGCTCGAGGGACTTGCTGACCCCACCATGTTAATAATACATCACTTTAAGTAAGACTGCCTGCTAAATAAATATATGTACAGTCGATCAATCCACATTGTGGGCGTTAGGGGTGCAGGGCTCCCCGCAATCTGGAAAAACCACGTAAAATGTTTTGGTCCACTTGGCGAGCAAAAGGATTGAAATAGGTCAAAAAGACACGAGAAAGGCGAGGTATGAAGATATCTACAAGATCACTGAAAGATATCAGGTGAGCAGCTGCTGTAAACACACTTGATGTCCTCCAAACCAACACCTTATATATATTTTATGCATTTAAGAGTTACTAGACTTTTTGTGCGTCGTCTGCTTTCGCAAAACCGCCAAATATTCCAGATTAATTCCTTACGCTGATCCCACGATATATCGAAACCGCGATGGGGAAAGTCATTATGCAGAAGAGTCAACTGTACATGCATTCAGCTTTTTGCCATAAGATCTGTCCTGTGTTTTCAGGGCATAGATACTGCTGGTGGTTTGTAGCAGCTGCAACGTGCCATTGATGGGGGTTGTTCATTATAAACTATTACAGAATGTGTCATATTAATTAAGATTAGTCAGACATGTATAAATCACTCAGTGCAGTTCTGCTGTTCTTGGGAAGTATTTTGCCACAGGTCTTATCGTGTCAACAGGAAGTGACAATTACGATTTGTGCATCTGCCAAAACAAACTTGGATCAAAAACCCTTGATTGACACGAATCAGGCCCTTTTACTGTCAATATTTACAAAGGAAAGAATGTCTTAAGAGAATTACAAGAGAATAGAAAGGGATAAATATAGAAAATGGAACGAGAAAAGTCAGCGGTGTTTATAGCTATTGAAAAAAGGGGGCTAAGTCAAGTTTACCTGACTTAAGACTGGCATCGGAGGTAAAATACTTGGGGCCAGGCTTACAATACTTTGGGCTATAGCCCCGAATAATGGTTGCCCATGAGATGTGGTGGAAAACATACTAGAGCCTGTACAATGCAGCTTAAAGGGCTTCAGCATATTTGATAAAAGAACAACAGACAGACACTGAAATTATTAAACTGATTTGTTATTACTTTAAATTACATGTTCAATGTTTCAATAGTGATAGGATCACAAAATTTCCTGCATAATACTTAAAAGTTTTCACATAAACAATTACGCAGCCAAATATTGAACAAAGCAGCACTCCCAGTGTACAGTGTGACAGGCATAAAATTGAGTGCCAGCAGGCGTAATTCAAGCTTCATCCTCCAGAGGGCCACATCCCCCAGTCAGGCTGAGATGAGGGGCTGCTGCGGTCAAGCCGCAGGATGTCCAAAGACAGACACGACCACATCAACTCCAGATGCAGCTGCGCTTTATGGAGCGGCTGCACGTGCTTTGATTTACTGCTTTATGTATGGTATACCGCTGCGTGTGTTTGTGTGAGTACAAGTTCTGAAAGCTTTCGGTACATAAACAAAAAAATCATTCTGGGAAAGTATCCCCACAAATGGATAGTATCAGCTGAGAACCAGATGTTGAAGAGTCTCCAGAAAGCAAATGTTATTGTTTGTTTAGTGCGAGTGACAGCAGCTGTGATTTTGCCAATTGCTAATGGCTAATGATAGCTAACTGACTGGCCAGGCCTGTTATGGAGCGACAGTCCCCACCCCTGCTATAGTGCTGCCTTTGGATCATTCCGGACTACCTGGGATGCTCTTCAGCCAAAGTGAGGACCTGAGCCGTAGACACAGCACACACCACCATCACCTCCACCCCATGCAGGCTGGCGGGGTCCCCTTGTTAAACAACAGGACCAACAGCTCTTCCAGGTAAGCTCATCTGTGCTTTTCAAGGGACTAAGAAATATGTGTAAACTTTGTTGTAACTCCATTAATCAAACCTTCACCAGCACCTACACACATGTTCATATTTATAACTAATCAAGTGAATTTTTGGCATTAACAAAAACGCCACAGAACTTCTCCTTTTAAACGCTGCATTGCCCATATTCAACCTATTGTTATAATGACAGCTCACAGGGTTCAAGTTTTATTGTCACGTGTTCTGAGGAAATGTGAAATTCTTGGGCGGGGGGAGGGGACAGGTGCACGAGAGGACAGTAGGACAAACAGCAGTGCAATAAAAGACGACAGGGCAAGACAAAAGCAGTGCAATACAAGAAAACACAGAAAAGGCGAGTGCGACTCATAGTGTGTCACCGCGGGAGTGCGCCATCTCCATGGTTAATTATAAGGGTATAGCAGTAACTGTAATGGTAAGACTTTACTTGACAGGGCACAAATAGTATCAAATTATTACTTCCGTATTAAATAACCACAAACTAAGTCTTATAGTTACATACTGATCTCATATGTTAATTCATCATAAATGAATCGTGCCGTTTGTTTTATCCCAAGCAGTTACTATATTTCTTGCTATATCTATTAATTCTGTAAACCTTTGTGAATTACAGAAGGAACTATATACTGAAGTAACAAGTCATGAATAAAACAAGTCAAATACTGATCTCATGTTTGTTCATCATTAATTAATCGTGACACATCTTTTATCTGCAAGTAGGCCTAGCAACTATATTTATTCATGATTTGTACTTCAGCAGTAACTGAGTTATTAAGTATTTATGCCCCGTCACGTAAAGTGTTACCATAGTTATGTTAGCTTCACGTCCTTACTTTTTTGTAGTGGTCTCAGATTTGTAATTTGAGAAAAATGTCCTCTTTATCCGTGTCTTCATTCCCTGTTTAAGTTTGTATTATCTGACGCGTTTGTAATTACCCTCCCCCGTGTGTCCAGGAAGCCCACAGAATGGCATTATTTAATGTAGTACAGCTAATAAAAGGAGCGCATTATCAATCTGAAGGAGTTAGTGCTGCTCTCCTATGGCAGATAATAGTCCAGGAAGTAACCTCCTACAGACAGTTGACGAAAAGGTTATAACGGTGATAGATTACGGAATGTACTTCAACTCTGAAGGGACACATTAAACAAGTGCGTACTATACCGCATGGGTAATATTTCCACTGGGTCTGCAGGTTCTCTCTGGCGACGGCTAACACTGATTTGGACGATCACCAGGCTAGCCCGTCAGACTTATAGAGGAGCAGTTGTGTTTAATCACTGACAGCTGACTTAGACTTGACAGACTGGTGTGACTGCTACAGACCATAGAATCGCAGGGATGTGCACCTGTCGTAAAAATGATACAAAACAAACTGTATGTTTTGTATTGCCCATAAAAAAAACCCGACACAAACCGTGTTCAAAAGCAAAATAAATGCGGACAAATTTTATTAAAAGTTTACTTTTGCATTATATTTCATTCATAAGTTTTATATTTTCACGTGTGCCTGCCTTTGTCCAGAGATCTTCTGCCGATTTAGGTTTCTCGGCTTTGAAATTCTGAAGAATGACTGAAGCTTTCCGTGGAAGTACTTACGGGCGCAGTACATGCAAATAGCCAAACATACCGGTTATTCCGACTGCAAGGTCCACCCGTGTTTGCGCAATGTCACGCAAAACGACAGTCCACTGAAACAAGCACGCAAAATAAGACGAAAGGACTCCTAAGGTCCAAGTGAAATTTGGCATTATCTCGCTCGCCGCGGCTGTCGGCTTCGCCCTGTCTTATATGGTCATCCAGCTGTCTCCCCCCCCCCTCCGCATATCAAAAGAAACCCAAAATAGTCGCCGATCGCGCAGCTGGGACCCTGTTGTCATCCCCCAGCAGTAAAGCTTCGCACCCCGGCGGCAGGTCGCACTGAAGCTCCGACGATGACACGGTTTAGTTACGCCGAGTATCTCTCGTTATTTCGCTCCAGCGGGAAGAGGAGCGATAGCGGCGACGCGGAAGGTGCAGTGAGGAGCTACTCCTTTGTTACCGGCTACGGGAAGCGATGCATTGCATGGAAGCGTCCGGATGGGAGCCTCTTCGTCACTCCGGAACCCGAGGAGTGAGTGTCCTTATTTACCCCGCTTTGTGTTATTGCGTCGGTCACTCGATATATGGGACAATCTTTGTTCTTCTTGTATAGTGAAGATACACGCGCAGACGTTTGTATTATCAGTGTATCACATACTAAGGAACAGTTTACTAAAGTATGAACTAAAAATGTATGTATGCCATATATCTGTAGAGAGTTTTTGTAGAGAGCTTTTGTTCTTGACGTTTGTGTATGTGTGTGGGTCATGTGTATATTACTGTACATTGTGCGGAGCAGATGTTCCCACAATGTGATTTAAAACATGTTATTTTGACCTTGTGGGAACTGAAAAAAATGGGAAACTTAATTTTATAAAAATCTGTGACTGCAATCAAAAAAAATAAATGCCTAATGTCTTGTATTTTGTTTGGTTACTTATGGTTAAGGTTAAGGCTGGGTAAAGGTATAGTGTGTGTGTGTGTGTGTGTGTGTGTGTGTGTGTGTGTGTGAATTATGTTTATATTACATTGTGTGGACCAAATGTTCCCCACAATGTAATAAATACCTGTCATTTTGATGTTGTGGGGACCATTTTTCAGGTCCCCACAAAGATCCATGAATGCAATCAAAAAAACAAAAAATGCCAAATGTCTTGTATTTTGTTCGGTTACTTATGGTTAAGGGGTTACGGTTGTTATGTTGGGATTTGAGTTTTCCCCATAGAAATGAAGGGTAAGTGTGTGTGTGTGTGTGTGTGTGTGTGTGTGTGTGTGTGTGTGTGTGTGTGTGTGTAATTAATTCTTCCTGCCCACTGACCCATCAGGCCATACACAGTTATCCAATCAGTATGGCATTTGTTCGGTATTTGTATGTCATATAATTGATGAATTGAACAGACAGGAATCAATTCATCGAGGTGTGTCTGTATACTTGTTAGAAGAATAACATTATCCACCTGGTATCTGGCTGATTAAGTACAATGCACAGAAGCCATAAAACTGGTTTTTAGGTATTTATTTTCAGACCTGCTTGCGACATCCTGCACAATGTCTATGCTAATTGACATGAAGGAATATCATCATTGGATTGTGTTGTTTTACCAACACAGTGTACTGTCATATCAATAATAAATCACAAGCTTTCTCTCAAGCTCTGGTCTGGATCTGGAGTTTTACACTGAGGAACCTGGTCTGAGGACCTGAGAGCATTTTAATGGAGTACAACAGATGGGAAGGCAGACGACGTCACCAGAGTTAGCGCCGTATCCCACGGATCATGCAGGCACATGCAGAAATGCCCAGGCATAAATCTGTGCGGAAGACAGATGACGATTGTCACGTTTACGTCTTTAAGGGCTGTGGATCCGGTTGTCATGGCGATCAAGGATGGAGATGTAAAAGAGGTGCGGAGGCTCATCGTTTCGTCCCCGAAAAGCCTCACTGAGGCCAACAGGGAAGGCTGGCTGCCTCTGCATGAGGCAGCGTATCACGGGCAGACAGACTGCCTCATGGTCCTGCTAAAGGGTGAGCGGTCATCTCATCCCACAACACGCATCAACACACGGACCCTTTGTCCTCTGACACCCTCACATACCCTGAAAACCCCCTCTGTGGATGGCATGGTTCTGTGCTGATCCTTATGCCAGCAGTGACCATCAGTGTAGCATTAATATTGATTATATGTGTCCCCCCCCCCCCCTTTGCCGTGTCTCTCTTATGTTTCACTTTTCTCGTCCCTCCTCTCCGTTCGTCAGCCCGGCCGGAACTGATCGACAAGCGCACCCTCCAGGAACAGACGCCCCTCTTCTTGGCGGTGGCTGGCGATCATGTGACCTGTGTGCAATGGCTGCTGGAGCGCGGTGCGGACCCCGACATCAGTAACAAAAACAAAGAGACCCCTCTTTACAAAGGTTAGCATGATGACGCCTGCAGCTCTCGCAGCTGTCGCCTTGATCCGGTTAGATCCCATCCGCCACAGCAGGAGTCTGAAACCTTTAATGGAGGTTCCTCTGCGTACGCAGCGTGACCGTGAGATGAGGCTCACATGTGTTTGAGTTTGGAACCCCTACCCCCCATTTATCAAGTGTAACAAACCTCTGTGCCCCCTCCCCTAAGCCTGCGAGCATGAGAATGCCAAAGTTGTGGACCTCCTCCTGAGGTTCGGTGGAGGAGTGAACCAGCGTTGCAGCCAGGGATGGACAGCTCTCCACGAGGCGGCCTGTCGCAACAGTGTCGACATATGCCGGATCCTGTTGCAGGCCGGGGCCAAGGTGGGCGCCACCAACACATATGGGGTCACGCCCCTCTTCCTGGCGGCTCAGGGCGGGCGGCTGGAGGCCCTGGAGTTCCTCATCCGCAATGGTGAGTTCCAACAGCTCCCCGTACTTCAGGTGCTCCACTTTGGTCATTCTTTATGACTTCACGTTGGGTGTAGTGGAAACCATCTTTGAGATATTAAATGTGAGAAATTAAGTCTGTATATATGCATAACCCCAATGACTACTGGAGGTGAACACTACATGGAAGCCTTGCTTCGAATGTTTATATAATTCAAGACACTCGACTCTCAGGGTCTGTTATCACTTTGGTGCACATTTGGCAGTTACAGATACTCCCTTTGCCGTGGGTCCTCTTTACGCCTCAGGAGGAGCTCAGACTACGGCTGATAACCACACCGGCCACTGGTTTTACCTTCAGCGATCTAAGCTTTGCTCTTATCTTAGTCTGACTGTCCCTATTTCACATTTTCCTCTCGCAATAGTTACTTTCAAGCCATTGATAACACACACAACGGTCAACAGTTTATCAGTCCACGTGGGTCTCTTCTGGATCTCACTTCCTGTTCAGTAGCTAATCAGCCCAAGGGTCTCGTAAGCCATACAGCTTCCATGTTGTATTGTTAGCCTGTCAGCCAGATGGTGCAGGAGTTGTCCAGTTGGAGCTGAGAGTGTGTGAATCATTGTAGATTGTAGTTTGGGGATGCGCTGGAACCATGTGGGACGGCCACGCCAAGCTATGGCCACATTCCACGAGTGGCCTGAGGGTTTAATGCAGTGTTTTCCAACCCGATCCTGGGGGACCCAAAAACGGTCCATGTTTTTGCTCCCTCCCAACTCCCTGCCAGACAGTCCATATTTTTCCAGGAGCAAAAGTATGGATTATAGTCTGGAGACTGGATTATAGTCAGGAGACTGGATTATAGTCTGGAGATTGGATTATAGTCTGGAGACT
>JAODJU010000025.1:15756441-15768102 GCA_026776725.1 Gnathonemus echidnorhynchus | reverse complement strand
CTGGAGACTGGATTATAGTCAGGAGACTGGATTATAGTCTGGATACTGGATTATAGTCTGGAGATTGGATTATAGTCAGGAGACTGGATTATAGGCTGGAGACTGGATTATAGTCTGGGTTAACTGACCACCTCTGCCCTATGTGGCCCCACAGGTGCTGACATCAACAGCCAGGCGGGAGACGGGGCCACGGCACTGTACGAGGCCTGCCGGAATGGCCACGTGGATATTGTGGAGCTCCTGCTGTCCCACAATGCGGACGCCAACCGGCCAGCCAAGGCGGGGCTGCTGCCGCTGCACGTGGCAGCCCAGCGGGGGCATTATGAGTAAGTGTGACCGCGTCCAGACACTGAGCTCATGGGCTTCAGCACTGGGGATAAGTCAGATCTGGCAATGCTATGCTGGTATTTAAACTCACATCTTACATCGCTTACATCTAGCCTTCAAGTCATCTTCTGACTGCTTAACCAGTACAGGGTTCATTAGACATTTTTCACTATAAATTATTGTGGGTCAAAACTCTATGGCATGTAATTATATGTAAGTTCTGGAAGAATGATAATACAGAATGTGGCTGCAAATAAGTCTTACAAAGCCAGTACATATTTTTATATACTTCCTCGGTTGTATACAACACCTATACAGGTGCATATAAGCCCTGGGCAGAAGTTAATAAAGTGTGTACAAATGTTTGTAAGACTTTTAAGAGTCAAAAATTTGTTTGCAGGCATATTTGTAGTATCAATATCGTAGTATAGCAATGGTAACATAACTGATAAAATGTTAAATATGAATGGTATATACAGAAAATTAACCTATATATTAATATGCTATTTTATAATAGTATTACAAATTTTCAGTCACTGAAAATTTATGGTTGATGGGAATATACTCTAAACCAGTGTTTCCCAGTTCATCCTCGGGGACCCACAGTAGGGCGCTGGGAGGGAGCAAAAACGTGGACTGTCTGTGGGTCCTGGAGGACCGGACTGGGAAACACTGCTCTAAACACCCATTGTATCTGTTAGTCCTACTCCAGGGGGCCGTTCGCTGATCTTGCTCGTATAATTTTTCTAATCACATTTCCTGTGTCCCCCCCCCCCCCCCCCCCCCCGCCGCAGGATCGTGTCCCTGCTGATCCCGGTCAC
The DNA here is from genome assembly GCA_026776725.1 of Gnathonemus echidnorhynchus. Lineage (NCBI taxonomy): Eukaryota > Metazoa > Chordata > Actinopteri > Osteoglossiformes > Mormyridae > Gnathonemus > Gnathonemus echidnorhynchus. The sequence continues at coordinate 15,766,954 of JAODJU010000025.1, read as the reverse complement.
CAGCCGGACCAGCGTACGAAGTTGTGGGATCAGCCCGCTCCACCTGGCGTCCGAGCACAACCAGGACGAGGCTCTGGAGGTGCTGATCGAGACCGGCTTCGACGTCAACGCCACGCTGTCCGGGGACCACTCCGGCAAGTACGAGGACCGCCGCTCGACCCCACTCTACTTCGCCGTGGCCAACGGCAACACGGAGGCCGCCGCGATGCTGCTGGAGGCCGGCGCCGACCCCAACCTGGACGTCTTCAGCCCACTGCTATTGGCCGCCAGGCAGGGCTGCGTCGAGGCACTTGGCCTGCTATTGGAGCACGGCGCGGACCCCGACGTCCGCATCCCCACCCACCCCACAGCTTTTCCAGCCGCCGCAGTCTTCTGCATGAACCAGCCCTCCCTGCTCAGAGTCCTCCTGGATGGCGGCTGCGACGCCCAGGCCTTCTTCAGCTGCGAGTATGGCGGCGACCCGCACCCTCCTCTCAAGACCAGTGGCATCAGCAGCGGCTTCAACAGCAGAACCCTGCGCTTCAGCACCGCGGTCTTCCCCGTCAGTTCCGACGAGGCCCCCACGGTCCCCTTGCAGGTAGCCGCCGACATCGATGGCAGCCAGCCTTGGACTGGAGTTGCTCTCCTTGTGCCCCAGCTCACCTCCCAATTCTCCTCTTGCTCGGTCGCCTGCCAGTTCTGCGAGGCGATCTCCTCTCCTGCCGTGAGCCGCTGGGCGGGGCCCGTCATCGACCTGCTGCTGGACTACGTGGGCAGTGTGCGGCTCTGCTCCCGGCTCCTCGAGCACCTGGACAGCTTCGAGGGCTGGGCTGCCATCAAGGACAAGTCAGGTGAGTGCGCCGGGTACCGGGACGTGACCCAACACAGGGTCAGTATTTTCTTTGCATTTGTCTATTAGATAACATCTCAGTTTTAGAGGAATTCAGTAGCGTGTTTAAGGGCTAATTCAAGGCGTAGATTTGGGCTTGGACAGTAATCACATGCCAACCAATAGAGTGGAAGTACTGTGTGTTTGGGGGGGTGAGCGGGCAAGGGGCTGATTTGGTCCCTATTGATGCTGAATCCAAATTTACACCCTTAGGCTTGTCGCTAACGCATCACCAGCCCGATTTGTACCTTGCACATTGGCGTGTGCAGGATTTTCGAGCGTGTCTATACTGCATTACATTACTGCTTAATCTGTCCATCCTGCCATTTCATGTTAATCATATTGTCTACGTTTACTGGGAACTACAGTGTAATCATAGGATCTAGTGGCGTTGTGAAAATGTCATGAGACAAAGTGGTACAAATCAGGCACCACCATACAATACTGGCGTAAAGTGTAATGCTGCGCATATGCGGTATATGCAAGGTACAAATCGGGCAGGTGGTGCAGATCATGTCGTGACAGAGCTAATTGATCATGAATTGCTGCTAATTGCTTAACTGAGTTCTCAAAGTGGAAACCTGATGTCATTTTCCCATCCCCTTCATTGTGTTTACAGCGTCCCCCCGCCCACTAATGCACCTATGCAGACAAAGAATTCGTGAGCAAGTGGGAGGGCGGGGGTTGAGGCGTCTGGCCACTCTGCCCCTCCCTGGAAGACTGCTCAAGTACCTGAACAACAACCATTCTGAGGATGACTGCTGACAGGTGGCTGACCAGGATGGATACTGAGCTTACAAACAGGCCTTCTGTGGATAATAATCAGACGACTGAGTGGAAGGTCATATTCCAGTAGTGCCTGATTTAGAAACAAAACAATCAGAGAATATTTAATATTCGGTTTGGAGGCCTTCATTTACTGTACAACCACTTATATGTGTTCCTGCTCTGTATGTATCTACTCTTTGATTGGCTGCAGGATTCGACTAGTTTTAAAGGAAGATGTGTTGAGCTATGCAGGTCAGGATGCTTCACAGTTTAAACTAGACTCTGCCTCCGAGAAGCCAGCGTGTCCTGACCGATATATATCCTGGAGAGCCCTTGAATCTTGCGGTGTATAACGGTAGGCGTGCAGCTGAAGCGGTTTGTGTCTGAGTGTCTTCCACACGCCGGCAGCTTAACACGCATCGCTGTCTCGAGATTTTTCACTGTTCATTCGTTGCGTGAATATTTCGTGATCTTGTGAATTGTAGGTGGTACTGTATTTAATTAGAATGGAATGACTGATTTCCAAAAAGCTGTAGACTGCATGAAGTTGCCTTATTTATAATGCGTGAAAATAATGTCAGATGTGAGTGTGATGTCGTCGTTTTGCACCACGAGTTTGTTTTACACGTTGAACATTTGTTTCGAATAAAACTGCTTTCGGTTATACTAATCAGTATTATATAAGAAAGTCCATTTTATACCAAAAAGTAAATCAAATTCTGCAGTTTTTAAACGGGTTCTAAACATTTTGGAATTGCTGCGGGTTGTACGGTGGTGCCTGCTGAAAAAAATGTGTTTGAATATAGTGAACATTCGCATTTATAGGAAATTGAAATGAATGTCGATATTTTTGCACGGTGTTTTCTTTTTGCTTGTTGTATTAATGTTTACGTTTCCACGTTTTTACACTGACCATGTTATAACGTGAATTGCCACATATTTAAGGTGTGCTTTAGGGATCCTGTTGTGTGGTGTTGACCAAAACAGAACATAGCTAAAAATGTGAGTCTTTTACTCTTTATTTAAAAACGTGAGTTCCTTGAGTCATATCAAATATATTACAAATAGTAACGGAAAGGACCGTCAGAAAAAACTGAGATCTTCTCAGATTTAAATGTGATGAACTCGGAATGTATTTTATTCAGTATGAGCCCTGAAATGTAATAAATTTACCATTAATTTGCAATCAGTTATACGCAGGTCCTTCTTTATAATACGGATTTGTTTGGTTTTCCAACACAATTTAATCTTACAAGGTGTCATACATAATTACTGTTAAAACACGTTCTTTTGGCATTTTCCATGACACAGATTTAGTAAGTTTTACACATACCCTTATGCTGATAAAGCTTTGACGTACAAGTGAATACACAATTTGTTACATCAGAAACTGACATTTTCAAAATATAGGCTATAGCATGTTTATAATTAATCCTCTATGTGTTGTACCCTATTACGTTATTCTATACAGCTGCCTTGGTAATCGCGGAAGAAGAAAATTTAAATTCTTTTCACATCTTCATGAATTCATTCAGTGTTTGTTAATTTGACGTAAGTGCTTCAGATCTATACACAGGCCTATACACAGTTAACAAACAAAACTTTAGCCCGTTGTTAGAAAAATAGCCTTACTGTTGGAAAAATAAACATTTTCAATGTTTTTAATTAGAGCCTGCAATAAATAGATTGATCGGGGAATTTTAACCAAATATCACAAAATATTTAACAGTTATTTACATTGTGCTTGTTCCATAGTTGCTGGTCATGGTCTAAAAGACGAGATGACCGTCAGATAAATCCAAATACACTGAAAATAGGAGATGGTACCGACGGTTTTGTGGGGATGGGCTTCACTACGACGTGAGTTTGACTTTTCTGTCCATTTTGGATGTCCGACGTCTCCGCATGGACAACCGTGGTATTCCCCCATAATCCCACCTCCGAGAAGCTTGAGTGGGGAAGGACTATATGGCCTTGGAAGACGTGGTGTCCATGGTACTGAAAAGGACAGCAGCCGCACACGTTCACGCTTCCTGGGGTGATGTCCAGCATTAGCGGCTCTTTCTCGGCTGCGATCTGCTCACTCGAGAGTATTAAATGAGCTTTTCTCTCGTCTGAAGATTTCTTCTTTTTCTCCTCCTCCGGAGCTGAAGGCCCGCTGACTCCGGCGTCCCCAGGGCTCTTCCTCCAGGAGACTGGGAAAGCATCTCGCTTGCTCCTGGAGGAACTGGGCTCCTCCCAGAAAGACGCGGGGAGCTGCCGTTTCCTCATGGGCACTTGGTCTTGCCTGTGAGGATCGCGCTCCGCTTTGGGTTTCGCATTCAGCCCGGAATTGTCCTCGATTCGCACTTCCGATCCGCTCCTGTCTTTCAATCGGGAAAGCTGGAGGTTACGATTCGCTGGTTCAAACGCGAACACTGCAGATTTGTCTTCAAGGGTTTTAGGGACTCCGCATTCACCCGCCCTGTACGCATGGCACCTGGAGGGCATCCTGGAGCACTTCTGAGAGAAGCGTTTCAGTTGTTTCTGTAGGTACTTCCTGTGGTCCACCGAGCGCCTGCACGGGGCGGACTTGTCAAGGGCAGCCTTTATATCGCTGGATGCCAAGTTGACAAAATTCAGCAATGTTTTTACTTCACTGTCCGCGCTGGCCATGATTTCATTATTAGATTTATGGATTCGGTTAATCCATACTATCGGTGCAAGTTACGGATTTCTTTGCTGTCTTCATAACCTAAAAAAATATATAAAATTATCGCATCATTCAAAACGCAAAGATTGGGAGCGTCACGTTTTCACACCGATAACCCAAAACTACTTTGCCCTTTTAACATCCTGCATGCCACAATCGCTTGAGTATGAATTTTCCCAACTTGCCGTTCTTAAACTTACCGTCCCTCTGAATGGAAGAATCCCGACACAACCTCTCTTCCAAAAATAGTTTTACCACTTGAACAAGCTGAATGAATATAAACAGCATGTAGTTGTGGTGCTTTCTTCAAGCCAATCAGCGACCTCTTTCGCGACACAATGCACCCCAATCAGGCACCGAGCTTCCCGGTATCACATTCTTTTCCATTGCAAATTGTTGTCATGGGGACACCCCCCATGAAAAGCGGCTAATAGATGCAATATTTCTTTGCAGCCGTTCCTCTCTGTTCTGTCCCTCACTCTTCGGACCCCTGAACCTCTGTCACGTTTTTTCCTCTCCGACGTCTCAAAAACGTCGTATGCTGACGGTGTGCAAAGACTACTTAAATCTTTTATTCTCGAATATAACTTAAGTCTGTCTGGGGGTTGGCAGTGGGCATGCTTCACCGCCACGACACAATGCCAGCTTTTAGGGCTCAGTTCGGGCTACTTTTAACTGTTCTGATCTGGAGTTCTTTTCCCCTTCTAAGAGTGATGTCAGAAAAAGTGGGATTTGGAGGGGGGGTGGAATCTAAAGAGATGTGCGCATATCCATGGAAAAGGGGCTTGAACGCTCAAGAATCTTGTCTTTATGTTTGCCCCCTCAATCGAGCCACACAAAGGCTGAATTACTCATTCAAACCTCGCGGGACAAAGGAAAAGGAGCTGGATAGCACTCCTGCATTTGTAGTCAAACATTTAGAGACTTAAATCGAGTCGTCATGAAGGAGAAAGAGTTGGACAAAGCCCATAGAATTGCCATCAGCAAACATTTTCCTGTGTCATATTAGTGAGGGTCTCCATGGCTCCTCCTGGCCTGGGGACAATAGCACAAGTTTGCACACTCGAATACTGTCACCCTGCCAACGCCGACAAGGGCCAAAAACAGGACAATCCACGGAGAAAGCATGGGCTCCACGGGGAAGGTGGCAATAGAAAAGGGAGAAAGGACTTGTGAAATGCTAATTGAGCTCCATCCCCTTATTGAGAAAAAAGGAGTACCAATCACCCCCTCCCCTGAAGCACCTCCTCCCGGCAAGGTGGCACTAGATATGCGCAGACTGTCCCTCAAGGTAACGTGCAACGGATCGCCCCCTGCAACCTCCGTGACGAACCGGACCGCGGTCCACCTCGCCGACCCCATCATTTGGTTAAAAGGATTTCCTTTTACGATGAACTGTCAAGTTGCATGTTCAAGTTTTAAGAGTGAAATACTGTACACAGCCGACTTTAATTTAAGTGCGCACGTGTAATTGAGGGTCTTAATGACATAAAACGAACACAAATATGTACTGCCTGGTCATGAATTCAGAATTAATTAATCCAGTACCCTAAGTGCACATCAAACCCATAGGCCTACCAAGCGCAAATGCCAGATATATTAAAAAAACAGTTTGTGAGATACGTCTTATAACAATACGGGATGATTTTATTACTATTTCTGTATTCACGTCTGTTTCGTCACTGCAGTTTCACTGACATACAGGAAATGTATCTTTTCCTGAGGAAAAGTGGTGTGTCCCATGCATATAGAAACGGAATAGAGAGGGTTTAGAAAATCCTAGTGAGAGGGACAGAAATGACACTATTCAATCTCTGAACCCGATACCTATTTGTTTTACTATTTCATAGCTAATTCCATTAAAAAATCTCACCCTTAATAGATGGATTAATATACATATTTGTTTGAAATGAACTAAATAGGTGAATATAAAAGACCATCCAAGAGACGAAATTAATATGCGCACAAATGCAAATGGTGCGGAGAAAAAGCAGCAGAATGAACTGTAGCGACAATGAGGACATTGGACTCATTTCTGTCCTCTCCACGCTGGCTCCCATAGCAACACCAGATAAATCTGACTGCAGGGCCCTGACACACCAACACATGCGCATGTCCAGATGAGCAGGAGAGCGACCTACTCTGAACACTTTGCCCGACTCGCTGTCCCCAAGCCCTCAGCAGCAGCTGCACAGACAGGCCCCTTGTTTTGGGGCAGCAATCCTTCTTCGTCAGGCCCGGCCGGTAGGCATCCGAGAGGGTGCTGGAGCCCATTGTCAGTCCCAGTGCTCCATCCTGTCCACCTTGCTGTTCAGCTCAAAAGACCAATTAACAATAGTGACCCCCCCCCCCCACACACACACACACAACCACCATCACCCTCCCCCCTGTTCCAGGGCTTGCAGTCCCACTCCTGGTCTTTGAAGTGAGTGGGGGTGGGGGGGTGGGGGGGAAAGGGAAGTATTCGGGACTGATAAATCCCCCCCACGTCTCGTCGTCACGCCAACTTGAGTAAGACGGATGGGGCGCGGCCTGTTATTTATGTCACTTTAAAGTCGGCCATCTTTAATCAGGAACCCCCCTCCCCTCCCCCCCCGTCACCCACCCCAGATAGCCAGGGAGCGTGAGGGCCTTCTCTCATAGCAGCCGACAGCAATGGCCTTGCAAGAGAAGGCCAAATTAGTTCAATTAGCAGAATAATTAGTTTCAATCAAGCGCTTAAGTGCCGGAATGGGACAAAAACTGAGAGAGGGGCTCGCAGAAGCCGGGCTGAATCCAGGAGCGGCCTGGGGCACCGCGGACAGCTCCACCGCCAAGCCTCATCAAACAGACGCGGCCAGCCTGCGCCTGCATGCCGCCTCAGAAAGAACTTGATTAAAAGTGGATGCGGTTCGGGGCCAAAGCAGGTGCAGCCAGTGCTGGCGGGCGCTCTGTTTGTGTTTGCCCTTCTTATTAGCGGCCGCTCTGCGACTGAACCGCTGCCGCGGGCGGCTGCTGAATGGCCAGCCGCGCTCACCAAAGCGGCCGCCGCACTTTGAACCGCCGTGCCGTTTACTTTCAAGTGGAGCCGCGATGTCGGCGGGGGGCGGCACGTCGCGGCATCAGAGACGCTCAGGCACCTCGGTCTTCAAGACAGATGGCGGGGCTGTTAGGGAATGAATGGGTGCAGCTGTAAGTGTCACACACACACATGCACACACACACACACAAACAGCCTGCATGCCTTACAGGGGTCACAGCGTTCCGTCCAGGTGAACCTCACACTGATCTTGGACATAGAGCTCTGCTAAATATCCCCCATGGATGCTCTGATACAACGAGCTTGAAAGCCTCTCTGGTAACTCCCCCCAGGCAGAAGACCAGTGTTTGTTCAGAGTTCATCCAGCCAGCTGAGGGTCAATTTCAAATACACTCCAGTGTCACAGTGTTTGAAGAACTGGGCTCAAGAGTCACATTCCAGGAGGAAAGTTTCTGCTGTGCTCGTGAGTTTATACTTAGCCTAAATAGCTTCGTTACAACTGTAACTAAATAAGCCACTGCAGTTCATAGGGCTTGCAGTGTTAAGTGTAAGAACATGTTTTCCATCAGTGTAGCAGTTTTTATGTAATTCCCTGCGCAGAATGGTAACAACCTAGATCTGTATTTTCAGAAGGAAGACCCGATGCATAACATAACTTTACCTGGCGGTTACGTTTATATTGTGTTACTTGAGTCCATTGGTAGTGTTGGACGATTTCGTAATTTGGGTTGCTATCAGAGAGCTGATGTAATATAACATTGTTCCACTAGGTGGCAATAGAGCACTTTATTGAATATTTCAAGGCCCTGCAAGAGTTCAGTAAATGAATTTCTTCTGCAGAGCTGGTATTTCAGTGTTTTACTTCGGCTTTAAGAAAAAACTTTGGGCACAGCATTTGTAATTATATGCACACATGGAAGCGGGTATATAGAGTGAGAAATCAGAGCATAAATTCTGATCAAAGATATTTATTGCTGCTGATCTCACAGAGCCTGACTTATTTTTCTCTGCATCAGGCGCATGAAATGATTTCATTACTAATGATCAGGCTTTTCTTTTGCATATCAGCTTGTAGGTTGTGTTGGAGGGTTTACATCATAACGGGTAAATGGGTTTGAGAGGCTGAATATTTCTCTGCTGCCTTGGCCTGTGGTAACGATGGTTGTGAATATACATGAAGCCTCCGGCAGTCTAGGTCAGACTTTCCCAACTATCACTCTGAAATAGAACAGAAGGTGGAATCCCCCCCCCAACCACACACACACACACACACAACCACCGCAACCCACCCCCACCCATTCCCATTGCTGGTATATTTCAAATTGATAGGTGGAATGTGTGTCTGTTTGGCTGGCTGAGACGGTCTCCCTCTCTCTGGATAGCTCTGATAAACATTCCCTTTTCCCTTAGCGGGACACTTAGTAAGTAGGTAAGTAAGTAAGTAAGTAAGTAAAGTTTACTTATATAGCACTTTTCACAGACACTGGTCACAAAATGCTTTACAATAGCAAAGTAGGAGGCCACCTGTCAGTTCTGTTGGTTCTGCACCTTCCAGTGCACCGCTGGCTCAGACATGCCTTGCACCTCTCCGGCCAACATCTGACAATCTTCCAGCTCCAGTGAGTCTCGTATCTCCTCATAGGGCAGTTTTTAGATACACAAGAAAGCCTGGGTTAGTAGCATCTTATAAGTGTCAAAAGAGAATAGCCTTGCAGTTCAGTTTGCTATTAAAATGACTACGTGCTTTTGGAACAACAATATCAGACACTGTAACCACTGTACTTAAGCAGTATATGATTTACTACTATTATAATCCATTCTACAAGCATGGGCGGTCTGTTAAGAAACAAGTGTGATAGACAAAGTCACACCTCGATAATCCTCCGATGTAGGTAGTGAGGAAGAGTTGGGATCTGACGGACATGTGTCACTCACAGACGCTGTTGTTCTCCTTGGGTACAAGGCAAAGTACGTAAATAACCAAATGAACTGGAATGGAGTGACCTGGCAAAGGTATCGCCCCGTAATGAGCCAGGAGGAGGGTTGTGTGTCAGGCCCTTTGGTCAGGTGACCATACCCACATCCCCATGCGAGAATGAGGCACAGTGGGAAACGATGTACGCAAACAGAGCTCTCTCTACATTATGAGGTTTGAACACATAAGAAAGACTCTATTTTTCTCTAATTTTAAAAAATACCACCGTACTCAGTTGTCAGAATGCCTCCCCGCCCCTGAGCCCTCCGGGGGGGTGTCAGGAGGGGTAAGTTTGTTTAACTCCCCTGACTTGCATCCCAGAGCTGTGTTTAGTTACATTAATTTCCCGGCACAGGCCAGTAGTGTTTCAGTGGGTCACATAAACAGTCCCCCCCGCCTCACCATAAAAGTAGCTGAAGATTAATTGTGCCCTCATGCCCTGTCATTAGCAGGCGCTCTTACCTCATTGGCTGGGCCCCTGAGGATGGGCCAGTATATGAGGTGATGGGAGATCCTGCTGCCTCTTCTATGTATCAAAGCGGTCAGCTCCAGGCGTTTCTGGGAAGTGATGCACCACTGCGCTCACGTGTGCTGCCCTGTTCCAGGGATCCTGCCACTGGAAAAGCCATATCCTGATGGCGAAATTGTGGCTCAGCACAATTTCTAATAGATTTCTAACCATTTCATTTGGGGGGGGGTACATCATTTCACATGCAAGGCGGGGTCCTGGAGGTCCACCTCACTGCTGAACAAATTCCAAAGGCAGAAAGGTACAGAGGGTCCACTTCTGAGTCCAACATCAGATCCACCCTGAGTGTCAGCTTGCAATTCTGTAGCCATCACAGGCCCCATTCAAACATTCCCACAATCCTCTCCGGATGACTGGCCGATTTGGGGCAGCCCCTTTAACATGCCGCCATCTTAGAACAGTAGAAATGGGAAAAGAGGCACCAACAGCACTTAGAAGCCATTCCCACTGGTGGATTTACCTGCCATTATTGCACCAGCTCTGAGACAGACATAGAACTGGGTCTGTTGTGCCCATGAGGCACAATTAAATCTTGGGTGTGCAAATTATATTATTTGGAGGGAAAATTACTAGCTAGGGTGAGTCAACAGGTGGCGCCAGAAGGGCTGGTATGTGTAAGACAGGGTCATGACCCTGTGGGTGCAGAATCCCTGCCTGCCCCC
>JAODJU010000025.1:15725495-15736342 GCA_026776725.1 Gnathonemus echidnorhynchus | reverse complement strand
GGCGGTGAACCCATCCTCTTTCCTTAGATCCACTTATGTTATTTATGGTTTTTATCCACTGTGGACAATTGGTCCATTAACCGAAATGGACTCTTGGTGTTAAGTTGTTCGTATGGAGAGATGTACCAGCGATGACGTCCAGCCAGCAGTAGGGGGTTCTTGAGCATTAAGGGGGGGGCTTAAGTGGTCAGGCCTGGGGTACTTCTGTAATCATGCAAATGAAGTGCTTTGGGGGTTCCGAGTCCCGAATGGAATCGCGGTGAGTGCATCTGCCGACAGCCCAGTCACTGATAGGAGGCTTCATGTTCGGAGTGCCGTCACTCTCGTCGTCAGAGCCCTCCGTGGGAAGCCCAGCCTGCATGGCATGTTTTGGAGACAGGTTGAGCATCCGATGGAGTTTGGGGTGATGGTAGTGCTCAATGGAACGCATGTGCATGGTCTGATATAGTGGTCAGTGCAGGTCCAATGTCACAAGCTTTTAGTCTGACTGGATGAAGAGTTTCCCCACCAAACTAACGAGCAACGTTGTGGATTTTTAACGAATGGTTTACAACTTAAAATTGTCAGGAGCTTTGTGTTGTAAAGCGGAAGCTCACACACTCAGTTACCTCCTCCCCCTTACCTGCCCCCATCCTCATTCTGTTCCCAGTGACTGAATCCATTGTGCCTCAGATGAAGCCCTGGTGGAAGGAGATAGCTGTACTGGGATCACTGGGATGTGCTTCTGGGGTCTTCCTACTTCTGACTGCCATCATCTGCTATAAGGCCATAAAAAGGTAAGCTTCTCCAGACCCATCCTAAAGCTTCTGACCTATACAGAGGTGTTCCTCACCATGTCCTGTATCACCAAGCAACGATGTTCTCCACATTTCCTATTACCCTATACACTGTTCCACATCATGTTCTCCACATTTCCTATTAGCTTATTCAGAATGTTCCGTATTATTTTCTCCACATTTCTATTTTCTCCATTATTTCTCCACTCCTATACAGAGTGTTCCTCATCATGTTCTCCACATTACTATTAGTCTATACAGTGTGTTCCACATCATGTTCTCCACATTTCCTATCAACCTATATGGAGTGTTCCACATCATGTTCTCCACATTCCTTATTAGCCTATACAGAGTGTTCCACATCATACCGAGCTTTTTAGAAGATTAAAATCAAATCCTGGTTTCAAAGACTTCGGAATGTTCCTCCTTGCATTATAATCTGATTTTAGAACATCAGGACTTCCTGTCTTGCTGGTCCCTGCTGGTTAAGCTCTTTGGGCCGCTGGTTGTGTGGGTTTTTGTTCTAGCCTTTTATTTCCTTATTGTACACATGTCTCAAAAAGACAGGGAGAGAAAGGGATCTTTATCATATGTCAGCAATCAGACCTTTTCATTCTGTACTGGCCTGTCAGATTTACCCATAAGCCCTTGGAATATAATCTCATAAAACACAATCAGGGTTTGTCTCAGGTCTAGTGAAGACATCGCTGTTGTTTTATGTTCTTCCTACTTCGGTCTCCAGTCAGGGTGTGGTAAAACCACATTATAGGATTTATTTTACCGGCCTGGTATGGCTGTCAGGAGCGGTGGGGGGGGGGTGACAAAAGAGGCAGTGGGGTGTCTGCCCCTGTCTCAACAGGGGGGGGGGCTACTGCAAAATTTTACCAAGGGCCTCCCCTACTGGGGGGGCATGTAATGATGACGACATGCAGACTGAGGTCAGGCTTCACGGGGGCGTTTGACTGTGTTTGCTAATGAAATTTTGTTCAGTTGTTTCCAGGCTTCTAATAACTTATGGAGTAAAAACTTCGCCTGGCTGTGCTGTGGACCCAGACACAGCTATAGGATCAGCCAGCACAGGCTGGGATTCAGCCTGGAAGTCCTTGCTGCAGCACCACAGCGTCCTCTGGACACAGGCTGTTAATCCGTTAGGCAGGGGACCGGCACCATCCGGCTATTTCCCTTGGTGAAGGAGGTGGTCGCCGGCGAGCTTGCATGCCACGTACGTCCCCGTCTGCGCTGTGTGGCTTTGCGAGTCTCTGCGAGACGTGGGGCTCTGCGGTTAGGTAACACTGCCAAGCGGGAGTGAAGACGGGTGGAGAGGAGGGGAGGCAGGCAGGGGGATGGGCAGGGGGGGCTAGATGGTGCCTCTTAGGCTGCTGGGTTTGCACTCTGGCCTGGGCTGGGGAGCCTTAAGGCTGGGGGCCCTTATGACTGGGGGCCCTTATAGTGGTGCTCTCTCCTGCGTGTATGCAGCCAGCACATCACATTTGTCCAGTAATTAATCTCACACCTCCTCCTGCCATCCCCCCCCCCCCACTCTGAGGCAGAACTGCATGCTAGCTGTAATTTTTTTCCCAGAAATCCTGCGTGGTTTGCGAAGCAGCAGCAGCGGATGCTGCCTTGAGCCTTACCGCTGTGTAGGTCCACTGCACTCAGCCGTCCCCCACACACCACCCACAGCTGTGTAGAGCTCTCTCAATCTCTCTCTCTCTCTCTCTCTCTCTCTCTCTCTCTCTCTCCCTCTACATTCGAAAGCGCATCACCGGCCTTCATGAGAAGCGTCTGCAATCTATCCACACGCACATCACTCATCTCGGACATAAAATTTAAATTAATAAGAACGTGCAGCATCTATCAGAAACTCCAGGAAGTTCGATGAAGCCCGGCGGGTTCAGATAAACTCGTTTAATTTCGGCAAACGGGAGAATTCGATCGGTTAAAACAGCTGATCAAGGCCGTGGGTGAAAGATGGATAGGCGATCTTATGTAAACGGAGTGAAAAGGTTGGACTCGTGCTCAGCGAGGATGATGCGTAACGTTATTCAGAGTGGCAGCTTGGGAGGTCAGTGCTACCAGCAATGAATCACAGCAGCCGTTTGCTCCTCAGGCGCTGACCTGCCGTGGTGGATCAGGCTGCCGCTTTGGCGCCCAGGGCCTCTCTGATGACTCCGCTTCCCTTTTTTAATCTCCCATGTTCATGTTTTATTACGTTTTAAAAATAACGCGTTACGCTACAGGTGAACGTGCACCCCTCGTGTCGGTGAGCGCTATACACGGCACAGGGTGGAGTGTTTGGTCACTCGCTGTTCATGCTTCACTGTAAATGGATTCCTCTCTGCTCACGTTTTCCTGTTCCCTTCAAGTCCGCCTGGCTCTGATCGGAGGCGACGCCTCCCTCGGGCAGGTTCCAGTTGTCTCACTGAAGGGGTGCCCAGTATTTGTAGAGTATAAATATGAAAGGAAATGCATGTATTTACCACGGTTAAAATGCTGCAGATAGCCAACCATGGTTATTTTTAACTCCAGGACCTCAGGTTATTGCGGTTGGAATCGTCCCCTTTTACTGAAAATGTGATCCCTGTATTTTAGGAATCCATAATCCATTTGCACTTATTACTTTCTGGACTGACCATGTCCTTGTGAACTAAGGGAAGGTCACTGACCTGTTTTCCAGAAGGTTCTAGGTTCAAACCCAAGGCTGACATCAGCTGGTGCATTGTTTTCCTGAATTGCTTTTTTTCTGTAATATTTGTGTTTGCAGAGCAAAATCAGTGTCCATCACCTGCACAGCTGATTGCTTATATGTGCAATATACCACTTTCTTTTTGGCAATCCATCCATCTATCTTTCATACCATTTATCTGGTAGAGTTGTAATTACGTTACAGCAGAGTGCTGGGGACCAGATTCCAGTTCACCATGGGGCTGCATGTAACTCACACATTATCATGCTCTCTTCTGAGTTCATTAACTGTGGACAAATAAACATGTTAATGCTGTAAAGTGAAGTCAGGAAGCGTTTTTATGTCAAAGTAAATATGTACATTTTGAAATAAACAAGGTTATGGATCAGGAGCTGATTATGCTGTTACTTTGCCAATAATGTGACAGTTTATGGATTTACTTGATAAGTGTCCCATTGAAATAACTACTGTGTAAACACTCGTATGCTTGGGAGTGGAAATAAATATTTTATAGCAAATAAATAATTTATACTGATCATTACGTTTGCTGCATACTAAACCTTTAATCAGTTTACCCAAGATGGTTGCCGATTCCTGGCCTGTTAAGCCTAGAGCAGTGTTTCCCAATCCGGTCCTCGGGGACCCTCAGTCAGTCCATGTTTTTGCTCCCTCCGAGCTCCCAGCCGGTAGGGAGGTGGGAGGGAGCAAAAATGTTGAATGTCTTTGGGTCCCTGAGGACCGATTTGGGAAACACCGGCCTAGATGTTTAAAGGCATTGAGATTTTGCTGGCCGTAATTAAAGGTAGTGACGTCTGTTAGAGGCAGCATTAAAAGGGAGATCGAACGGGGAGAGGCGCTTGGTCTGCTAATTGCAGGCTGGAGAGGTCATGCATCATCCGCACGCCCGGACTGGGGCTTCTGTCTCTGCGTCTCACCTCCGTGGTTCGAGAGGTGTGTTGCGTAGTCAGCGTGTAAGTAATGCGCAGTTCCTCACACCAGCAGATAAATCACTCAAGACGCTGCGCAGTGACTGCGCTCTCTACTTTTACTACTGAGCTTTGCAATCTGTCCTGTCCATTTCTAAACATTGATATTATAATTTTAATAAGTTTAAAATTTAATAAGTATAAAAGTATAGAGCAGGTGGGTCTAAGCAACTAGAGGAGGTGGCATCAACCAATCAGATGTCTTGGTCCCACCTCCTCTATTTTCTTGGACCGACCTCCTCCACAATCTGGTTATCTCTCTGAACCAATAATATTTCCTTCTGCCCTCAGAACATTTTTGTAAAACTCCCACGAGCCATTTGCTCGGGAATGGGTTTGGTAATGGGAATGGTATTTCTGTATATAGTCTATATGTCTGTTTTGTTTGTTGAGTTCATTGAGTTCCCGTATTTGTGTGCTGAAGCATTGCTTCCTCTTAACGGTGTTTACACTGTCACACTGTCATTGTCACTCTGACATGTGACTAGTGAAGTCGGTGACCCAGACCGGAGCTACCCATCGCCCAGAGAGCAGAGAGGGCCTCCCTGTCTCACTGCATCACTGGCTCTGCCGTAAACAGGAGAGGGAGGCCATCCACGCAGCCTGAATCATTCCCCAGCCTTTCACTTCGCACAGTGGACGTGTTTGCAGATTTATTTTCCTGGGCTGTCTGGAAAAGCCAGCCCCTGTTGTGAAAAGGGATCCCTTGGTTACGGATGAGAGCTTCATGTCTGTCATCACCCAGCTCTTGGTGCCACCACCTCCTGAATGGTTCTTGACTTGGGCCTCTGTTGATTAGGTGTCACTCCAGGAAACCGGGAGTCTGAAGTATTATCCTGACTGCCCCCACAACCGTTTACTTAACACTGATATTTGTCCTGTCCTGAGTACGACCTCCACAGTTAGTGGCTTTGTTGGCGAGCCAGCCGATGAAGGTGCTTGTGTCAGCTGTCCTTTGCATCTTCGCACGTAGATAAATGAGGGATAAACACCAGAAAAGTGGTTGAAATCCCTCTCTGCCTGTTTAGAGGACTGAAAGGGGATTAAAGAGAGTCAGCAGGGGAGCGAGTTGGCGAGCCGCGGCCCAGCGTCCGCGCGCATTTGCAGCATCGACAACAGTAAGCGAGAGGGTCGGTCGGATGGAAAAAGCTGACGTTAAATATAGAAGCTGAGCGCCTTGGTGCCGGGGTGTCCCGGAGAACGCCGGGACGGCCAGAGCTCAGAGCCAGCAGGAGAGCTGCCCAGAGGAGACTCTCTGTGGCACCAGCTGTCCTGGATATTGTGCTCGTGGAAATTCTCATTTCATTTCCCGTCATCAACTCTGGCCCCCTAGGTGTGAGAAGGGGGAGACAGACAGGCCGCAAAGGTCGATTTGAAGGTCGACTCTCTCCCTTGTGAGGTCACAGAAACGGCAGATTAAAGCTTGTTTCCCGAAGAAGAATGATGGAGGAGTTGGTCTTTACCAAGGAGGAACATTCTGACTATGGAGTCTCCCCTTCCAGGCATGTGGAGGCACAGCAGACTGTAGTTAGGTTTATATAATGCATGCTTCATCTTTGATCGCAATGCAAGCAGAAAGCAGTTTTGTTGTCGACATTCAGTCTATCAGCCTGATATCAAGCATGAAATATTAACCTGACCCACTAAGTGTAGAGTCACGGCAGGCCTTGTGTGTGTGGAACACCACATCTATTATTGAGATGGTTCGCTTAAACATGGGAGTGAGAGCTGAAAAGTTTTGCCCTGTGCACTACAGCCGCTGTTATTCAATGAGGAAATCCCCTGGGAACGAGCGTGTGACACGCCCACGGAGATTCTCATTGGCTACTCAAAGCTGTGCTCCTCTCTTTATTGGTTCCCATGTGGGGTTGGGCGTTTCATGTGATATTTCATGTTTGTCAGAATCTTTTCATGGCCAGAGACATGATTGTATGGCTTTAATTCAGGAAGTCAGAATGCATTTGAGTTGGTGTCACCCGTATTTGCTGACTGCACAACATCTGCCAGTGATGGGCTTTTTGATAAATGGATGGAGTGGCAGGTCCTCCCTGCATTGTTCCATTCTGAGGACCATCCTCCGTAGAGTACTGTCAAAAATATTTGCTTCCCTTTTTACTACCTACTTTTTTTTTTACACACTAAATGGTTTCAGATGCTCATATGAAATGTAATATAAGACAAGGAGATTGTGAGGATACACAACAAAAAGTTTTTAAATTATTTTTTTATTTATTGATGGAAAAAGGTTATCCAACACCTATATCACCCATGTGAAGAAGCAGTTCCCCCTGTAAACTTAGCTGGTTGTGCTACCTTTAATAGCGACTACTGCAGCCAAGCTTCTCACAAGTGA
Organism: Gnathonemus echidnorhynchus; assembly: GCA_026776725.1. Taxonomy (NCBI): domain Eukaryota; kingdom Metazoa; phylum Chordata; class Actinopteri; order Osteoglossiformes; family Mormyridae; genus Gnathonemus; species Gnathonemus echidnorhynchus. Next base: position 15,729,541 of record JAODJU010000025.1, on the reverse strand, counting down.
AAATCAGTGTTACGCATTGCTGTGTCCCACTCTTCATTGAGGGATTGCTTTAATTCAACTACGTTGGAGGGTTTTCAAGCATGAGCTGCCTGTCTTAAGGTCCAGCTCCTGCATCTCAATGGGTTCATGTTAGGAATAACTCTAAAACCGTGGTTTTGGATCTTTTTAGTTATTCGGAGGTGGACTTGCTCATGTGCTGTGGATCGTGTGTTGCTGCATGACCCAGGTGCGCCTGAGCTTCCGATTGTGGTGAAGACCGGACAGTCACCTTCAGGATCTTTTGGTAGAAAGTAGAAATCATGGTTCCATTAATGATGCAAGCCATCCGGGCCCTGGAGCAGCATGGCATCCCCTTCCACCACCCTGATTCGTGTTTGACTATTGGTATGATGTTTTTATTGTGTAATACTGTGTCAGCTTTATGCCAGATGTGATGGGACCCTAGTCTTTCAGAAAGTTCCACTTTTGACTCATCAGTTTGCAAAACATCATCCCAAAAGGCATGGGGGTCATCAAGGTGTTTTTTAACAAGTGGGAGATGAGCCTGCTGTCCCTCTGGGTTAGTAGTGGTGGGCCTTGCACCCCTCCCATGAATGCCAATCTTGCCCAGTCTCTTATCTGAGGTGAGCGAGACCTGTAGTTCCTTAGGGTGTATTCGCACTAGGTGATTTGTACCATGCCGGAGCACATTTGACCCCCAAGGTCCAGTTAGTTTGACTAGTGTTATTGCTCTGTACCTGCTTGAAGAGTTGGGCCTGGGCACAGTGCAGTTGGGCTTGGGCACAAACCACAGACACGGTGTCAATGATGCAACTGGCACTCGCTTGCATATGTACGCTACACATGAACCGGACCTGGAAGGAATGGATCGGGTAGACTGTACAGATTGGGTAGCGACAACCATTTAACAGGCATGGCAGCATAGGAATCTCTTTGGTTTACAAACGAGTTGCAGTGTTTGCTGGAAATTTGGGCTTGTGAGAGTGTCCAGGAACAACTGGATGCAGCACAGAAAAACTCAGAGATTTGGGCAAATACGGGACGGGATCTTCTCAGACGTGCAGCACAGTTTAATGAATATCGCTGCGATGCATACTTGATAAATCTATGAGAGAGCCATATGCCATCAAACCCAAAACGACTCCAAATAAGCCACAAAATAAGAACAATAATCATGAACTCCAATGTGCTGTGTGATAGCGCTTTTCTTCCCATATTTTCTTTAACCTAGAAAGTCACACAGTCATGATGAAAGCATGTTTGGATCCAGAACGTTCACTGTTCATTGTGAATGCCGACCAGCAGGGGATTGGGGAGGGGAGGCAGTCGTGCTCAGGCACGGTACGAGGCGGCCAGGTCAAGTGTGAGCACGCCCATAGATGTTTGGCTTCTTTTGTAACATTCCGGATGAATTGCCAGTATACTTGAGAGATTCATCACTATTTCCATGATCCAATTTTCAGTCGAAGATAGTCTATCTCTCTGTGGTTTGCTAGAGTCCCAGAGCCATAGAAATGGCTTTGTAATCCCATAGTCTGTTCAGTGCCGAAAAGGTTCTATTTACATGATGTTCACATCCAACCTGGGTCTGTCTAGTCTAATTGAACCCAATTATCAGTTTAATTTGGATACTTTGTTGCTTGAGTAACAATTACTTTCTCATGCAAGGTCATTTGGTGTTGCATAACTTTTCCTCCTTCGATGAATGAAATGATCGTTTTGAAACTGACTATAGTATTTACTCATGGTCATTGTCTTAAAAATGTTTGTGTGAAGACCTGAAACAACATAACATACATGCAAAAACAGAAGAAATCAGGATACTTCTTCATGGCACTCGCTTCTGGTCAGCCCTGTGTGGGGACGGGCACAGGAACTGCTCAGGAAAGCCTATTATCTGTAGCTGACACTCTGTGCCAAGTCCATGCCGCAGCATCGGCGCATCGGCCAAGCCAGCCGGAAGGCATAGCGGCCGGACTGGCCTCACTGCACAGCTGGGAAGCTGCCATGGGGCTGTGCAAGAGATCAAGCGCTCCAGCTGGCCAGTTTGGCTTCATATAAGAGAACACTTACAAAGTCGGAGACAAGGCAACGCGCAGCACTGCTTTGGCTTCGGCAGTAAACGAAACATCTTGTTGTCTTGTAATTAAAGAGGAGTCCAAACGGCAGTCTTTCCAATTGCTAAACCTATTGGACTAGCATGCAAAAATGTTGAACGCTGTGATAGTTCGCAGTTGGTTAAGATACCTTCTTAAGCATGCTGTAGATGGTTTAATGTGATCCAGAGAATCTCCCTTCCTTATTTTTCCTGTCCCGTAGATGCTGTCAGAGGGAGCTGAGATCTAGTGAAACCTGTTTGCAGAGTGATGGATGTAATGCCCATAGTTTAATCTCCCACTATCCGGTGTGGGGCACGCACTACCTTTCAATCAGCTTTCGAAAGCACTACCTCTAGAAGATAGACATTGGAAGGTGGATCACTGTGTCTGGGGGGGATCGTTGATTATTTTTTATGCCACTTCATTGATTTTAACCGTCGGAAAGCAGAGCGTTCTGTAATGCTGACGGCAGCAGCTGACGGCCGTCCTGATTGCCTGTCTGCGCCATTCATCAGCCCGACAGCTTGCGTGAAAATCAGTGTGACCCCCCTGTGAGATTCCCAGCCACAGTGCTGCTTCCTCTGCGGAAGCGACTCTACCCCCCCGGCTGGGCGTGTGTGGCGCTCCCCATGTCCCGCAGACAGAATCACCAAACACCAGCCCGCCGGCACCTCTCACGCTCTCTCTGGCGTTTTTATTGCTGTCCCATCGGGGCAGGATTTAGCCGGATCGCTTTCGCCGTAACGGGACCCGGCGCATGGGAGATGCAGCCAGAGCCCTTGAGCTTGAAATGAAAAATTTCACAGCCCCTGCTAAAAGACAGGAGGCCAGAGAAGGCGGAAGGTGAAAGCTGAGCCTCTGCGGCTCGCTCTAGCTTCAGTTCAGCTCCGGTGTTTAAGTTTACGTCTCCTGACTTTTGCTTCATACAATCTGTACGTTTCCATTACAGCTGTACATAACTGTCTGGAAAACATTCAAAGGATAAATTGTAGGATGAATATCGGTTAAGTGGGACAAAAGGTAAACTGGGACACTTATATGGTGGATACTCTCATTATGGGTTGGCCAGTCTTATCCGCAAAGGGCCGGTGTGTATGCAGGTTTTTGGGGTAACCTGTAGGTCAGCTGTTCAAACCCAGGTGTGAGGACTCTTCAGCCAATCAGTCCTCTAATTAGTAATCTAATTAGGGAGTTGTAGCGAAATAAACGCATACACAGCAGCCCTTTCTGGGTGCCCCCAGACCTCCCCCCCCCCCCCATTCACACTTGGCTTTGTGCCAGGGCTTGTTCTGACCGGTGAGCTCAGGTGCTGTTGTCTGTCACAAGGTGGGGGGGGGGGGGGCTCCAGGATGTAGACCAAACTCAGCCAGGAAATGAAGCCTATCTCTGGACTGACCTTTGGGTTAATTCAATCTGACCCAGTGGAAGAAGAGCGAAACAAAAGGGAAGAGTAGAAGCAGGCGAGTTTTTATTCAGCCCTGCCTGCCTGGTGCAGGATGCCTGCTAATAAGCAGGAATGGAAAGAAACGCCAGTGAAAGGCGGCGTAGATGCAGAGGTGGCGTTAAACATGCAGCTGTCCCTGCCGGCGAGCCGCGCTTCCAGGGAGACTCAGCAAACGTACCTGCTGCCTCAAGCCATAATTTATTCCCTGTGTCCCACGGAGGATTGGGAGAGAAGAAATATCTGGAAGGAGGGGTTGTTTAGTGCCGGGTTCACCTGTGCTTTTACCCCTAGGGGTGTTCAGCTGAAGGCTGATGTTGCCCCCTCCAGTGGTCCAGCAGATGGCAGCACTCGTATTTGCCTCTATGACACCTCCAGCTATCACACCCTCCACCACGGCATGCCGATGGGGGTGAGGCGAGCTGTGCAGGTTTTCATTTGGAAGCAGTGTCCCACTTTGCAGCTCCTGTTTACCCAATTTTGGTCTGGCTGGTGAGGAGCCCCGC
>JAODJU010000025.1:15699145-15712616 GCA_026776725.1 Gnathonemus echidnorhynchus | reverse complement strand
GGGGGGGGGGTCACCCCGGGATTAGTGCTACTGGCCGACCACTCACCCCTGCTGCATGGCAGACGGAGGGTGATAGAGCCAGGGCAGGTATCGCGTCACCGCCTTGTTGTCACGGTGATTTCCCTTGCTGATCTCCATGGCGACCACCTGCGACAGGCCCACCTTGAGGTTCCCACCGAAGGTGTCCTCGTGGAGCGGCTGGCAGCAGGCCTTCATGTGGCTCTGGGGCGGGATGGAGGTCATGTGACTGATCGGCACATGCAGACACCATCTGTCCGCTTGTAAATGTCAGCACTCTTAGTGTGTATGATAAGGACGAGTGCAGCTATAGGGAAAATCCAGCTTTGCACATGAACCCTCCATATTAATGCTGTTCTTTTATTATTCATAGTAATACTGTTCATGTCAAAATCTTACTCACAAACTATAAGAACAGGAATGCTCACCGCCCCTCTTTCAGTGGCTGAGGTTGTTTGTTTGTTTGTAATAACAGAGGTGCTGCTAATTTAGCAGGTCTATGATGGTGAGGAGGACCCACCTTGAGCTTGGTGAGCGTGTGCATGTCTGCGATGAAGTCCAGCACCTCGCTGGTGTACTGCCTCATGCACTCCATGGCCGCGGTGGTGCCCTGCGGAGAGAGCGTGCCGTTAGCCGCTGGGGCGTGGAGCCTTCTGGGGAGTCTGGGTGGCGATTCTGTTTGTTTGGTTGCCGTTCGAGTGGCGGAGATAGAATACGCTCCCTAAGCGGGTGGTCACCCCAGGCAGAGTGTGCCACTCACCACGACATCCCAGGGCACGTGTAGTGCCCACTCACCGGAGGAAGTGACGAGATCATGTGCTTCTGTAGGATGGTGGATTCTGCCAGCCTCGTCCCAGCATCTGCACAGATGAACTACACATACAGGGAGGTCAGCGAACATGGAGGGCATGCCAGACCGGCATCCCCACGGGACCCATGTCTAACTTACAATCTTACAGACTCTTATGGGTGTTCAGTCCCTTATTTTACCCATAATCCCCAGGGGTGATCCCTGCCTGTCCCCGGGTTCCCTCTGGCATTCTGTGTATACTGTTACAAGTCAGCCATTTGTATCACTACTGCTGTTCTGGTTTATTTGTGTTGCTGGGTATTCTCAGAACGTCTCACCTGGACCAGCAGAAGCAGGTTGGTATCTGGAAGAGGAGACTTAAACTTCAGAGCCTGCAGAAGCTCTAGGACCACGACACGTGACATGTAGAACTTATCTCTCTCCTGGATAGCACGGGGGAAGAGAGAAGACAAGCATCGTAGTGTCTGACTTTACACACTACCCATCTGGCCCCAGTAACAGCAGAAGACTACGTAGTTCCACTCAATGTGCCACCAGAGGGCGCCAATGTGCAGGTGAGAGGAAAACGGGAGAATCTGGTTACATTCTCTGCTCTTGTCATGGCTGTGCAGGATTACAAGAGGGTCAGCTTGAGTCTGTCCTTGGCTGCTGTGGTGCTCTACGCTCAACAGGCACAATGACACATCACTCCCTCATATCTCAGAATAGGATCGGTGAGAGATGGAGCTCAGTGTGGATTCAAGGAATTGATGTAAGTAACACTGCAAAATAATAACTGTATTAACAGTGTGAGAGAGCCAGTTATCTTGGTGACAAACCCGGATTATGGCACCAGGCCTGGTTTCAGCTGAGCTTATTACCGTGAGAATATGCAAATAAGTAACGTTCTGATTGGCTGCCTCACTGAGACGGACAACCAAGCCCACTTCCCCAGGGCCGGGGCTGTTTACCTTGCTGAAGGCTCGGTAGCACAGGCTGCACAGTTCCATCAGGTAGGAGAGGCTGAAGACCCCGTACTGGATCACGAAGCTTAGCAGCTTGGAGAAGGGCTCCAGCAAGCTCTGTGGGTAGGAGGTGAGGTTTTCTAAAACTGTCCCATCACTAAACCCAGGAAACATGTTTGGTTGGCCATACAAAAATACTGAATAATTTCCCAAAGCAGATAAATGCGGAAAGATGGTACATAATATCGAAAAGCACTGGATTGCCTTTAAAACTGACTGACCCCAAATAGATACTCAAGATCAGAGTAACCAAACTGGCACGTACAGCTGCTCCTGCAGCAAACTGAGCACAGCAAACTCACCCGTGCAGCACTTACGGCTGGAATCTTCAGCAGGCAAATAATGATTCGTAAGCTGGAATCCAGCGGGCACTGTTAGGGAGACATGCCAACAAAAGTGCTCCTTTAGGGACGGAACCCGCAAGTGCTGGCTCTGGAAATTGTGCCCACGTGGGCCTCGTTTGGCAGCTACTCAGCCACGTGGCAGGCGGCACCTTCAGTGGCAAGACGGACGGCAGTTTGGTCAGGAAAGTTTGGAACTGGTTGCAGATGGTGGTCCACAGGTTACTGGGGGAGTCCATGGGCAGAGCCTCCATGAAGGTGGCGATGTTGTCGAGGCAGTGCAGCATGGCACTGCCTGCTGGCAGACTTTTCTTGTTGTTCAGACCCTAGCGACCCAGGAGAAGGTCAATATTTTTCTGGCTGGAACCACTTAGGCAGCTAACATTACAGATGCATGGTTTCTGTATAATTCACACCCTTTAGTTCCTCCAAGCACAATGTGAAATTTCTTAGATCTGAACATTTCATAGAAAGACCTATATTTCTAGGCTCTTCCGGATGTTTCCACATCGTGCCTTTATTTGGGATCTGTGGCAGTATACTGCCACCTGCTGGACAGCAACGGTTTAAACAGCTTCAGATTTCCAGTATGCCCGCTTACCCAGCTCCCCAATCTTGTGGACAGTCAAGTTATCTTCTGAAAGCGTACATTAAAAACATCTCACCTCAAGCAGTTGGTTCAGAGCTGCCACAGAGCTGAGTTCATTAAAGTCGATCAGGGATGAAGCCAGAGTTCTGAGGAAGCTGGCATCTGCCAATAAAAGGTAGGTTTACGAAAAAGGTCAGAGCCGAGTGTTTCCATTGGCTTGTGGGCGGCACCCTCACCTTTGATGCTGGACTGGAAGAGCTGCGGGAGGATACCATTGGGCGCCAGCTGATGGAATACGCAGCGTAGAAACTGCTTGGCCACGCCCGGTGCATTTCCCGGGATCAGCATGCTGAAATGTAGCAGGCATTTACCCACAATGCACTGGGCATTTACACACATGCAAAAAGCTGAAAAGTATTAAATGATTTATTGCAAGGCCGTACCTCTCAGCTTGGCCGGAGAAATTCGTGCTGGATGCCAGCCTATGAGACACAAGGGTGATTAATGGTGGAATTTTGTGAGAATTTTGCGAGCTCCTGGCCATGCAGTTAGTGTTTCTGCTCCCTCCCAGTTCCCAGAAGCCACCTCATGCCCCGGCGTACCTGCCCACGGACTGCAGGATGTCGAGCAGAAGTGGGGCGGCCAGGTCGGGACTCAGGTGGATGAACATGGAGAGAACCACCACCGCCAGGCCCAGAGTCTCCTCGTCGTACTCCTCCAGCACTGCTCCGCAGTCACGGCACCTGGGGCCCCCGGGACACTGGGGTGAGTCCGGCTCCGTCGACCCTCCACCCGCCCTCTCCTTCCCCCCACCCGTCCTCCGGCACCCGGCCTCACCGGTCAGACATAGTGGTCGGCTGCTCGTCGGTGAATTCTTCCGGGGCGGGAACGAACATGCTGACCGTGCTGGGCGCTGAGAGGAGGCTGGTTTTTGTGGCTCCTACACCGTAAGAGCCAAAAAGAGCGGTACTTCAAAAGCAGGACCATTCCAGGCCCAAATTAAACGCTCTCTATCCCTGCAGGGCCCCTTTCCTGCTTCACAGACTCCTCCGTGGGGAGTAAACCGAGGTATTAAACATTCATAGTGTTTCTACATCTTGAAAATGTCAAGTAAATTGAAATGTCAGCCGTGTCTCGAACAGGGGAAGGTGGTGGGGGGGGGGGGTGGCAGGCAAGACACAGGTTTGTAATGAAAGTTTAGGGACATGCCCAAATGAACATTAGCCCCTGAGAGGCAAGGACAGTTGGCAGCCTGCCACAAGGATCAGGAAGGACTTAGCAGGCATCTGGAAGGGTTCCTCAGGGCCTGACCGGGATTGTCGCCTTCAATATGGAGCTGCTGCAGAGGGACAACTCTGTCTGATGCAGTATGAATACTTCGCGATAATTGATATGCTAATGAGGGGGTGTGGCATCCCAATTAGGCGGGGCTTATTAGGGGCTGGTCCTGATAGGTGCAGGCCAGCGTCACTCACCCGTATCCCAGGTGCTGATGTTGTGAGGGGCACTGGACTGATGCTCCAGCTGCCTCTTCATCAGTTGGCTCATGGTGAGGGCACCCAGGGAGCCGCGCTTGGCCTGTCGGTACTGGGCTGGGGACCCCACACACAAACACACACACACACACACACACACACACACACACGGTAAAACGCATTGCTCCTGGTACCCGAGCTGAACTCCCAGCCAAACTGGCCTGCTGTGACTGAATCAGCAGACTGAGAACAGGAAGCTTGGCAGCTGGGTCCCTGGGAAATTCAGCCCCATCTAACGGCAGAACCAGCATCTTCTCAAGGGGATGGACTGACTTCCACAGCTGTGTGAATCTGACCGAAATGAGCACCGATGGGGATGGTGAGCCAGCCGTTTCTCAGCCCCCAGGAAGCCTGAGTGATGCGACACCGAATTGCCTTTTCTTTTTCAATGCCTCAGCATTTTGTTAATTGAATTTTTTGTTCCCGAAACTGTGCTCTGCCGCCTTTGCGTTTCATATTTAGAGATATTGTCTAATTGAAGTGTTTCACATTAGATTAGAATGTGAGATTATACTGTGAAATGTGTTTCATGCTGTTTGATTTTCTTTGGCCCAAGGGTGGCGCGGAATGAAGTAAATGTCACTGGCTGGGGGCGGAGCAACGGTGCTGTCACTCAATCACAAGGGAGGGACCACACAGGGAGAACAGAGGCGAGGGTGAAACTGGCTGGCATTCAAGCGTCAGCGCGACACCCAGCCTTTTTCCCACCAAACCATTTGCTCAGAGCACGGGAGGAAGAAGCAGCCAGCGTTTCCTACTTGCTATCGACGGGCGGCTGTTTGTGTCTGGGACGGCGGCCTCCAGAGCGGGTGCCGAGGCAGACCCCCGCGGCTTTTCCAGAGTGGCCAGAGCTGCATTATCTGCAAGGTAACGGGGGTGAGTGACGGGCACAGCAGCAGCTCATGACCTCACTAGAAGCTCAAGAGTGGGTGGGCCTGGGGGGGCGTGGCCTCGGATTGTGTTGGGGTGGGGCTTCTTCAGTTTTCCACACCTCTTTTGTTTATAATTTATTATGTTAATAACACTCTAATCAGTAACATTCCCTTTTTTAAATAATAATTTGGTCCAGAAATGACTAAAACCACATTTCATTTTTTTCTTTTTTGCTGTATTGCTTTTTAATTGTACTTTTGATTTCAACTTCTTCAACAGAATTATTGATATATTTAAAGGAGCTGGTTAGTAATGAGGTTGCTAAAGTGTTTCCTTTGCACTGGTCTTGAAGGTTGAATTAGAATAAGCAGAATGTGTAAGCAGTTTACGCTCCACAGAAAACATGTCCAATCAAAAGATGTTGTTTAACAATCAGATATGTTGAGACTCTTAAAGGGACAGTCAGACCTGAGGCTTAAACACAAACAACAGTGTCAATAGCGCAATCAGTCAGACAAAAGCCGCATAGGCAAGGGCAGACAACAGCACTCGCAATGCAGGCAAATGCGCACACCTGTCTCAGCTGGTGCGTCTCCCAGCTTGTCGAAGGTGTTGAAGGAGATGTCCAGGTACTCCCTCTGGATGGCGCTCACAGCGATCTTCCTCTGCTTGCGCTGTCGGGGCACGATCTGAATCTTGAATTCCGCACCCTCGCCATCCTCCTCGGGCTTGGGATCACTGTCGCCCTCGTCCCCGAGGTCGTCATCGGCGTCCTCGTTATCGCTGCCGGGGATCGCGGCATCCCCCGCTTCGGTTGGACTCGGCGAGCGCCCGCCATCTTCCGGAAGGTTCAGGAAGACGGCCCTGCCGGAAGGACTGATACCGGGGGCCTTGGGGTCCTCGGCCTGTGCGGTGATGTCATCCAGGGACATCTCGGGCACGGCTGGTGTCTTCCGCAGCAGGTCCCGCTTCTGCTTGAGGGTCAGCGGGCTCTCCTGCGAAGGGTCCTTCTGCCGTTCGGGGCTGGCGAGCCCCTTGGGGTCCGGGAGATCCCCGGAGCCGGAGGGCGTCAGCCGGCCCGCTTGGGGCAGCTGCAAGGGGCTACCTGTAGGGCGTGGGTCCTGGCCCGCCACTGAGCAGTCCTCCACACTCACCTGCACCACTGGCGACGGCCGCAGGGTCGTCCCAGTCACAGCGGGCACGGCCGGTCTCCCGTTGGCCTTGGGTCCCTGACTGCCCAGCATTTCAAACTCCTCGTCGCTCTCCACAATCCGCAGTGGCGGCAGCGGCTCGAAGACCAGGGAGTCGCTGTCGGACATGGAGAGAATGGAGTGCTTCTCTGGGATGGAGGTGCAGTCGGAGGAGAGGTCGATGAGGTCAGGGTCCTCCTTTTCTGCGGGGTCCTCCTTTTCTGTGGAGCCCTGCTTGTCCTCGAAGGTCTCCATGCAGCTAAGCCGCACCTCGGGGATGACGGGCCTGCGGCCGTCGGCGGCCACCTCCCGGGAGCCGCTGCGGTCCTGGGCGTTGGGGCCCTCAGCCCGGCTTGCAGAGCTGTCAGAGGAGCCCTTGCCCTGTGGCTCGCCGCGTCGGGGGTGGCCAGCGGGTGCAGGCAGCCCCTGCAGGTCGCAGCGGTCAATGCAGGACTTGCGCCGGTGCTCGTCCAGATTGTACAGGAAGGAGTCAGTGTTGCTGATGTCCAGAGACTTCTGCTTGTGCATGGCCTGCAGACGCTTCTTCTTGGTGCTCTCCTGACGCACACAGCGCAGCAAGTTGTCCTGCAGGGGGCCTGCTTCCCGGTACTCTGACAGCTCCATGTCACCTGCAGGGTGTGGGCAAGGACAGCACAGTGAGGCCAGTACCACACAGCCAAAGTAGACAGCGTCACACAAAACGTGAATCATTGAACGTTCCTGTAGGCACAGAAACAAATTCTTTGACTGTTTACCTACTGGAGGCAATAACCTAGAATGAAATAGAATACCTAAACTGGAGCTTAAGCTGGAGCCTGAACTGGAGTGTGAACTGGAAGCTGAACTGTTGCATGAACTGGAGCATGAATTGCAGTGTGAGCTGGAAGCTGAAATGGAGCGCAAACTCTAGGCTCAACTGAAGACTGAACTGGAACATGAACTGGAGGCTGACTTGGAGTGTGAACTGGAGGCTGAAATGGAGTGGGAATTGGAGGCTGAAATGGAGTGGGAATTGGAGCCTGAACTGGAGTGTGAACCGCAAGCTGAACTATTACATGAACTGGAGCATGAACTGCAGTGTGAACTGGAAGCTGAAATGGAGCGTGAACTGGAGGCTCAACTGAAGACTGAATTGGAGCTCGAACTGGAACATGAACCAGAGGCTGAATGGGAGCCTGAGATGGAGGCTGACCTGGAGTGTGAGCTGGAGTCTGAACTGGAGTGTGGACTGGAGGCTGAAATTGAGTGTGAACTAAAGCCTGAACCGCAGCATGAACTGGAGCCTGAATTGGAAGCTGAAATGGAGCATGAACTGGAGCCTGGTGCTTCGCTGTCACTGCTCTCCTCTCTGCTTGTTCGTTAGAGGCCCTCATTTGTTTACTGATGTTAATGAAGACTGTAGCTGCTCCCCAGTCTCAATAGTCAGCCCTCCTGCATTGTCTTGATAAACCTTTCACTCGGTCAGTGCTGTAGGAACTCATTTTGCAATTTTTAGTAATTCTGTTTGATGCTACTAATTTTGATGTTTAATTCATACAGATGGGACCTTTAATCCACACCATAACATAAGACCATGAAAACCTTCTGTCCTAATTCTGCCAGAATCTTAGACGGGGTCGGTGCAGGAGCTGCAGAGCCGAGAGAAAACCCTTCAAGGGCCGCAGTGCCTACTTTTCTGGGCGTTGAGCTCCACTGGCTGGTACTTGACCGACTTGCTACCGCCGATGCGCTTCAGCCGGGCAAAGAAGGTCTGGGACTCCTTGTTGCCAGCCCCCGTCGGCGTGTCATGAATGTCAGACTCGTCGAAAACGCTGTCCTCCTCTGCAGGATGGGAGATAAGCGTGTTTGGGGTTTGACCCTCCGCCTCCATGGCGATGACCCCAGTGGGCCAGATCTCCTACCTTTCTCCTTTTCGCTGTAGCGGCTGATGTTGGAGGTGTCGCTGTAGAGGGGCCCGGCCGTGGCGTGGGGCCTGCAGCTGTGGTACTGAGCGTTCAGGGTATTGATGGTGATGTGGATCAGGTGCAGCACTACCTTGCTGACATCCATGTCCCTGTAGGGGTACTGAAAGGACAGGGCAGGTGGAGAAGTACCGGGGTTAACCCCAACCACTATGGTGTAAGAGATATCAGATCTCAAAAGGTTGACAATTAACAGGCAGGCAGGAGGGCAGTTTCTTTCAATGCTGCCTTAGTTTATTCTTCGTACAAAGGGAATCACACTCAAGATTTCTCTGGTTTCTATTGTGAATAATTAAAGGTTACGTGTGTTTTAGTCCAACATGATAGATCTATACATTTTAATTTCATTGGTCAAAAATTTGTTAATCTACATGCCCTTAGCAACTTCTACCTTCTCTAAACATTATGGAATGCTTCTCAATTTCTCCAGTGAATCAGGTCTTTTGTTTAACTTCTGTCTGAAACCTGGAGCTTATCTCAAAATTGATTCTACCCTTTCGTTGACCTTTGCCTTCTTCTCTTTTCCACTCTCCGTTCAGCAGACCATTTATCATTCTCACTAGCTCTTTAACATCCTTACATCAGCGCCTCTGTATTAAATCATGTTTATGATGTTCAGGTACAGAAAGTAAAAATCCAGACCAAGATTTTGTTTCAACCAACGAGTTGAGTACTGTGTGACTGTGACTGAACTGCTTGGTTGAAACAAAATCTTGGTCTGGATTTTTACTTTCTGTACCTGAAATGTCCACCTCTGCACCCCTCAATGAAAGGCCTCGTCCCCTATCCTGCCAGAGGTAAGCTCCCGCCCCCCCCGTGACCCTGTATTGGAGTAGTGGTTGGATAGATAGATAGATAGATAGATAGATGGATAGATAGATGGATGGATGGATGGATGGATGGATGGATGGATGGATCAGACAATATTAACAGCACCCCACCCCCCCCCCCCACCGTGGTACCTTGTAGAGGACGACCAGCAGAGCCTTTAACCACATCTGGCGAAGGTGAGGCTGCAGCACCCACAGCGAGCACCGCGGTGGCTGCTGGAAGTAATGGCGCAGCTGGGGACACGTGCAGTACTTCAGCACCTGCACCACCAGGGGCAACAGCTGCTTCCCCAGTCCGATGTTGTAGTCCATCACCTGCAAGAGACGAGGTGTGAGAAGCAGGTTCGTCAGTGGGCAGAGGGATCTTGTGGGCCCATCAGTGGGGGGGGGCGTTCCAGATGCCCGGTCACCTGGGCGATGCCGGCGAGGAAGGCGTTGAAGCAGGTAGAGGTACGCATCTTCTGTGGGGCCACCATAAAGCAGCCCTCCTGCTGGTCGTAGCCCAGCAGCACGTAGAGGTGGCGCTTGACCGTGTTGAAGGCCTTGGCACTGCCAATGTCCGCCTCCGCACTGCTGTGGTCCTTAGTCATGAACTTCATCAGGACGGCGATCAGCTGGTGCACGGTCTGGTGGTCGATGCCGGCGTCCTCGGGCATCACGTCCTTGATGATGGTGTCGTCATCCGGGGCACTTTGGCCTGAGGGGGGTCAGGGGTCACCGTGTCTATCCTAGCATCCCAGCTATGGCGGGTGTTAGATCTCTCAGCAAATGGACCACTTAGACTCCACACCCCCCCCCCAGCATCAGCCAATCCGAGCCTAATGGTAACTGAGATCCAGATTATGGCACCAGGACTGCGCCAAATCTGCCCCCAGGCCCCCTAAATCGACAGGCGTGGTAGATTGGCATGGAGGATTCCCACCCCCCCACTTGGTCCCCAGGAGATCCGGCCATGAACATATAAGACCATAACCCTCCCATGCGGGTTAAGGTGGGCGCTTCCGCTGACATGCTTGGAAACGGGAAGACAGCCAGTCTAGTGCTACGTTTTGTTAGCTGAGGGTGGTGAAGGTCAGGTTAGATGTGTTATTTACCTGGCAGGACTGTCTCTATCATATCTCCCAGTGAGGGGGCAGACTGCTCTTGCCTGGTAAGCCTTAGAGCTAAAAACCACACATGGAAAACACGATTTAGGAGATGTCCCGGGGGGGGCGCTGAGAGGCCGCCCGTCCGAGCTGCGGGTTGGCACGCCCCCCACCCCATGCAAATTATCCAGGACACCTCGCCGAAGCTCGGACCGTGCGACATGAGATAAAAACTAGAAATCAGGAGGACGAGACACAACCCCCAGGAAAAAGAGATGGAGAATGGAGTGAATATGTGAAAAGAAAGGGTCTGGACAGGCCAAACTTAAGAAGGTGGAGACAGGTGAGTGGAGAGAGATACAGTAGGAGAGCAGGGCGGACAGACAACGGCCGGGTGGGCAGACGACAGACTGGGCCGCTCACTCACGCAGGCGGCTAGACAGCGTCTCGGGCAGGGAGAAGGCCCGCTTGGACTCAGACTCGCCCTTGACGCTGTCCCGGAGAGAGCGCACGCTCTTCTGCTGGTTACGTGCAAAACGTGCCCGGCGGATCTTCCACATGGCAGCGTCGCTGAGGTTGGCCACGTTGGTCCGCACTGCAGTGATGTCTGGGGGAGCGGAGTTCGGCATTCGGTAAACCTTTTTGCACGTTTGTATTTTTACGAATTGAGATATATTTTGTTCGGCCGCGCAAACACACACGCCTCAGCACATGTTCATGCACGGGGCCACTAGGAGGCGATGTGGGTAGCCGTACTGGTGGGAAAGGGGAACTCTTTATTGCAGTCCAGGTGCAGCTGGGCCTCCAGGGATAGCGTCTCAAAGCGGTTCACGAAGAACTCCCAGCTGAGGGCAGGGATGTCCTTCTTTAGAATGTGCAACAGCAACAGCTTGCTGAGGATTATGGGCCGGTCCCTGACCACCGTATCAAACTGGAAGTCCAGGCACAAACACAGGCCCTGAAATGGGGGGGGGGGAGTGGAGACACTGATTTTACTCCACCAATCATACAGCCTCAAACCCAAGGTGGGAGGGGAAAGGGGAGGGGCTAAAAGCTCATCGGCGGCTGAGTGCTAAAATGGCGCGCCGGCGTGTCTCTCCAGCCCCCCAGTCCCACTCGCCTGCAGCGCTGGCCTCCTGATGGTGTCCAGCAGCAGCCTCGCTCGCGTGGCCACCGCCGGGTTGACATCCTCCACGGCGGCCAGGAAGCAGCAGAAGGCGTGGGCCAGGGAGTACTTCAGCCGGTGGTTCTTGGTGACCGAGGAGATGTCCAGGAAGCGGCAGAGCACTGCCACCCTCTCCACTGGCGGCAAGAGAGAGAGAGGCGGAGTTTAGGCAAGTTCACAATAGTTACACAATTTACAATAGGTCGCCACTAGATGGCGCCATTGTAACAGAATGAGGTCACGAAGCGCCATTGTAGTCAGATTGCTTGTAAGACCCAGTGATGGATTGATGCAGGTCAGTGTGGCTTCTGGGTGATTTACAGGCACTTGTGAATGACCATCTGGTTGAGGATGGCAATGCTCTCCAGTCTGCAGGGGCCATTAGTTGGAATGAATGATCTACTGTCCGGCAGAAGTGGAGGTGACATCATGGAGTGCCACCAGCTTCCAGAAGGTGAAGCACTACACACTGACACGCCCCAGTCTCTGTAACATCTTGACCTCTTTAATGCCTCATTCCAAGGTCAGCTTACCTTCAGTCAACCAATCTTGCTGGGGGGGGGGGGGTACACTGGTAACTATGGCAACCATTTGGCAAGTAGCATGAGGAGAAGTGATTAGACCCCCAAACGTGTGTGCTCACCCACACACACACACACACACACACGGGCGACAGGAACACGCAAGATGCAATATGTGTTTTGCCATCAGTCGTTACCGAGCCAGTGCTGAATGTTAGTAGGTGCTTTAACTTTCAGCTGTTTGTCATTTGTAATTCAGAGTGACTGCAGTGGTTTCCGTGACAGCACCAAGGCGTGTGACGGTACACTAACAGCACACTGCAAATCTGCCAAGGTGATCCGCTCTTTGCTAAAAAGGCTTCTGACAGACCACCTCAGGCTGACTGGATACCTTTAATTAGACTGAACTGAGCCAAACCCAAAGTCTGAGCGCACGGCCGCTCTCTGACCTCAACCCAGTTTAAACAAAGTGTTCACAGATTCTATCTGAAAAATTCAGCTTATGTAATTTCATACGTTATTCTCGACTTCTCAGCTTGACGGAATATCATTTTATATAAAAAGCTAGAGAAGATGCTGTCAGAACGATAACAGTGTTTTCCCCACACAGTTCCAGTACCCCCCGCCCCCATCTGATTCCTACTCCTCCCCACCCCCCAACCTACACAATGTGTAGAGTTACTGGATGGATAATCTGGAAATGTGAAAACCAATAAATGTGTTTTTACCTGAAGGAGTCCTAGTCGTGACACATACCTCTGAAACTACACCTATTCTTTTATTGCACTTTCCCATACATGCCATTTTGCACAATCTATCCCCTCCAGCTCGGTGATTAACTGTATTTATTTGTGTATGTCATTAAAATTAATTATATTCTTTATATGTCTAAATATCCTAGTTATTAGACACACTAATGGTAAAAATAAGTAACTATACCTCACCTATTTAATCACTACTCCTGCCACACCCAACCTCTATCTCTAGCCCCCTTAGGGGCTTACTGATCATATGGGGGGGGTTACCCATGATAAATTTTGCCAAATGAAAATGTTGCAGTAAATATGACTGTAATACCACCCAAGCCTACCCTACACTCTCCCCACCTCAGCAAAAATCTCAATATTAAAAACCCGAGTTTGTGTGATTTGTTTCAATGCAATCACATTCATCATACATATCTGTGCCCATTTAACATGTGCTCACAAGGACTAGGACTAAGTGACACGATTAAATTCTTCCAAGATAAATTTCACTGAACGAAAATAGCTCAATATAACGAAAATATTACTGTAATCCCACCCTCTCCCCACCTTGTTAATAATCTGACTTTAATTAAAATAAAATTAGATTGGTTCTAGTTGTTCACCCATACAATGGGTCTGCAAAGTTTGAGAAAGATCCTTAAAATAATTTTTGAGTTATTGTGTTATCGTGTCAGTTGTCTGAAACTGCTCTTTTCTTTGTTATCACTGTCAGGGTCAGCCCCTGTTGTCTCACTCTGTGTCCCTTCCCCGTTTGGCCAGCAGGTGTTGCTGGTCATCCCGT
>JAODJU010000025.1:15669473-15680427 GCA_026776725.1 Gnathonemus echidnorhynchus | reverse complement strand
GGCGGGGGCTGGGTCATTTCTCTGTAAAGTACACAGACACTCCACTGTGGATGCTCTCTATGTCCTGATGTGACATTGAAGACAAGCCTTACCTTTCCTCCTTACCCTCCAATGTCCTTCAAGATGTTCTCCTCAGCCCAGCTCAATGGAAACGTGACCACACCCTTCCCCGTCTGCTCAGGATTTGTGCCATTAATGTAAACAAGCTCTTATAGCCAAAGTGGCTCTATCGCGGCAGAAAGCGGCCCACCGAACACCACTGCACTGGGGGGGGAGGAGTGTAAGTTCCACCCACCTGAGCCAGCTGTTCCCAGCTGACCAGCGTGAGCCTGTGAGGTCAAGCTGACCTTTTTTAAAAAGCCGTGGCCCTATTTATACTCATGGGCCTTGTAATTAAAAGACCTTGTCCCCAGCCTTCTACCTGAGGTCAGCCCCGGGGGGCTCAGCCATGGTGTTTCAGTGCCCCCCCAAGACAGAGTGCCATTTTGGTCTCCCTGGGGGCTTTTAGTAAGATCCCCGCAGCGTTTGGGTTTAGGATCATTTTAGACAGGAAAGCATTAGGCAGCATGGGGAGAGACACTGATAAGCCGTTCGCCTGGGACACGGCTTGTACCTGGAGGCTTGTACCTGGGGGCTTGTACCTGGGGGCTTGTACCTGGCTCTGGCTCTGTCCCGACAATCCAGCAGCGCCTGATTTCAAGCAACAGAGGTCCAACCAGAGGACTGAAACATTCTCAGCCCCTAAACAGACTTATCCTAGCAATTAGCTTTCTGCTAACACAACTGTATCATTCTTTTGGGAGGCCTTGTCAGGTTAAAACAGGCCATTCCCAAGGCCCTGCCCGACATCTTCACCAATACGATGGCTCACTTCTGCTCACTACTGGAGAATTTATTAAATAATTTAGAAGCGCTACACTGGGAGAGCCCAATGCCTCATCCCTGTTTGGTGTTCACCCACATTACAGCCCGTCTTTGCTTCCTCACAACGTGCTAACCCTTTAACTTGACAATACTATATCTGAACACAACAGAACAAGGCTTGATGCTGAAACTTCACGGAGAGTGGAAATACACATATATTCAATACCCACAACACATTCCACATGCTGTGTTTGATAATATCCCAGTTTAAATGTTATATTTTATGGTGTCTACACTTTACTAAATGGATTCCGTAGTTAAAACTAGGACACTTGAATATAAAAACGGCCTTTGCTGTGGTTTTGATCACCGTAGCATCATAAAATCTGTCATCAATATTTAACTTCTCTACAGTGACATTATTTGTTAAGGTACACACATCTGATGTGTTAACATTTGCCCATTTTCGATCGGTTGATTTAATGATAAATAGACACACACAAACACAAACACAGGTATTCCGATCAGCCTACTAAGAGTCCAGTTTATCACCAGCCCATTTAATCATAAACAGGAACTCCCAGTGGCATAACGCATGCAAAAGGTGTAAGTTGCCGTTTAATTGACCTCTTCCCTCCATGTTGTGCCACAAAGCTGCTCCTGAAGTGTGAATTTTATCTAATCGACCTTGAGATTTACATGCCCGCTTCTCCGAGCCCCTCGGTTATTAATGCGCAAGATTATAAATGCATAGGCATGCACCACTTTCACCATCCCTCGCTGTTTTTTTACCTAAGAAAAAAGCAAAAACGAAATATTTCGCATTTTTACATGCACGCACAACGTCGGGCACCCTCCGCATAGGATGGACGTGTTGCAACCTGCCTTAGCAACCGCGGTTTCATCACCAAGGACAGCTCCCGTGATTTGATTTCCAATCTTATAACGCGTCTTATAAAAACCGATCGGCCAACGGGGACAACTAAGAAATGCTTTTAGAAACGACGGCAACACAAACGCGTTACTTACATTGTTCTGCTTTCGTAGACATTTTGAGAAATCTTCGCAAATACAAAAATACAGACCACCGTCGCTCACCGCTGCGGTATCTTTTTTTTTTACCCGAGTCCTGCAAAAAGTGGGAAACCCCCTCCCTCCGTCTATCCTCCTGGATTTGGTTATACCACTAAAGCACCGAATGAAGTGAAGTCACATTGATCCTTATAAAAGGCATCGAGGGACGTGCCTGTAGCATCTGACACCTTGGTCCTTTCAATTTCAATCCATGTCCTCCCACCTCCATTAAACGTGAAGCTGACACTGCGGCCAAGCGACTGGAGAAACCCAGGGAGATGAGCACACCTTCGCAACAAATGGACTAATCCGCTCTGACAAAATTGACGGGAGCGAAAATTATTTTTGCTCCTTGCTCTATATTAGGGTTATTTCGATTTGAGTCGTGCTACATGCAGAATTTAATGTTAAGCGATAAAATGTCTGGACATACAGGGATATGTGCGTGTAATTGCTTTTTTAGTTCAGGCAAAAACAGCAACAGATGGTTCTATGTTATGTGAAACTTGATAAAGCCGTTCGAAAGGGGGTTTCCTCCACATATTTTTAAATTAATTAATATTTGTACATTTAGTACGTTTTAGATCACACACATTATATAGGTTATTTAACAGTATATAGGTCACTTGTGAATTTCAACACAAAATACACATATGGCCATCAATATCGGTATATTGGTTTCGTGTGTTTTACGGCGTGATTTGCTGCGATACGTTTGTAACACCAGTGACCGTCGTTTTTAACGTCTCTTCGCTGTTCTTCCTCGGATTCTATTATTCATAGGAAGTAGGGATTTCTGGCTCAGGTTAAGTTATCCTTAAGAGCAAAGATGCAGCAATCTTGTCAGGGTTGCCAACTCACGCTTTCAGACGCTCACGCATGAAATCTTACGGCAAATCTATATCATTCCATTATAAACCTAAAATTAGTTACATCAAAAGCGATGGGGTAGTTTGAAAACCCTACAGACTATTTACAAGGTACTAAAACTGTTACAATACATGTAAACGCGTGTGCAGACTTGTCTCGAATTGAAAATCCCACACCAGCCAGATGACCAAAGGTGGCAATCCGGTCTTGTACTAGACAACCGGAGTTCTTTGGATGTTTATTTTCATAATCTAGAACACAGAACATTTCCGAAAGGAAAAATTAGAAGGAATTCCAGTCGGGAACAAAAGGGCTGGCGACTCTACTGTTTCATGTTTTGTCTCGTCTGTTGCCAACACTCACATTTCCCATCACCAGCTACTAAGATCTTGCAACCGCAGAATGTTAAACATAAACCCCAGTCTCGACCTATTCTGGTCACTTTCCAGATTCTGAAGTCTGTCATACCCATAGTCATTTTTGAAACAAATACTTTAGGAATATTTAAATGATTTGTTATGTACATTAGTCATATTTGTTTAAAAGACTGCATGCTAAACTTCCTTTAAAATGGAGACTGGATTGGGACGTGTCATGCATTGACCACTTCTGATATGGGTGTCAGTTTAATAGTTTAGTCTACATTTTTTCCCACAGAGATCAAATTTCCCAGGGTCGTTAATAATGCACCTTTAAGCGTGCGCCAAGTTCAAACAAACCTTAAGCGAACGTGTCGGTCGTGTGTGACCCGTCACTGTGTTTCTCATGCTGTCATTAAATGAACACACTGAACAGTGAAACAGGCATGTACCAGCTAGCATTTATTGATTATTAAAGAATGACATTCGCTGGGGGGCGGGGGTGTTTGCACGAGCGATAACATCAGTGGATGCCTTCAAGTGAGGTTTGCTCATCGTTTTTCAGCAAAAGATGCTCCAGTCAGAACTACCTGCTGGAGGTGGGGTCACTTAGAAACAACCAGGCTGAGTTTTATTTTGGAGGAGGGTGTGGCCTCTTGCGGTATTCTGGGATATGATACACGATCCAGCCGGCAGGAGCAAGGAGAGCGGCCCCAAACACCGAAAGCGCAAAACAGGTTTTCTGTGGAGAAAGGAATAGAAGGTTCAGTGCCTACGTTAATGTACCGTAAATTCAACAACGATAAATTGTATAAAGACATCACAATGAAACGTATAATCAAATCTGCTCAATACATCAAATAAACTGAGACTCAGACAGGAAGTCAGAAGTAAAATTCACATATTCCAAACTCTGCTGTATTTTATTTTAAATAGATACACACATAAAATACATTTTGGAGGCTTTAGACCATTTTGAGATCCAACGAAGGCCAGGCCCACATGGATACCCCACGGCTCTGATGCCCAGCTAACTATGATCGATCTTTGTCTTTGATCTCTGCTTTCTCACACTACTGGAGACCTGGCTACCAGTCGCTGACTGACTGTGGAGCCACTAGTTCTGGTCTGTTCCAAATCGTCTGAAGGGATCATTTAACGATTCTGCGTATGCATGTAACCTAACCCAAACACCCAGGATGAATTATAGAAATGTTCTGACTTTAGTGGTGGACAGCAGGGAACTTTAGGATGAATCACTGAGTGAGAGCACTGAAAGGTAAACAAGGTCCAGCTGGACGGAACAAAAATGCCTCAAATCTTAAATACCATCAGAAAAGAAAAAATAGCTTACTATCTAAAAGCTGCCGCTGAGAGAATCTTTAGCTATCAAAGCAAATGGCCCCCTGTGTTCTACAGAAGCCCATATAACATGTGTGGCTATTTATAAAGGCATTTAAACATGGAGGAACTACAGAGGAAGAGATCAACACAAACAACCAGAAACTAATCAAAGTGCGATTGAAAGTCACAGCAAGCCAGCATGACACTGAAGTGTGCTTGTTAGTGCGCTCAGTCACATCCCTGTAACATCCCTGTAACATGATTTAATTTGTTTGCACTATGTTTAGTTGTTTGCACTATATGTGCCATCCTTGCACTTTGTCTGTTTTGCACTAAATGAATGTTTGTCTCTGCACTGCGTACCATGATGCTGCATGCACAAGAATTCCCCCCTGGGATCAATAAAGGGTATCTAATGTAATCTAAATCTAATGATGCTGGCTACCACATAGCAAATAGATCTCATAGTTCTCACTGCCAAAGGTGTTTCCTGACCTTCGGGATCGCCACGGAGCTAAAAGGTGACTGGCTTCCAGTGTCCAGTACTGTGGCGCTCTGGATGTCTCTGGGTTTGCAGAGATGCCCGTAAGGGGAGAAACATCGACCAGACGGTTTTTGTGGTAATGAGCTGTGTGAAATCATTACATTACTGGAGATTAAGTTGGAGTCAGTTTACTCTATATTGGTGTTTGTTTCCTGTGTCATTCACTCAAATAGAAGATCAACTACAAAAAAAGAATTTGTCTGGATCAGTTCAAGGAAAATATGTCTTAATAAAAGCTTTCAATGTGGAATTTTACTGAAACTCAAATTTTCATCAAACTTACCAATGAGTATAAGGGATATTGGTTATAGTTGAGCTACAGCCCCAACATACTGTAATTCTCTACCAGAAGAGGTTAAATTTACTATTATTTTTGCAACTAGCCATTGTATTATGACTCAGCAGAGCTAACTGTAGTGTTGAGTTGGGCATCAGTAGAGTTGCCTGTAGATTTAGGAATCAGTAGAGTTCGCTGCAGAGCTAGCCATCAAAAGTGTTAGATGTAGAATTAACCACATACGATCAGGCATACAGTTAATTTTCAAGGTCATGTAGGTCACAGGCAAGTCGTTAATCGCAGAATAAAAGAAAGCAGAAAGGCCGTGACGAGCTCTCACTCGGAAACTTACCCCCGGTCCGATCGGCTCTTTTGGCGGCTTGCTGTGGAGACTGGACCTCTGGTCGCACAAGAGCACCCGGGCCCGTCCCTGAGACATGCGAGTCCGCATGACCCCCCTCAGAACTGGCAGCATCTCTCAGGCTGTGGGTTCGGTGAGTGCAGCCCGAGCGTCGGGGGCGACTTGGCACGCCCTATAAGGGAGAATAGCGTGGTTCCCACTGACGCCGCCCAGCTGCTGGTCTGTGGGGAGGGGCTTCCAGGAGGCACACGACACGTTCCCTGAGGGACACCGAGGTTCTCCCATCTGCCATCCTCAAAATAAACGAATTGCAGATCTACACGAAAAGCCTAAACGCCGGGCAGGAAAACACTTTCTTTATTTGAGATCCTTGCTGCTTAATTATACTTTATCTTATTGTTGGGCTGTTTTTCTGATATTCTGATGCTGAACATTTTTTCATTTGTTACTGAGATCGTCAGTGATCTTGCACCAGGAGTCCAGGGCTTATTTGCATAAATACATAAACACATTTATTTATACTATATATTTTCGACAGATGCTGACATGCTGTAGAGTAGATCTGACATCTACACATGGCTTTTATTCTGAAATGATTGTTTTACTACCAAACCAGCACTGCAAAGTAAAGCAAGTGCTTCTCTGGCCTCATTCATGAGGAACCTTTTGGAATATTTTGTCAGCTGTGGAGTGATCAAATAATATTTACGCAACCTCCCCGGAGCAATTTATTCATAAGTACGCCTCCCCTTGAACGTGTTTCCTTTCTGGGTTGCCTTGTGGCGAGGGGCTTGAAAGCCCGATTATATTCTGAGTGATGAAGATTTTATCAGTGTGCTTCTGGAATCAGATTAAAGGAAGGTGGACAACAACAACAAGATGTGCACAGACTCACACAGAAAAGGAGCCAGCTGTGTTCTGTCAATGTTCACAGGGGAGCAAGGGGTTGGGGGGGTGGAGCACTGTGACAGATGTTGCACAGTCTAGCCACTGAGAGAGCAAATACACAGGCCCACTCCCCAGTCAGGGCCCGCATCTGATGTGAATGGGAATATCCGGGGAGCCCCAGGCCCAGCCAAGAAGGGCCTACTGGAACGACTGGTGCCTGGACCTTTGGTGTTCTGTAAGGACACATTGCCAGCTGTTCCTTATGCTAATTGACAGCAAAGGTGAAGCAGTGTTGCCAAGTGGGTGAGATACGCTTCACTTTCCAATGTCATCACCACCACCCCACCCCGTCAGGTACTTATCTTAACAGTAGCAGACACTTCCTCCCTGCCTGTCATTCTGGAAGTTGTACAGCTGAGTGGACAGGCAGCATCTTAGGCCAGGACAAACTACTCTGACGGGGGTTGTGTCTCCCTGCAGGCTGAGGGTGATCAATCCCGGACGAGCAGAGCGATGCTTCCTGACAGCCGCATCTAGATGCCAAAACACCCAACAAACAAACCACATCGTTTCACTGGTTCTCCACCACAAGCTGTGCCGTCTGCGTGAGAATTTCCAGGAAGAAAAGAAACAGGATCTTGTGATATTGGGTTCCTGATTTGCAGAGTGTTTACTTTTGGGTTCTTATTTCCGTTCAACTGTTAAAACACACAGTAGGCAGAGGTGCTCTCAATAGTAAAAGATTAAGATGGACTTTACTGATCCCAGGGGGACATTGTGGCACCAACAGCAACGAGAACGTAGTGCCAAACAGACAAGGTGCAAAGACACATAGTGCCAGCAAGTAAACATGGTGCAGACAGATTTTAAAAGTACACGGCACACAAATAAAATATCCTGCAAAACAGAATTTTGTGGCACTACAGACATAAATAAATATTTCAAAATAAGAATGATAAATTAGAATGGTGACTGTGATGGGCTGGCACCAGAGGTGGGTAGTTCAGGTCCAGAGATTAAAAGTCCAGACCACGATTTTGTTTCAACCAACCAGTTCAGTACTAAGAGTCACAGTCAGAGAGTATTCAGCTGGTTGGTTGAAACAAAACCTTGGTCTGGATTTGTACTCTTTGGACCTGAACTACCCTTCTCTGGTTGGTGCTCCACCTTGTGTTTGTAGCTTCCAGGATAGACACCGGACCCTGGCAACCCAGCACATGATAAGCAGGTGCAGAAAATGGATGAATGGAATTAGAACAATAAAATGGCAGTGACATATGTACAATCAGAACAGATAGCACCAGACCTTTATTGTAATAACATTGGATGCTACCTGACATGTCATAGCTGTGGGGGGGGGGGCTGAATCAATTTTTTTTTTTGAGGGGGCAGGCATGAAACACCCATCTATTCTACCTGCATGCATAATGATGTGAAATATGGCCTGGAGATACCTGCCTGCCCTTTGTTTACCTGAGATAATAGCTTTTCCACATTCATCACTATTATCACGATACAGGGGTGATAACTACTTGTAAGCTTTCTATAAAAATACTAAAAATGGTACAAAAAAAGAAAAAAGAAAAAAAGTAGTGTCCTGAACAAAATGAAAGTAGTTTGTTCAAACGGAATGCGAAGCTTGTGAAATGTCGCCCTCTTTCGTCAGCTTGTAGCACTACAAACTCTGCTTCAGGCAATCAAATAATGAAAGACATGCTCGTCAAACATGGAATTCATTTATCTATTGTTTTCCAGCTGTGTGTCCCTGCAGAAAGAGAAACATTTTGTCGGACATTCGATAAAAAACAACCTTGAATAGAAACACATATCTATTTTGAAACGCAGTGCAATCTATCCAATTGAATTTTTCTGATGCTTAAAAAACCAATGAAACGTCAATCCCGAGATCAGTGGTTGACCAACTCAGGAGCTGCAGCCTCGGGTGCTCAGGTATTTTGGCCGGTGTCTGTACCTTTAGGCAATTCCCCTTCAGCTTGTACTGTGAGAAATTCCCTTAATTAGGCTACTCCCTACCGACCGCGCCCAAACCGGCCTGCCCCAAATGCCGGGGTGTAACGCTTAAATTTCAGCACAACATCAGCGTGAAGGACACCTGGAGGCGAAGGCTGTACGGGACAAATTAGCACAGATGAAAATGTAAACGGAATGACACACCACCTGTATGGTAGCAGTAAGTCACACCCATTCTGTATCATGACGAAGGCGTATACTTGAAAAAAAATGTTTATAGCAACATAGTATGAATCATTTTGCAGGGTACATCTAAAAACCTGTGACATAAAATCATTGTACGATTCATATCATATCAACAAATTAATTAAAATTTTTGGTTAAAATTAGAGCACAGGCGTCATATGAATTTCCTATTTGCCGTCAATTTCGTCGTTGTAATGCGGTAACAGCTTCTCGCCGCTAGTGGGAGCCCGCGGGGTTTGGCCAAAACCTTCACTGTTCCCGAGCTTCCGACCAGCCAGCAAACGACATCAGGATAGGCTGCCGCAGCCAGCCAATCAAAACGTGCGCAGAGCTGAGGTTGCAGAAAAAAAATAAATCCCAGGGAGAAGAACCCCTGTCTTGAGTTTCCATTTTCAAGAGAAAAAAAATATCGAAATCCTCCAAAAAGTCGTGGTAAAGTGGGGCCGAAGGCGGACGGGGGGTTCAAGGACGACCGCAGCTGAAATTGCGTGCGGGTTCTGACTGCGCTTTGGTGGTTTTTTCCACTGTTTTTACGAGCGGATGAAAACTTGTGCGGCGGCGCAGGGAGCCAGCGAGCAGGACGGAGCCCCAGTCCCCCCGGAGCCCAAGAGCGGGGCGGCGGGCATCGCGGAGCCATCCTTCTGAAACCAGGTATTCCTAACCCCTTTGCTGGCCACGTCGAGTCGCTGGTTAAGAGCCCAAGATCGCATGGCAGCCCTGGATTCCGGTACTGCTGTTTTATTGTTCATATTTTGTCAAAAAAATATGAAAGTTGTATACCCGCACCCACCTCCTGTCGCATTACTCCACTGCTAATGCAGGTTTTCTTGTCAAGCGTTTTTAAACTTGGTTACCGTGAGGCTCTCGGTGGGGGTGTTTAACTGAAGTGACCGCTAAGTGCATTGTGCTTGGCCCGCCAGTACCGACAGCAGCCGGTAGGAGCTGGCTGTCGTCGCATGTAATAACTGTATAAATATGCTGTACATGTGCACGGCTTTAGCGGTTTGCGTTTTGGGATGGGCTGCAACTGCCCACTTGTGCGTGTAAACCGCCGCGATCAAAGCTGCGTGGTCCGCCAGCGAGTCAGCCACCATCTGGCCATCTCCGCTAGGAGAGCCATATGCACGGCGATCCGGAGGGACTACCGCGGCGGACCGCTCTCCTGCCTTTGTCTCTCATTATTAGTCTCGTTAATATTGGTACTGTTGTTATTTATGCACAGGGATCGCCTACTAAGTCGCCTTGCTTTGTGCATGTCATTAAGCAGCGTGCGAAGGTGACAATCCGGAGTTGCCCCCTTTTTAAAGCAAAGGGGTTTGCCAGCCTTGAACGGGGGTGTGTATAACGGGCTTTCTGCAGCACATAGGTGGTAAAAGGGAATTTTTGTAAAGGCTGCACGCACCCGAGACGCTATGATTAGTGTGTTTTACCAGTAATGCGCGAGTGAGTTGCACGTCCTGTCGGAGGGGGACGTGTGTGTAGCTCAAAGCAGGAGGTAATAGCTAGGTGTAGTTAGGAGGTGCACATGGGTCCTTTAGTCTTCATCCTGCATGACTGTGGCGTTCAGATGCTCCATCTCTGTTTGTGGGAGCGCTGCTACTATGTGGGTGTATGTAGGTAGTAAAGCACTGCTGATCTCTTAGTCATCACTCAAGTTCTGAATGGGGCCTGGTATATGATACAGAGATCAAGCGCTGGTCCGGTATACCCTCAGCATCCTAATGGGGATGGGACACCTTGGGAAAGGTGCAGTAACTGAGCAGGTCCTGGTAACATTTTGGCCAGCAGTAGATGTGCATCTAGCTCTGATCTGCATGGTAATGAACTTAACTTTCTCTATACACCTTTTTTTTTTTGACAATGCTTGAATCCACCTACACGCCAAGGAAGGAGCCATCTGCTCCAAGTCTCAAAAATGCTAATGAAGTTTATTTCTAGATTGTTCTCTTTTGTCTGTTCCACATAATTTATTTAACAGCGTGGGAGCTGTTGCACAAACAGCATCTGTGTAATGCTGAGGAATAGGCGGCGAATGTTGTAATGTCCGTTTAATTCGCCTTGCATCCGTGACACCCAGGCACTCATTAGACGCGTAATTAATGGGACTGCGGCGGCGTCTTAGATGAGCCCCCCCCCCCCCCCCCCCCCCGGCGGGC
>JAODJU010000025.1:15615265-15638865 GCA_026776725.1 Gnathonemus echidnorhynchus | reverse complement strand
GGTGTGGGGGTGCTGGTTCTGTCTAGGGCTTGTGAAGCTGCTTTATTTTTCATCGTTTATTATTATTATTATTATTATTATTATTATTATTATTATTCTGCTACATCCAGAATGGCATCATTGATGTCCTGTTATTTATCTTTTTTTTAAATTACTTTAGAACCCGCACAAGTTCTTCCCCGACGAGCGCTTTGGAGACGAGAGCCCGGTGCTGGCACTGCGCCAGGCGAGTCGATGTCGGGTCAACAGCACGCCAGCGGTAGACGGCGGCTTCACCGATCTGGAACCTATGGCGGGCTTCCACCCACCGCTGCCCCCGCCCCCCCCACCCTACCATCCCCCCACCACGCCTGGCCACACCCAGCTGAAGGCCAGCTGGAGACCTCGTGCACCCAGCCAGCCCCCATCCCGCTCCTTCTCGTATCCATGCAACCACACAGTGTTGCCTCGACACCCCACCTCAAAGCATGGGAGCCCCGTCTACCCAGCAGCCCCCAAGGTCCTGCCCCCGGACTGTACCAGCCTGCCCGGTGTCCGGGCGATCCCCCCGGACAAGCAAGGGGTGAGTATTTAAGGGGGGGAGCTGCTGACCTCTCTGAGAAGGTGTGCGATTCGTGTTTCCCAATCCGCTACTTGGGCACCCATAGTCGGTCCATGTTTTTGCTTCCTCGCAGCTACCGCAGCAGAAATGTGGACTGTCAGTGGGTCCCCGAGGACCGGATTGGGAAACACTGACCTAGTAAAAGCCTAGCCTTTCTTCTTAAATGGCTGTTCTTGTCGTAATCCGGAGTCCTGATGCTGCCTTCTGCAGAACATGGAGCCGGTCATCAATGAGTTCATGCCAGATATCGCCATGGGCGTCTCGGCCATGAGCCTGAAGGAGCGGCGCTCCCCGGAGGGCCCCGCGGATGGCGAGCGCGGCGACTTCCACTCGCACGCCTCCACCATGCCCCCCCCGCAGCACTACGCCACCGGGGCCGGGACTTGCCCCCCCGGCCGGCACGGCCTGCCCCCCTGCAAGAAGCATGGTCCTGAGCCCCAGCCAGATGTCCGTTCCGACTTCCCCGACCTCTACGATTTCTCCTGCCGTCCCACTACTCCTGGCGCCAGCCGGCGCACGCCACCACCCCCACTGCCCTACGTGGGACCCGACCTTTACGGTGCCGTCCGCCCGGTCCCTGGGCCCCTCCCGCCGGCCTATATGCCTGACATGCCGCCCCCCGCCTGGCCCCCTGCGGACCCCCTGCGCCTGGACGTTCTGGAGCAGCCCCTGCAGCGCGTGCCCGTGCCTGGCACCCACGTCTCCAGGGGGCGCTCCAAGAACGAGTCGGACCAGACCTGCAGCCTGGCGCCGCTGCGCTCCCCCAGCGCACCGGAGGGGTCTGCAGGCGGGGCTGAGCCTGGGGGGGTGCTGCTCCCCCATTGGAACAGCAGCGGCGAGGAGGCCGTGTCCGGCCGGGACCGCAGGTCTCCCAACAAGCCCGAATACTCCTACCGCAAATCTGCACTTTAACCACGGACTGGAGCTCGAGGAACTAAAGGGAGAAGGGAGGGCTGGGTGGGCGGGGAGCTGCTCGGCGGGGCTCCTTCACAGGGCTCCATCGCGGGGCTCCAGCAGCCTGGTTAGCTGGCCCAGAGCTGCGTGATGACCCAATAAGCTCCTGCTTGTTCACTAAATCCCTAAAGCTCTTACCCCCCTCCTGATGTGTCCTGGGCCCCCAGCTTCTCGTGTCCCTCTGCTACCACCATTGATCGGTACGGAGGCTCTGGATGGACCCCGCATTAGCTTGACGAGACGATCCCTTCCCGCCCCAGGCCTCGCTTCAGTCTGCACACACCTTTAATTCGCAAATATTATGACAATAATGGCTAATAGCTAGACTGCAGTAAGTTACGTGTGTTGTGGCTGCTGCTGTTCGGAGGTGCCGTC
Source organism: Gnathonemus echidnorhynchus (assembly GCA_026776725.1). Taxonomy (NCBI): domain Eukaryota; kingdom Metazoa; phylum Chordata; class Actinopteri; order Osteoglossiformes; family Mormyridae; genus Gnathonemus; species Gnathonemus echidnorhynchus. The sequence continues at coordinate 15,636,935 of JAODJU010000025.1, read as the reverse complement.
TGTCCTACACGTTTCACCCCCACCGGGCTGGTCATGGCGAACACCTCCCTGTGTTACAGGACGCTCTGCGTTTATGCATCATCCTCTAGGTTCAGATCCCAGGCTTTGGCTGTTTGACATCACATGCTAACATGCCCATTCAGTAACAGCATTATTTCCCAGTACCGGTCGATGGTACTTGGGGTCCAGAGCCACTTAGGGCGTTAACGCCAAGCTCGGCATCATCCCCACCGGCACGCTGTCGAACCAGTGACGCAGACGTATCCCTGTAGCGCATGTGGTCGCGTTCGCCCTAAGGGCTATCTTTGTTTCAGATGCCAAACTGCGTGGTTCCACGTGCCCTAAAGTGCAACCCATAATAAACAGAGGCCGTCTCCAGGTAACAAGGGACGGTTTGATGGCTCATCGGAGTAGCTTGACACAGCGGGTCCCTTTATTAGCCAGCGCAGCACGCGGTACGCAGTACGCATGATCGCGATCTGCCGGCAATCTCCACACGCGATGTCAGCCTCATTTTCCTCCTCTGTCAGTCTGCGGCGTTCACCATCACTTCCTGTCGCTGCCCCCGTTTCCTGTCGCCTTTTACAATTTTTTTTTTTTCTCGTAACGACGACTCTTCCGCGCTGTGCAGTGGATCTTTTTCCAGCCGCGTGACAGGCAGCCGTGGTTGCAGTTGCCAGGTAACTTCCCCTCCATGTTCCAGCCCAAGGGATTCTGCTCACTAAAGCCCAGTCTGAAAGATGGGGGTGCGTTTCTGCCGGCCAGCTTAGTGCATTGTGGGAAAGGAATTGGCAAAGTGTCATTTTCCCAGTGGTCTGGTGTTACTGATGGCACTGTTGGGGCGGTTGAGTCGCCTGTGTCGTGGAACCACTAACCAAAACCCGAGTGGGATGTTTCCAGGGACATCTGTCTAGTTTCCTGTCTCATACGTGACCCAATCCTGCTTCCCCTGACCCGTTCCTCAGCCGGTGCTGGCCCGCTGTGCTCGGCTGAGTGCCACCATGACTCCGGACCTCTCTCCTCGCTGCCTGAAACCTCCTGACCTCCACAGTGCCACCTCCTGGGCTAATCTTGAACCTACAGGCGGGCTCCTGTTTTCCGTGTCCCCCCCCCCACACACTGCAGATCTCTACCTCTGTGCCCTATATCGCTTGTAATAAACCTGCTAATTTATCGGCGCTGTAGTGTAGGTCGCTCATGCGATGCAGCCCCGCGCCGTCGCTCATATGCAAATCCGCCTCCGTCTCTTACTGCTAATTCCAGTCTCGACATCGCTAAGGTGCTCGCTGACTTAGCCGCAGCCCTCGCCATCAGCATCTGCAGGGGATGCGTCGAGGACAATGCGTGTCAGCCGTGAGCCACGGGGGGCTGGCGTAGCGTCGCAGTGCTAAGAAAATGTGCTAATGTGGGGCCGGCGTGTCAGCCCAGGGCCCAGTTTCATGCTCTGCCTCTGTTCTTGTGGGTCTGTCGGGGGAGGAGGGGGGGGGCTGTATCAGCAGGGCTCAGAGACTTGGTGACTTAGCGGTTCAGGAGGAGGCTTCGCCTCTACAGTTACGCCACTTCTGCATCTTCTCTCTGCTTTGGTTTCACGCACTCCATATCACAGTGCTCCAAAGTAGTCCCCCCTCCCCCCAAGTTCCTGGGAGCCCCCCCCTCACATCTAAAGGCCCTGGCCAAGTCCAAATGTCAGCATCCAGCTCAGAGGTCAGGGCAGAGGAGCTGGGCAGACCGAAATAGCGCCCTGACCCTGCCGCAGGAGCTCGGCCACCTCCCGCTCCTCCGGATTGGAGGCTGGGCGCCGACTCCTGTTTTCCATTTTTAGAGAACATACCTGTTGAGATCTAAGAACCTGATGGCGTTCGTTTGAAGTCTCCCTGCGTAGCCCCTGTCTGGGCTTATTTTCCGCTTCAGGCCGTCTCGGTGGAGAATGCGCAGTTCGCGTTCCCGTGGTCTGCACTGCTCTGCGACGTTGGAGAGGAATGCCGTCTCCTAGAGCGGAAGCTCAGGCTTGGACAGAGCCGTCCTTCTCCTGCTGTTGGCACAGATTCCACGCGGAGCTGAAGGATCCTTCTGTTTTTTTTTTTAATTATTGGAACAGCAGGTCATTTCCACTTTGTGTCATCCCCGCGCTGGGAAGTGATCCAGCTTGCAGCAGGAAAGGTTCCCCCTTAAAATCAATCTGAAGTGTCGTCTTTAGTCATTGGTGTTTTAATCCCGTCATCTTCATTTCACGTTATGTAGTCGGAGTGACGTCGTTGCATCGGCGTGATCGTGGGGGGACAGTGGCCCTGTGTTTCTGAAGGGCGAAAACCACTGTCTTGCTCCGGGAGGGGGCAGAGGGACCTGGCTCAGTCCAATCGGAGGGTACTGAAGCTGAAATTCCAGTCTGCGTCCAGTTAAGTGTGGGTTGTGTAAACAAAGGCCTCTTTTCAGCCTGTCCCTGCACGCGGGTAGTGGATATACGGGGTATTTTCTTTCCTGTGATGCTGTGAGGGTGCCACACACCTGTTTTTCTGCACCCCCACGTGACCTCACCCCTTCCTGTCCAGCCAGGTAGATCCCAAGTATTACGTTCACAGGAGGGGAGCGGCGCTGTTGAATTGTGGGTAGGGAGGCATGCGGTCCCATTGTTTTCTGGCCTTGTGGTGTTCACCAGCAGTATTAAGTTCTTTTTCTGCCTGGTGAGGGCCTGATGATGTCTGTTAGCACATGTAGAGTGGGAGGCAGTATGTGGTTCCTGTTGAATGATCGCTCCTGGGGCAGAGGTCAGCCCTTGGCCGCTGTGTGGGGCTCGCGGCCGGGTTTTCCTTTCCGGTCAGCACACTCGCAGCTCGAATTCGCCCAGCGTGACGCAGCCGCCTGCCCGGACCCCCACCCTGCTCTGTGAGCATGCGGCCGCTGTTCCTGAGATGACAGAGTAGCACACCGACCCTGGTGGAGCGCTGCGGGTCTTCACGTGGCTTCTGAGGAGATTTTGAGAGCAAAAAGGAAAAAAAAAAAAAAAATTTCCATCCTGTTTGCTTCATGAGGAAAATATGCAGACCGCTGTTCATCCCCCCCCCCGCCCCCATCTTTCCAGGACGAATCCAGCCGTCCCTTTGACGTCGTCCTGCTTTTATTTGGTAGAGCGACGAGCGTGTGCCTTCCCCGGCCACCGGCTGGCCATTTCCCACGATGTGAACTTCTGTCCTATGCAAGCAAATTTTCTACAGAGCTGCGGTAACCAGACCTTTGTAAGACTCTACACATGCTTCATGTACATAGTGTTTTTGAGATATAGTATTTTTTAATTTTGTAGGTACCTTTGAACAGAAACCTCTGGAAAATGTCATTTGTTATGATTGTGTATAACAAGTATGTCTGCCATATTTGTTATATATATATATATAACCTAACACCTTTTCTTGTAGACGACTCGTACCAGGTTGTATAAAGTCTCACTGGTTCTATTTTTCTACTGCTCTCAGAGAGGGGGGGTGTTAACAGCAAGGAACATACAGTTTGCAACTGCGTAGCTTCTTCACAATAAAAGTGCTTCTACATATCTCTGCCTGCCTGATTTCATTCCACTTCGCAGACAGAAGTAAACCTGCTAACCACAGGCTTAGCGAACGTGGCGGAAGAGGAGGAGAACAATGAGCCACAGGAAGTAGAATAAAAACAAACCAGTCCTTTTATTGCGTAAGACAAGAAAAACAGCTAGGGCATAATTTTTTTTTTTTTTTTTTTTAACTAATTCTCCTTAAGCTTTAAAGACAACATGAATGAAGACGTGAACACTGGCTGACAGTCCGAGATATGTGACAGACTGGCTTCCTGTCCAGCTTAGCTAACAGTCACATACTATCATCTTAGACCAGAGACGGCAACAGACAGGCAGCCAGTGGTGCCAGAGACTAACGTCACCACAGAGACCCCTGGCTGCCTCAGCCTCACGCCGTTTCCATGGTACCATTGAGGCAAAGTCGGCTCTGCGGCTTGAACATGGCCTCACACCTTCTCTTTGGTCATTTGAATTTTTCATTTTATTTCCTAGCAACATAAAGGGTGTATCATGGGATGTACGGCTGGCAGCGCTCGTGCATGGGCAGATGGCATCCTCTGCCAGGGGCCTGCCGGGCAGCAGGGATGCCTCAGCTGCAGTAATACTGGCTAACGTTGGTCCGGCGCCGTTTCCGGCTCTGCAGCTCCTCGAAGAACTGCTGGATGTCCTCCGGCGCCACCACCTGGGCAAAGGTGGTGAACAGGCAGTCACACCTCAGCGTCGTCAGCTGTTCTGCTTTTGGCAGATTATCCGGCCTGATGAGGGTCATGCATGGTTAGAAAATCGCTCGTGTAGCTCCTTACCTTTCCTTCTTCCACAAACCTCTGCAGGTAGTCCTTCAACTCTGCCTTCATGTCGTTGAATTCTGGGGAGCAGAGAGGGGTTGCTTCATGTTACACTGGCCGCTCGCATGGCCGGTGCACCGGTAGCAGAGCAGCTCTGCGGCCCCGCCCCCCTCACCGTAGATGACCTCCAGCTGCTGGACGTGGTTGAGCGTGTTGAGAGCTGTCAGCAGCGGGTCACATGCCCCCCGCTCCAATCTTCCCCTGTTCTCATAGGCTAGGACAGTGTCGGACTCATCCAGCAGGAAGGGCACGCCGTTCGCCACATAGGCACGCTGCAGGGCGATGGGAGACATTCCATAAGAAGTTCTCCCAGCTTCCAGTGAGTACTTCTACAGGGGTGCCACCAGAAGTATACTGGAGGGGCATTAGGACCGTGGGGGCCACACGGCTGGCAGCTCAATTTTGGAACTTATTACTGACTTTCAAGTAGCCCAACGGGTAACTTATTTACACCTGCAAAATAAATGGGACTTAACCCATAGATAAACTGTGCCGATTCCTCGGATAAATTATTAAATACTCCCGTGCATTACAGAAATCAGCCAAGTCAGCTACACTACTGTCTGGTATGGGAACATCACATCCTGACCCAGTGGCTCTGGAGCAGGAAGGTGAGGGTTAGAGGTCTGGCTGCGGTGTGGACGTACCTTGCAGCTGATGCAGGTGCACAGCTGGCTGCGCCACACGTAGGGCCAGAAGACCGCCCCCACCCTGGGTCTGCACACGCCCTGGGCCTTCATCCTCTCTAGCTTGCACTGCTCTGCCGTGGAGCAGGGGGGTTCCACCATCTGCTCGTGCGTCCTCTTGCACCCAGACAGCCGGTCTGTCGGCACCTTGGATGTGGCGTGTGGGGAGGGAGACGGCGGCATGAAATACCAGCCCGACGTGCCAGTTTGTCACTTTGACGCTCGTGTGGCCAAAGCTGCCAACTGGGACAGGAGCGACCTTTAGCTCCACCAAAAAGGTGTGCTACTGAAAGCAGACCCGTGCAGCACGCCACAGCACAATCCAGCCTGCGCCATGCCAGGAGCAGGGAGACCTGTATTTCACAAGGACCATTAGCCTGCTAATTAACCACGAAGAAGAGTGGCAGAGCTTGGCAGGGGTTCGCTGCAGGCTAACAACAGCTGTGGCACAGCGCCATCTACTGGCAGAAATCTGGATTGCAAGCCCAATGGGATTCAGAAGTGAATCCTGTGAATTCCATCCCCATAAGTCAGCCTTTCACCACCCACAAGTGCCTGTGTGGTTCTGCACCAGCCTCAGTACCTTTTCTTCCAGGCTGCTACTGGTGGATGGGTCTGATCCTGCAGACTCCTCTGTCTTCTTATCATCCGAGTCATCAACCTTTACCTCCATCTCTTCTTTGGAGGGGCTCACTTTGGTAACCGGAGGCTCTGGAAAGTGTCATACATCTAATCAGGAATAAATTATATTTTACATGGGGGAGGGGGGGGTGCTCCTGTTGTGCCTGATTTGCGTACCTGCAATGTGATCAGCGTAGTTCCATAAGAAGGGGGCTTTGTTCATACAGACCTCACACACCATCTCCTGGAGCTCCACACACTCTGCCAGCGTGCAGCCCAAGTGCTGAGGAGAAAGACGGCAGTCTGCAAATACACTCCCCACATGCTGACTGTCATTTTTTTAATTTTTTTTTTAAATCCCTATGCCTACGTCCCAGTGTAAATAAAACTCACCCGTCCATGGAACCAGTCTTCGCAAACAATGCACTGAATCATCTCATCTGGAACCTGGTAAGGATTAGTGGGAACTGCATTACCCAGGAGTATCTGTTAGCCAGTGCACACCCCCTTCCACACAAATGTGGTGAAGTCACACTGGGTCAGGGGTCTCACCTGGTCCTCTGGGTCTGGATACGGTCTGTCGCAGGTACAGTACAAGCCGAAGAAATTGTGGTTGTATTTGTTGTTGGGGTTCACTTTGTCCTTTTCCTTATACAAAACCAGAGACACATTGTGGATACTGGGAGATCAGCAGTGATTATAATTTTGGGGAGAGGGTATAATATAACTTACTGGGAAGAGTTTACATTCCAATCCCCCAAACTTCGTATTGCCACAGTCACAGCGAAAATTTCTGCAGCCAAAGAAAAGGTTGAATAAACATGAAGAGGGCGTTATCACACCCAGGTGGTCAGCCTAACACAGAAATTATGCTCATCCTAGCCTATGTTAGTGCTCTTCTTCCACTTTCAATTACTGTGGTGAGGCTATTTAGTTACCTGACGTGCAGCTTAACATGCAACTCAAGCATTACCAAAAAGCTGCATATTTCTGCTCGTATGTGTTGGTTTGGCCAGCTTACCCCGAAAAACCCACCTACTCACAAAAAACACCGTCTTACAACCAACGCCAGAGGGAGCCGTTGATGCACAACGAACGGATTTTGTTTACATATACCTACAGTAGTCTTAACCCGATATTGCTTACTTTGTTCAACAATCTTAAGATTGACCAAATCCACCGTATAATGATCAGCAATTTTATATTAAATTAACAGTTAACTGCATGCAGACTTTCCGACATAACATGCTAGGTAGAGTGCATGTTCTAACCCAGTGGTTCTCAATCCCGTTCCTAAGGTGTTTCCATTCCAACCCGCTTTCAACTTTCCACATTCACTATTAGCAAACTAAGGACCATATAAGCCTGATTAACGTAGGGATGGAATAAAATCATTCGGCGGCGAGGGGGCAGGAACAGGATTTAGAACCATTGTTATAACCATTGCATTCAATACCCGTTCATCACGGCCAAGGAGCCCCTGAACAGGGCTCACCTTTTAGTGTATAACTCGAAGAGATCATGTCCTTCATGACATTTGTATGAACAGGCGAGGCAGATCCCCGCCGGCTCGGCACCCTTTGGGGTGCAGGTACTGCAGGCGTAGAGCGCCTGTCTCTTCACGTAGCCCTGCAGAAAATAAAGCGGGTGTTACCACGAGATATCCGGGGAGGCCGGTAGGACTTGGACCACCAAGAGGCAAGGTAAACCTATCATGCCCATCTGCTTTTATTTCGCATTCCTACATAACTATTGTCTTAAACAGAGGGATAAACACTGAATGTTTATATTTGCTGTGTTTATGGTCCCCAAGAAATCATTTATTATTACGAAAATTGGTTTGTTTGCGTTTCTAATGCTTTGTAGTCTGGGTTGCCGCTGCCCTCAATCAATGGCTGCTGATTTTCGGGTACATACAGGACGGAGCGAGACGCATTTTCCTACCTGCGGATATGAGCATTTGTCCGGATCGCTGGCGCCTAGCACCGCGTAGGCTATGTCCTCTAACTCATCGTCCTCTTCCAAAACGTCCACAAGAGAAACCGTGCTTTCCTCCTCGCCGTTCAGCGCCATCCTTAGAAAAAGCGAGCTCTAGATAGACGCAAACACGCCCACCCCCTAATAACAATAGCGCGTTTTAACTTCCTTTTCCAGGGCAAAATGGACAGACAACGAGACCGAAGTGCACGGCGTTGTAATCAACCGCGATTAATTATTGCAGCACATAGTATAATGCACAACAGCTAAGTTGGTTGTAATCTTCACCAGTTCTACCTTTTCTGAGGGATACGCAGAAAACGAAACAGACGCGCGCGCGGAGCGATTATGTGGTGTTTCGCTTCCGGGTCACGAAAACACGGCTGGCGGGAAATGATCAAACGTGCTTGTGGTTGTGTGCAGCCATTTCCCGCATCCGACCGCCGGATTTATCCGCTTTGTGTGTTTGCACGCTCGTCGCTATATATTTAGTCTTTTTTTCCATTGTATGCAACCATGAATATTTGTTTTTTTTTCTTGCGATTCTTGTGCAGTCTTCACAGGTAAAACTGTTTCCATACACAGACACAGCAAATTTACTGGGAAATGCTATTAGTGCTTTGGTTTGTGAAAAAGAAATGGTAGGTTAAGGAAGAATAACATGCTATAGATAAATACTGTTGTTAACATTTAGCTGTAATAGATGGGTTTGAGGCATCATTGTCGTATTATTGTAATAACCATAACTGTGTAGAACGTGTTTAATGTTAATCATTACGGTGATTAACTCCTGGTTAATGATTATAATTTATTTCATTAATCCCAGGTAGATTGACATTTGGAAACATCGCTTTAATTTTTAAAATTAAACATTTACATGACACTCCATCTGAAACAGACGACCATGTCCATACCCTGCCATTTTGTTGAGAATTGTCACTCAAGATGATTGTGGTGAGGCAAATGTTAGTGGTTACTTAAATAGTCTTGTATGTAACATTTCATAAGTGAAACCTCAAGTGAAGCGCCTCCGGTACTGCTTACTATGGATATGAACAAATTACCTTACAAATAATTATTCTTATATTATTCTCAAAATGCTTTATTAAAAATTAATCACAGTGCATTTGAAAGGCAAAACATTCCTGAACACAACCTCTCACTGGAAAAAATATAAGACCCTTCATAAAAGGAAAAGGGGCTATAAAGATTTACATTGGCACTGCCAAGTGGGCAATAACTATGGCCCATAAGCCCATAAGGCCGTTCCCACAATGCTGTACCGTGGTGTGACAAGGGGTATACGAAAAATTTCACAAGACAATTCAACACCATCCAACTTAACAAAAAAAGCATGCCCAAGTCAGGTTTTACTGCAAATTTAATTACAACAATTAGCCAGACAGAACCTGTGTATATTTGAATATAAACAAATGCCCACACCAAGAAGGATATTGAGCAAAATTGCAGGGAATCTGTGGTCCCCCCCTTACAGTGTTAGACAAGTTAAAGTCTGGATCCCTGACTGCTTCCAGTGTTGTCCCATTTGAAAGGTCTAACAGGACAACACGTGCCAACTTCCAAAGCACACTGGAGTACCTGATTTCACACTTGCTCAAAATTGACTTTACCAGACAGATATATTAAATATATAAAGCCACTTAACTATGACATTTTCACCTTGCAAAGGAGGTGGAATGCTCAAACCCACCTTTATAGAAAGTGTTTTAAAAATATTATCAACACGACACACTGAGCTTAAAAACCCAGTCAGGCTACCATAGAAAACGGCAGATCTGAATAACTGTGGCCATGCACCTTCCTGCAGGATTTGGTACATTTTGCTAATATGAGATAAATATTCAATGGCTTCCTAAGATACTCTGAGATGTAGGTAGCCTCTTGTGCACTCATTTCTGAATCAGCATTATCATCAGCATACGCAGTTGCTTATTTAAAAAAACCACAATAATTTTTAGCTCAAAAAGAAATCACCAGTATATGAATCTGATAACAAGTGGAGTGAACATTGAATTCCAAATAAAATAAGCAACTGAAAACTATGAAGACCTGCCTTCTCAACCCATCTTTTACTAGTGTCTTGGTTAGCAGGTTGATCATCTGCCTTCCGGTTTCAGTTAAGTGTCAATCAGCTGCAGCTGGCTGATCTGATTGGACGCCTTGGTAAAGGTTTTGTTCCGCTTGCAGAGTACTGCCAGGCAGACGGGCAGAATACAATAGCCCACAGTCCTGGGGTCTGCACGGGTGCAGGAGTAGAGAAAGAGGAATACTTGAAGATAAGGGATGAGGAAGAGGGTGACCCACAGCCAAAAGGGGAAGGACAGGAGGTGCATCTTCAGAACGTGCACCCACGAGGGAGGAGGGACTGCAGAGTTGTCGGTGGGCTGTGGCCCAGAAGCCACAGATTCTACACGTTCCAGCGTCAGTCGGTTGTAGGTCTGGCTGATCTCAAAGACATAGAAAAGGCCTGCCACACTAGCCAAAAGGTACAGCCCCACGCCAATCCATCCCATCCGTTGGCGGAAGTTCATCATTCTCCATACTCCAGTCTGGAAAAAGGACAATGGTCTGTATTGTTGTGACATTACTACAGTTCACACAATGCAACAGACTTCATGAAAATTGTCTTAATTCCATAGCCCAGCATATCATTGAAATACCTGTTGGGTATTTTTGCGTTAAGGATCTATTTGAAAGTCTCCCCCTAAGCACTGCGCTAAAACATGCTGAGAATGCGGAACTATACAAGTGAGATCAAGATCAGCTGTTTTTTAGTAAGACATCCTCACTTGATTCATTGGGGTGACTAATTAGGTCAATCCTAACTTGGACATTACATGTTCATGCTAAGATCCCAAATTCGACAAATGAAAATGGATATTGTGTGGTCGGGATGTCTGGCGAAATACCTATATTATTGCGCAACATTTATGGTATACTCATTTTGTTTTTAAAATGCGAAATCGTATTCATTTATTTTAATAAATCGACATCGCGTCACATGTTGGCTATAAAAAAAAAGTTAAATTATACGTATTGCGTCAACTGTCCTTCGCTATACACATACTTAAGTGACTTATTCAGATGACGCCCGCTGTATTTGTGTAACCTTACGTAAAATCTTTTTTTTTTTAATTGCTAATATTAAATCCTGGGAATACTACGCAAAATCAAACCCGCTTAATAATCCCACTCCCATTACGTGGAAGTATAAGACATTCATAAACAGCCCCCCGGACAAATGGAACAAATCATAATATGCATGTGTCAGATTTGTATTTATCAAACTTCTTATTCGATTTCCCACTTCCTATAAAACCTTTAACAACGCCAAAATGAACACAACGCAGCCCACCTTTCTTTGCTAGTTGAACAACTAGATTTCTGGCTGATAACTTTTTTTCTTAGCCTCTTAGTTTCAGAATTAGCCACATCCGTTCAGATCAATGTTCCCCATGTCTGCTGTCATCTGACTTCCAGCTAATCAACTTCCTTTAAAAAAAAGAAAATAAAAAAAATGCTACATCCGGGTGAATTTAACCCCTTACTGAACTACTCTAAAGCTTTCGAGAGCAGCGACGCCCTCTTGTGGATTGGAGGGCTGCGAACGACAAACTTTTACATACGTAGGAAACACGTTTCAGTATCATTATTTCATCAAATTTCTGGATTTGAGTCATATGGTTTTAACGTGTTTAATGTTAATGTAATTTAAGTGATTGTTTTTGATTACATCTTTTTCACATAAGCTATTAATCCATGCCCCGGCTACTTATCCTGAACATTATGGGGGTATCCCCCAAAATTTATCCAATTTTCCCAGTGCAGGCTTCATTCATTCACATTCCACAAAGTAGAATTTCCTAGTTAGATGGATAAGCCAAACGTGAAAACCGTCCAATAGAAGGAGAGAAGTCACATTACTGCTGGATAATTCTTACGTTTGGCTTAAGTTATTTGGCTAATGGGAAAAATGTGGAATAACCCATAGATATTTTCTTTTTGATTGCACAATATTTATCCTTTCTATTAAATAACAGGTTCGTGAATCGTGTTTTAATTTTAAAAATTCATACAATTTTCTAGTGCAGGCTTCCGGTGGCATATAAAATATCTTTTATCATTTTACAGCAGTGGAGTTCAATATCTAATCAATAGTCCAAAGTATAATTAGATTTGCTTAACAGCTTCATACAATATTCATATATTGAATATTGTCAGGTATTGTGTGGGCGTTGTAAGTTTTAGTGTATATCACGATTACGTAAATTTACTAGCGTTTGTAAAATTACTAATCTAGCCATGTTATAAGAGTACTGTGTACGTTATTTGATTCGTCTGAATACAAGTTCAAGCAGAAAATCCGAGTCAGATGGCAAATTTTATTTCTTCGCACCGTCCTTGCTGCTGGGCTATGGGTGAAAATCAATATCAATTTCTGTAAGGAAGCTGCTCTCGGACCATTTAAGCTTCCCGTTATGGGAACCATAGATTTTAATACAAACGATGGGTCCCGCGTTTGCTGAATTTTGAGTAAGGTAGCCTGATTAAGCTATTGCTAGTCTCTGATGTTATTTCAGGGTTTTATTTTAGCCTGCATTTGCGCAAACCCGATCTTAAGGCTCAAGAACTGGAAGTTTAGTGTCTGTCTTAAGGGAAACTTGTGTAACTAATCAGCTGACTACCATGGGCTAACAAATACCATATAGTGTCATATAGGAGCTTTTATCACTGGGTTTTCACAATAATGTTTATTCTGTCAGTAGGCTGGATTGTATGACTGTTAATTATTGAAGCAGTACTCGCAGTACCACCCAGCCATACTGCACCATTGAGATATAAACCATTGCACCCACCCATTTACTACTTAAGGTGACCAATGCTCACATCCCACTCAAGTGATATGCAAACAGTATCTGTGAAGGATATATATCGGGTCCTGTCACAAGACGTCAAGGTAATTCTACGTTAATCAATGTTTGTGCTTGATCGTTCTTGGCGCTTACGGAGTCTTCACTGGACACTTTCTTAAGTTGTGGATCACTTGCAAACCACCCGCAATTAATAAGGTAACGCATTTGTGATCTAATTGCGATGACTGCACTGCCTTCAACGCTGCTTCAAAATTATTATAATTCCAATATGAATATTCGCGACGATCTTGTCCGCTGCTTTTTCTTTACTTTTTCTAAAATTGTTACCATCATTAAGAAGGTATATTATTGTATTCCAGAAAGCCACGAATATTTTTGATGAAATCGAACAGTGTGACTAAAAACAATATTTAAACCGGTCCACTGCGCCCGAGAGTCTGCACAGTGCAGAGTGGCGACCCAGCCCGGGTCCCCGGCCATCCCGAGCCCCAGTGCGGATCCTTATCAGTCGCGGTCCCCTGTTTCTTTAAGGAGAGGGACGATGCTGTCCTGCCGCCACCTAGGGGAGCTGTCGGGAGGCTGACGCAGGCTTTTCTTTCAATTCACTGTACGGGAAGAGAAAGAAGGGGAGAGAGAGAGAGGGGCAGAAAGAGAAGTCATTTGGCAGACGGCGCAGTGTATGCCATGGCTGCGGAGGGGGCATGATGCCATGCCCAGCGCCACTGAATCCAGCCTGACTTCGGAGGGTGTGTCCACCAAGCCGGGACTCATCTGAACGGAAAACGTCTCACTTTAAAAACCTACAGAAACACACGGAGCGTAGGATCGCCGGGCGGCTGCGAGGGGTATCGGGGAGGCTAGCGGATCGGCTCCCGGAGAATGGTCCGCTAGCGGGCTGCGAAGGCGGCGCAGCTGGGCGAGGGAAGTGGAGAGCCGGTGGGAGATGCGTTAACGGGTACGGTGCCCCGCGGACGAGCAGCAGCCAGCCTCGCTAACCAGCTAACAAGCCGCCTAAGCAGCACTAAAGTGGTGCCGCGGCGCATGTTTCTCCACAGACCGCGTTTGGCGGCGCATTATCGGGAAATACTGTCGCCTTCCTAAACATTGCGCATTTAAATTAAGAATCGAGCAGCTCGTCAGGCGTTATTGTTATTATGTGCATGATGGTGCATCCTCTAAAAACGCCAGCAGATGTGAATATTTGTGTTTTACCCCGTTTTATTATTTTTACACAGTGCAGGCGTAGCTATCTGGGATAACATCGATGTCCGAAATGTGCTTTAAGTGGATTTATTTTTAATTATTACTGCCTCTGATCACCATCTCCTTTTTGTGTTTTTTTTTTTTGTTTTTTGTTTTTTTAATAATCTCTCCTTCACGATCAGGTTCGCGGACTGAGACGGTTTCCTGTTTTCGGCGACAGCCAGCCCGGCGGATCCTTGGTGCCGAAGCGGCGGCGATGCAGACCTTCCTGCGAGGCAAGCGGGTGGGCTACTGGCTCAGCGAGAAGAAGATGAAGAAGCTCAATTTCCAGGCCTTCGCCGATCTGTGCAGGTTGGCAGCGAGCCTCCTACAGTCCTGCATGGCTTTCTGTTGTTTTTACGTGGACGCGATGCATGCGTCGGTGCCGCCGTGTGATGGGATGAATCTGGTTTGGTATGGTTGTAAAAGTAGAAATCGCATCTGCATGTAGGTTTCACCTTGCTGACCTGTTGCCGCTTAGGGTGTGTGTTTGTGTGTTTGTGTGTGTGTGTTGGGGGCGGGTGGAGATGGATGGATGGATGCCGTGACCTAGTACATTTCCGATACCTTCTGGTTTTACATGGTGTGGGTTTTTTTTTTTAACACTGTAGTTCAGACGGGCGGCCATTTCGCATGGCAATGCGGTTTTCCTGTGTCCAAGGACTGGGATATCCTTCTACCGATATAATCTGTTTATGTGACGTTTCATATATCACCTGAGGTACAGAACAGCAGGTCTACTACATTAGATGGAGCCTGTCAGGTTTTTAGTGCCCAGCCAGGCACTGATTGATGCGGCTTACATATTTTTTTTTTTGTAGTTATTTCCAAAGTTAGACTTTCTGTAAGCCTATTGAAGGGAATGCCAAACGATGTAATGTGTTTCTAACAGCTGGATATCGCAACGGGCTGTGCACTCACTTGCTATGGGACAGATTGTGTAGCTCAGATATGGATACAGAGCAGCCTTCGTCAGTTTTTGATGGGTTGCTTGAGGGCGTGCGTCTTTGTCTCCGAGTCTTCCCTTCCAACTCTTAGGAGGTTGAGGCTAATCCATTACTTGGGACCTATAAAAGAGCTTTATTTTCCTTCTGTTTTCTTTCATCCTTTCATTTATACAAACTCCGACTCTGAGCATCTCGCTTTTGAGATTGCTGGTGTTACTTGTCCAGCACAGGAAGCAGTTGCCAGGGTACTGTAGGGGGTGCTATGCTGTGCCGGGGGCCCTCAGCGTACACTGGGGTAGCTGCTGCTGTGGATCTTGTAGTGGGTTTTGAATAAGTGTCTAACTGGTAAACTTACCTCAGTCTGTGGCTGGTACTGCAGGCATGTCTATCACTCTTGACATTTCTGCCTGTGTGGATGGTTTAAGGGTTTCTTTTTTTAAGGGATTACCCTGGCCTGTACAGCCGATTGTATCTGCCCTGCCGTCTTTAGTTTCGTTGACCTGATTTATAAGACTCTAATTCCTGTGGTGACATTTTTTGTTAGATTTAGGTAACTGGCTGAGCTGCAGCGTACCGAAACGTTCCTGAAAGTCGTTCTTGCCGTTGCAGTGCATTCCCAGTCTGCCTCGACCCTGCCTCGCTTCAGCTCAGTGTTGCGGGTGGCGTCGCCTCCTTATTCACGGAGCTGCTGGTGTCTCAGGTTTGGCATTTTGGGTGGTAGATGCAGCTCCCTGCAGTGCACTGACGAGTCAGAGTGGGCGTGGCTAAGGGTATCCTTTCGGTTTATTGAGATGATAAAAGGAATGAGGACAGGACTCAAAATACACCAGACTCCAAGGATAAGTTGTGGGATGGGCTTGCCAGGGATTCCCTGGCCAAACCCGTCAGAACCGGAGTGATACGAATCTGTAGCTGAGGTAGAGAGGTGTGAGTTTGTATAGTGAACTTGATAGTGAACCTTTTGGGTGTGTGTCGCTGTGAGTGAGCGTCCATCTTTGTCTTCCTGCTCTGCTGACTGGCCCGTCTGGCTGTCACAGTCTTGGGTCAGAACATTGAGTTTATATAACGGGCTGATAAGTGGGTCAGAGATGGTGTGGCTTTGCTGGCTAAACGCACTGCTGTATACCCGCCCTGCTTAGGCACAAAGACTGCTGTGTTGTGCGTCAACGAGCAGGAGCACAGCAAAGACCTAGACAAGCTGATTTCCCTAATCCCCATTCCGGGGACATGGGCGTGATCATGCCCAGGGAGCCATCTTGGAAGGGAGGTTATGGGAAAACACCCCCCCCGCCTCCTCAGATCACACATCCAAACATAGGCGGTAGTTGACTGCGACTGTTTGGACTTGCCCAGTATCTGCCTGGGAGATCTAGAGCTCACAGTGGACCGCTAGATCCCAGAGGAACTGGACGGAATGGGTGCCGATTCAGAATGGTTTTGTGCGATTGCTGGTGATGCCTCAAGTTGGCTGGAGAGAGGAAAGTAGACTGGGGAGGAGTTAACTGCCAATGGGTCATCTGACTGGCGTGGTTCTCAAAAAACTTTCTTGTCCACAACTGTCTGTTTTCATCTACTTCCTTGTTGACTCTTAATAGCACCTGCGTCAAGTTGCGAAACAAAGGCCCTTTGTTAAAATATCCCACCACTAGGCTCAACCACCTCTCTGCTCAATGGGACAACTGATCCATAAGTTGTTTCAGGCCACCGTGGGTGAAGACCGATTGTGTCAAATCCACTGCTGCCATTCATAGAGTTTTGGAGTGTACCACAAAAAAATGCTGCAGATCCCAATTGTGTCCGTATCTGATACCACATGCCGACTCCTGCTGGTAGGGTTTCCTAACCCGGACAAGTCAGTTCTTGTTGGATGATGACTTCACATTCGGGTGAGATATCCACCAATGCTTCATCAAGGTCACATGCTGCTGGACCTGCGGCACCATGTCCAACGGGTGACACCCCCCCCCCCAGGCAGGAAGTCAGCTCCGGGTCTGGTTTTGACCTTTAGGAAACACGTGATGCGGCTGAGGGTCACGGCAGCTGATGTGGCGTTGCCCGGCAACCAGGAGGACAATGCAAAGGTAGACCTCCTGCTGGATGAAGAAAAGCACGATTCTTTCTGCACTTCATCTTTTTTTGTATGTTTTTGGCCTTTTGGTAGATAAGTCCTTTTTTGGCAATATTGGATGCTTTGGAGAGAGGGCTCAGTTATCTGGGTCTGTGTGAAAAGACACGTCTGGTCAGACTGTCTCCGGCGGCCATCCCAGGGCTCTTGGCACCATGTAATAGAGACGGGGGGCCCCACGGCTGTCTGAGTCCTGGAGCACAGGGAGTCCTCCAAGGCAGTCTTTCCCAGTCCGGTCCACGTTTTTGCTCCCTCCGAGCTCCCTGCCTGTAAGGTCTACAGCAAAAAATGTGGATTGTCTGTGGGTCCCCGAGGACCGGACCGGG
Organism: Gnathonemus echidnorhynchus; assembly: GCA_026776725.1. Taxonomy (NCBI): domain Eukaryota; kingdom Metazoa; phylum Chordata; class Actinopteri; order Osteoglossiformes; family Mormyridae; genus Gnathonemus; species Gnathonemus echidnorhynchus. The sequence continues at coordinate 15,619,727 of JAODJU010000025.1, read as the reverse complement.
AGACACTGCTCCGGGGGATCAGCCGGCGGTGTCACGGAATGCCTTACCACAACACGGTTGCTAGGGCAACAGAGTAACAAGAAATACGTGAAAGCCGTCCCTTGCCGGGCTGACCCGGCCAGTGCTGCGGCCTGCCTGCCACAGAGCCTCGCCTGCTGCGGGTGGGGATGAGTCACCCCCCCCGCACTTGCTTTGAAAAGCTTTAAAAGGGTTTTTTTTTCCCAGCAGCCTCAGCCCTTCTCTTTGCTTTATTGCTGGCAGAAGAATGGGCCCAGATCATAGTCCAATGGTGTGTGTGTGTGTGTGTTCGTACACCTGTGAGTTTCTTTCTGAGTTGCCCATATGACCCCCCCCCCCCCAGTTCCCCTCTTTCCATAGCATCTGGCCGGTTGTGTTGTTGGGCCGGGGGCTGGGGGGGATTGCCTGTCCGGTCCAGCTGGCTACCCGACTGCGCTTTCTGAAAAGAGAGCGACCCCTTTTTACTCTGCTCAGCACTGTTCATTAAAATGAAGATCTGTAGTCCCTGGAATCCATCTCGGCTTGGTCTCCGAAGGGGCCGTTTCCAAGTTTGGGGGGCAGTTGGACACTATGGAGAATGCCTCTTCATGACATTGAAGCTGGGGCCCAGCACTGTCAGGAAAAAATAGAGTACCAGTTTGTACCTTTGCTTGTCACTGGTGCTGTGCCCTCAACAGTCTGCCAGTTGTGCCCTAGCTGTAGGTAAATGTACCTTTTAGTCTCATCTAAGGTACAGAAATGGCCTCAGGAATCTTAAGGGTACAATTACCTAAAGCTAAGGGTTTGATGGTACAAATTGGTACTCACTACTTCTCACACTGTCAGTAAAATAAACAGGCAAAGGCTGTTTTTGGTCATTCTGGTCTTTTGTCTCTTTCTGGAATCGCCGGCTGTCCGTCCCTTTTGCAGTTCACCATGGTTACACCCAAACTCGTCGCTGGTTGCAGTGTACAGTTTGAGTGTCACTTGCTCTTATTGTTCCCTTTTCACCGCCTTTGTTGCCTGCTACTCCTAACAAAACCGGGCTCGGCCTGTGAGCTGTGGCCGTGTGTAGCGCATGAAGCTACGTGCCTCATTCATGATTCAGGAAAGGTCCGTGGTATTGGATACCGGCACAGACCGGCCCGGAGGCTCTGTTGCTGTCTCGTTGCCTGGAGCCTATTGAGTAGGAATTCCACTCTTGACGTTGCACAGCTCTCCTTGTGACTTAGTTGCGACGCATCGTTAGCGTAGCGGACATTCCGCGTGCACTGACGCCGGATCACATGACCGTCACATTTACCTCAAAGACTCGGCAGTGGCCTGAATTGGGCAGATGGATGGTATTTCCTCACTCCACACTGTGACTGACGAAGGGGCACTGGTAAGACATGGCCTGCCTACTTCCTGCTCCGGTCGCACTCCGTGGTTCCCGTGGCAAACTTTCGCAACAGCTGGGTGATGATGGAACCTAATTGGCAGCAGGGAGCCTGTCAGGGCTTGCCTAAGCACCAATCGCACAGGTCGGTCTGCTTAACAAGGAAGCTGTTTACATGTTTTTTTTGCAAATAGTCCTTTAGCAGGGATGTTTAAAGGAGTTCTACCCAAAAAACAAAAAACCTACTGTCATCTTGATCTTGCTGAGTCATTCATAGAGCCTTTTGACAACTTATGAGTTGTGGGTATGCAGTTGTCTTCAAATGTGCCTGAACAAATTCTATAAGTGAAGGGGGAGATCCTTTGCTTACAGTGATTCAGAGTTGGGAGGAGCCTGCTGGGATGTTTAGTATGTACCCGCTGCCGGTGGAATACGTTTAATGGTTGGCTGCAGCCTGCATCCTTCCCCAAATGATCAATCTGCCCCATAACTCTGAGTGCCATGGCCATACGAGTCTCTGTATCCATAAATGGTAGAACTCGCTTTTTAAGTCTGGAAAGATTGTTTCTATAAGGGTAAATCAACCTGGTTAGCTGAAAAAACTAGCTTTCGCTTTCCCTGATGTGTTACGCAGATTGTGGGGAATAATTGTTTTGTGAAGAAAAATTACATGCTTCTAAATCAAAGACGTTCCTTATTAATTCATGTAATCAATAATTAATCATTTCTAGCTCCTGAACAACCAGATGATTAACGAATTAATAGGGAGTTTCACGGCTGATCAGATAAAGGGAACAGACACGTGGGTACCTTAGTGTGGTTAATGCACTGTAAGGTTGTCACATGATTGAATCACATGTCACATTTAATCATATCTCAGTACAGGGCGGGTGATCGCTGGGTCATGAGGATGCAGAACGAGCTGGCTGTGGGCTGATGGTAGCGGCCTTTGGGGGGGGGGGGGGTGTGGTCACGGTCCCTTTTCGCTGACTGATCTGTGTCTGTGCTTCTTTATAACTGCATGGACTCCGCTATCGCTACCGCATGATCTAGAATGAGCTTGGGGCAGCCTAGTGGAATGAATATCATCATCTAAAGCTGTGTCCCCTGACCGTCCGACCTCTTCTCGCCCCTAAAAGCCACCGTAACCTTTCATGCTGCTGTGAGCGGCTCCCCTTGTGGTCACGAATGGGTTACACCACCATCGGTCGCTCGCCGCAGAGTACCTCAAAGACTGGAACACCAATGCCATGCAGAAAAGCCATTCTTAAAATCACTTTCTTGTCCTGCAGTCATAACAAAGCCACATTATTTATCTCTAAATTCTAATTCTGGTGTTACTGAGTTGAGGAGGTGCTATACTGATGGTAATATGTTTCTCTTTCTCACTCTCTTTGCAGGAAAAGAGGCATTGAAGTGGTCCAGGTAGGTTGCTTTTATTTGTACGTAAACAGTGTGGTATTGAGTTCACTTCCTGTTCTGCTGAGACTCTCCTCAGTGTCGTGAGAAACTTCCTGCTGTAGTTTTATTTGATTTCATCTTCTTACAGTACAGGACTCATGAAGACTAGAGATCAGTCAGGAGAAGGTGCTTTAATATTTCATCCTATATTGTCTCAGGGTATGGTCCTAATGTTTTGGGATTACACAGTGTATACCACTAGTTTATCGGATATGCAAATGCATAGCGGGTCTGATCTGCATGCCGTCCCCTGCCTCGATTCCGGAATGGCACACTGGTACACTTCAGTGTGTTCCTGGATTTGACGGGACTGGAGCAGACCGCTCCACTGACATCAGATGTTAATGCATTTATCATCATATTCCTAAAAAAGTTCTTGCAAGCTGCCGCAAGATGAACAGCGTTCAGTGTCTTTATTTAGATTCTCGCATTACTGCACTATCTGACTCTAGTTAAATCAGCAGTTACTCCACACGTTTCTGTTTTATTCTGCTAGTCAAAGCTGTCCTTGCTTCAGTTGTTTGGCATCAGTATCAGTGGGGCGTATTTGTTTTGAAAGTGCAGCGTCATGTGTGGATGTAACAGACCCTGAAATTCAGCACTCGGATGTTTGTTGCAAAATTTCACCCCCTCGCAGAGGTAGGAGTTTTCTTTCTGTGTGTGGGGGCCGGTATTAGGCGGGCGGAGATTTTTTCCTCCTGCTGTGGACCAGAAGACCTTGTTTTTGCGCACTTTTTGGTCTCCTGAGCGACTCTCGTGCTACTCAAGAGCTTGACACGTTCTTGGGTGTTGGGTCTTGTCTAACCTACTTGCCCAACAGCAGTTCCCTTCCTCCTTTGCGAAAAGGTTGGCTGGTATAACAGTTCAGACATTGCTTCACCTCCATGGAGTACCGGGGGGCGGTGGACTATGGATGTAAGCAGGAAGCATGCCCTGTGTGACTGAGGTCTGCTCCTCCTCAAACCACATGCCACGTCCTGCCAAGCAACTCCAACAGCTCCCCTTCTCTCCTCCTGGGCTCACCTGGTTGTTGTAGTCGAGAGGCGGTCCACTCTGCTTTCCAAATTGTTTTTTTCACGGCTCCCGTAGCTCGTAGCCAAGGTGATAATTGCAAGCGCAGCGTGTCACTTTAGAACCTCGGTTCTGTTGGCTCCTCATGTGTCTCTGCTCTCTGCACAAGCTGCAGGACCGAAGCCCCATAGCAGTCAAAGCTTGTCCTTTGTTTTTGCTGCATGAGAACCAACAGCAACTCCAATTAGTCACTGCTGGGTCTGCCTAAGCAGAACACTGGTTCTTCAAGGCACTTTTGGCCTGCATAAGGGATGCTCAGAGTGATGGTTTGGGAGTGATCAATTCCAGACTCGAAGACTGCAGTTAAGGGGCGATGAGTCTGAATTTTATCCATCCAGGTTCAACAGCCTGTTTTCTTCTCAGGTTTGCATTGATCCAGAGCCCCTCGCCAGCAGCATATGCGGGTGAGACACGTACACAGTCACACATTATGTGCGACTTGCAGTCACCGCGTACTGGATGAACTGAAATTAAATACAAGTCCCTCTCTTCATTCCGTGAATTGCTCAGTCCTTCTGCTTCTTATCTGAAAATTACTTCTAGAAATGAATGAAC
>JAODJU010000025.1:15603537-15615243 GCA_026776725.1 Gnathonemus echidnorhynchus | reverse complement strand
TTCTAACCCTAACCCTAGCCTAACCCTAACCCTAATTTGGGGCCTTAGGGTGAAACAACAGGCTGTTGCAAAGTCAGCTCTGGGGCAGTATAGACCCCTCTCTATCCCTGACCCTCATCCAAAAATTACAAGACCTCCCCTCCCCCCACGAACAGTGATATTCAATTGTGTATGGATTCCGTATCATGACGGATTGCAATAACAGGCTTATAGAGGTCAGGCTGTGGCCTCGGTTCCTTGGCTCTTCAGTTCCTTGGCAAAGTAGACGCGTTGCGTTGCTGGATGCAGCAGCTGGCACTAGTGAGGCCTCGCTGTCACATGACGCTGTGTACCTCGGCTTAGCCCTGCGGGTCTTCATGTAAGGCTGTCGCGTCCAGCTAAAGTACCGGGGAGGTGTTAAGGGGAGGAAGACTATGAGGCAGAAATGAAGCAAGTAAAAAAGACAGCATGGGTTTCAGTGTTGAAAGAGGCAAGGCAACGCTGAGCTAAAAAACATTATCCGTGGATATATTGCTATGTTGGGATGTTCGGTGCAACAAGGCAAAGCTATGTGGGATGGAGCTGGTAGGGATTAGAGTGGTACATGTCAGGATCTGTGTGCTCTAATCCGCCATGCCGAGGCGGGCAGCTGCCAGCCTCTGAAATGCCTCGTCCGCCGTTCTTTGTCAAACGCTGGCCAACAATCCACCAGCACAACCTCGGGTGCCACCGTTTGCCCCTTTGGCCAGTTGGCATCGCTTTGAGGTGTGCATCTATGAGGATTTAAAAGCATAGCCCCCCCCCCCCCCAGATATGTTTGGGGTGGGGGGAAGGGGGGCCGCCTAAGCTGAGCTGTCAGACCCCTTCACCGATGATCGGGGGCCAAGTCGGATTCTGAGGTCTTCCAGATGGCTCCATCCTCCTGACTCTGCTGTTACGGAGATCTTATCTACCTCAGATGGTACCTGAACGTGATAAGTCAAGTTCTGACAACTCGTTCAGAGTTCTTAACTGATGGTGGAATATGGTGGTGGAAAAGCCTGACGCATCATTCCCCAATCCGGGGTCTTTCAGTGAGGGGTCAATCTCCCTCGCCTAGGCATCTAGAAGATCTGTATGGAAATTTCCCAACATGGCTGAAGGCTGTAACCTCTCCCAGTGTTATTGCTTTATGGTTCTGTAGATATAGATAAAGTGATTCCTGGGATTTCACTGAAAAAACCTTTTGGGTGAGGCGAAAGCACACCATGGGTCGGTTTCTGGTTTCATTCATCGATCCCCAATGTCCTTTGATGTTCTCTGTTTATCAATTAACATTCCTTGATCATATGTTAAGGTAAATGATTGTTCATCATTGTCTATTTGCTCATTGCGTTCCGGGGTGGAAGTCACGTGTTGAAAGGGGAACTCTGGGTCTCTGTTTATGATACGCCTGTTGTGTAATACCTTTCCTCACATATGGTATGTTCTGGTAAGTCACATGGGTGCCGGTGATTAAAGGGGAGACTGGATAAAATCTACCGTTTGTTTGAAATGCATGAGAACTTGCATCCGCGATTCCGGACAGGTTTTTGTTAGCTTGAGAAGTTCTGTCCTGGGGGGACACTGGAGGGCCTCATCCTGTTCAATGTTGGGTACAGTCTGGTGCTGGCTTGCCGGCAAACTGTACCGAGTCGAGCAGGCGTATACGGTTCAGCATTTTGAGCCTCCTGTCGGTGGCTGCCCACCTTCCGTCATGAGCCGATTCACTTTAGCCACAAAGTGCCTTGAGAAGGGTAGGTGTGTTCAGTGGAGCAGGGGGTGGAGAACAATAGCACTCCCCTGACACCACCTGGCTCTGACACACGTACCAGTCCGATGTTTGCATAATTGATAAGGACACGCAGCTGCAGTCAATATTTTATGAGTTGAGACAATTGGCCATTATGCCGCTCAGCGTGGGGAACCTTCAAGCAGCCCCTTATTGGTTGACGTCAGTCACCAGATGACAGTAACCCTGAGGATGTTTATCGTAGTGTTTGCACTTTGGCGTCATGTTCACTTGCAGGAGAAGCATTAACTAATCCTGGATCAATGAACCCCTGTAGAATTTTATGTAGGACATATTTACTAAGTCTACAGGTTCTTGTTGAACCCTTGTTATTTACAGGGTCTTCCCTTTATTGGTCTTGTTACTGGGGATCACTTTACCCAGTGCTGTTTAGACCTTTTGGTTGCCTGTTTTGCTGGTACACTTTACTGACATTGAAACTAGCGCCTTTAAAAAGAAACTGCAAACAAGTGGCACTCAGAAGAATGGATGGATGGACATGCAGCAGTCCTGACTGTCTTCCAGCTTCCCATCTGACGGATCTCCACCTCTGGTCGCCCCCCCCTCATGGCCACAGCCTATTTGCAGAGAAAGGAGGCCAAGGAGCATGATTCCTGCAGCTGTGGTTTGCCGGTATGCAGGTGTGGAAAGACTAGAAAGGAGACTCGGGAACCTTCCACACAAGTCGCTCAACATGAGGAATGCTCTGTGTGCCTGACTCAGACTTCCGGGGTCCCGGGACTGACCAAGACCAAAGAGCAGCCCCTGTGAACGTACAGCCCCAGACAGGAAGTTGTTCTCTCTGACAATCTTTTACAATGGGAATGTTGATGACATTAAGGTCATTGGTTCCCGTTCCAGAGCTGAGCTTAGGGTTAACTCCCTTACCAGTTGTAATTGTTGTAGACCCAGCTAACGGGGAACATTCCCAGCAGTTTAGCCAGCATTTATGCAAAGGGCCTTCTCAGTGTTGCCAGAGAATGTTCCTACTGTAACGTTAATGGAACGTTAATCCCAAGTTTTGCATTTAACAAAGGTTCTGCCAGTGTTGGCAGTATAATATTATTACCTGAACATCATTCTAACATAATTATTGTTGAAAAACCATCCAGCCTTGAACCCATGACAATTTGAGGTGTAAAGCAACGGCATTACCTGCTCCACATCCTTTATTTTCTATTTATGCATTATTGTATATTATATGAATTTATACATTAGTGGGATAACGTTCTGGGACCATCAAGAAAACTGGACACTTTGAATGGTTACATACCTTAATTGTAACGTTCCTACAACAATAAATTGTCACTTGGGGAGGTGCTACCTTAGCTCTGTTGTAGGTACAGTATAGTAGGTCAGCTTATGTAGACATTTTGCAAAGCTCTTCAGTAATGGCTCTTTGCTCTGGTAGGTTGTATGAACGTGCAGTATCTGTTTGTTCATCCATCATTGTGCCTCTGCAAGTGCTTTTGTTTGCTGCACCATAAAAACCATGTGGGCTGGACTCGATCCACCTTTGCCCCTGTTGACAGAGCAGAGGTGACTTAACCCAGTGCAGGGTGGGGCAACTATCAGTGTAAGATGAGGTATGAGGCGCTTGTGTTTTGAATGATTGAGGGATTGTGTTTGTACTCTGTGGGGCTGCCCAGCCCATAAGTGTTTGAAAGGGATGAAGTCGTTCTACTGTGCCAGCCTTATGACCCCAAGTAGACGATTTAAGGACCTTTAAGCAGCTGGATGCATTTTTTTCTTCTTTTTCCTCTTTTGAGATGTTTTTCCCAGGGACTGGGAAAGACATCAAGCCATGTTTGTTCTACTGCGTTCGTCAGAGCAGATTTATTTTAAACCTGCTCATGAAAGTTTACTCCTTGGCTCATGGGGCCAGATGCTTTGTGACATTTGTAGGAAGGCTAGACCGGTCTTGCGTGACTTACTATACAACCAGTAATAATAGCTCAGTTTTGCCAGAATTTCATCAAGCTAAATCTGGGAGTATTTCTTATTAAGGCAGGAAGGAAATACCACAGTTTTGGAGCCCACACTCGATCATAGACACCAGCTAGTTTAAGGGTGGGTAGGGTTTGTAGGTAATGTTTGTGATGTTATCTTATACCAGCACGTGCTGTGATTCAGTAGCCTCCTGCCAAGCCACGTGAAGGAGATGCATGCCTTTGAAGAACCCTGAGGGTGCTCGTCGTCTTGTCAGCGCTCTTGTGAGAAGCTGAGCGTGACATTTTCAGATCTTGGTGATCATCTAAACAAAACAGCCGTGCATGACGTTGCTCTGTTCCCACTGTCGAGAAGCGCTATTTTGGCTCCTACCCTTTGGTGTTGCCCCGCTCTCTCTTCGGGGTTCCATTTTCAGAATCTTGCCCAGAAAGTACTTGTATTCACATTTGGCAGCTTAAAACATATAAAGAGAGCTTGTGACTTAACCTTGTTTGCGTGTTTGTTTTAAGGTGCCATATCCACATCGGTCTATTTTCTGAGTGTCACCAAACTGGAGCACTTAAAATGGACCAACATGGACAATTCAATATGTTGACTCTTCTTGCTGGAAATTCTCAGTAGGATGAGTGATTCCTAGTATCATAAAAGCAGCTCCTCGTTGGTTGTCTTTGAGGGATTGTGTTTGTACTCTGTGGGGCTACCCAGCCCATAAAAGTCTTTGAGTTCTCGGTCATCTATGTGGGTCCGAGACTCATAAACCCCTGTAGCCCACATCTTCTCCCCATCGTCCACAAGCAGCCAAATGTACCAGAAGCCTGGTATAACAGTTGTAACCTCAATGTCTGTGGAAACCTCTAGTCTGACCCTTCTTAGCTAACATGCTACTAATGAGATTGTGGGTCAGTGGGACCATAGAGTATGAAGTGAAAGCATAGTAGGGTTTTGTGTTGAGTATTTTAGTGGAAGGTGGGTGGCGCAGTGGTTAGCGCTGCTGCCTCATAGCAAGAAGGTCCTGGGTTCAGTCCCCGGGTCAGGTGTAGGACCCTTCTGTGTGGAATTCATAAGCTCTCCCCGTGTTTGCGTGGGTTTCTGCCGGGGGTTCCGGTTTCCTCCCAAGGTCTAAAAGCATGCAGGATAGGTTGTTTGATGATTCTAAATTGGCCCTGTGAGTGTGTGCGGTGTGTTGGTGACTACCCAGGGTTGGTTCCTGCCTGCACCCGTTGTTCTTGGGGTAGGCTCTGGTCCCCCCCGCGACCCCAGTTGGGATTAAGCGGTTACAGTAATGGATGGATGTTGGTGGAAGGTATAAACTGTTGCAAGTGGGAGTAGGAGATGAGCGCAATACACTTCAATAAAACTGTTATGGGCCTTAAGTGTTTAGTTAAAGGGTGTGATGCGGAAGAATTGATAAGGGACGACTTGGTCACCTGGCCAGCCATCTAGAATATAAATCCACCCATTCATTGAAGTTTAAGATTACTTCCATAACAGGTTTAGAACAGGAAGATAAGGCAACGTCTGTCTGGTTTTTCTTGTTTCTAAGGTTCTGAAAGACTTTTGTTTTTAATAGAAAAGCATCAAGGAACTAAAATTGCATGAGTTCAGATTTGTGTGTCTACAATAAGTGTTGAAGGAAACCTGTCATTTAATTAGATTTAAGCAAAAAAGTTTTAAAGATGTTTAATGTTTAAAATGTCTGGGTAAAAACCCAAAGTACCAGATGGGCGTGTATTCCGGTTGTTTACATGGAGTTTCCAGTTTACAACAACCTTGGTTTGTGTAAGTGGTGCAGAATCTAACCCTGGTTTTCCCTCTTTAAGCAGTCTGTCCCAGTATTGCTGTAACTACAAGCAACGTTCGTCATCGAATTTCTGAGGGGGCCACTGAGGATCGTCAGAGCTCGGGGCGAGGGTGCTGGCGTTGTAATAAGAATCTAATTAGTCCTCATTAGTCCCGCTTGCTATGTCTTGGTTGGGTCAGTCAGAAGATCCTGTCCTGTTGAGTTATTTGCCATCTAAGTGCAAGTGCATGGAGAGCTGGAAATTGGCTTCTCTTCAGGTTAGGATTGATGGTTCCAAGTTGATGAACATCAATTAATCTGCCTTAAGGGCAAAATGGCACTGGGGGAGCATAACTCTAGGACAGCCCAGTAGGGGGGGAGGTCAGCTGATAGTGGGGAAGACGTTCTCGGCCCCCGTATGCCTCAGATGTGGAGCGGTGATGTGGAGATCGAGCCTCTGAATCTCCCACAGCCTTATAGACGTCAGGCATGGCTCTGCACTTTGATCTGCATGCCACCGCTGAGATGAAACAGGGCCGTGTGCAGCAGAGCTGTCCGTACTGCTCATGCCTGCTCACCCCCACCCCAAAGCCTGTTTGCAGATGAACGCTGCAGGCAACTTAGAAGCCAAAACGACAGTCATGGCTCTGTGACCTTGAGGGTTCTGCTTTGGATGGTCTATTCTCTGACCTGAAGGGTCCCAATTTATTCCAGGCATGGTCAGGTTCATGTGCTTTTTTTATTGCGGAGAGTCGACATCCTTCTTCAAACAACATGGCAGCCCCCCCCCCAAACACAGTGACGGCTGCTGCCATCTGCAGTTCTTTGTTTGGCTCGCTGGACGTCAGTTGCCCCACGGCACCCAGGGCCTGCATGGTGTGACGCATTTGCTCTCTCACCTGCACTTCATCATTGCTGTCTCCGACACCATCGTCACCACTCTCGTCCTGCCATTGCTTAGACAGACCTCCTGGAAATCATCGTACGTGTCACAGTTCCATTACGTTTCCCGGAGACTGTAGCGGGACTTTCCCACCCAGTCTGGATGCTTTAAATGTACTGCACTGGTATCGCACGAGCCTCCAGAACTCTTGGGACAGAGTGATCCAGTCCAATTTTGCTGGGTGTGAATCGAACCCCAGAAATGGTGAATTTGGGTCATTATGAGGAGGTTTCGGAGAAGCTGCTGATTGCTGCTTCTTTCTGGCTTTTCCTCGGCTTCCTTTGCCCAGAGCCAGTGCTTTTATGCAGTGAGTCCAGAGCCAGTGCTTTTATGCAGTGAGTCCAGAGCCAGTGCTTTTATGCAGTGAAGACCACAGCTGGAGTCTCTAACTCATGGGTGGCCATCCTGTCTCTATGGCTGTGGTCATCTGTACATAGCTGTTGGGGATTGGTGGGGTGGAACTAAAACCTGATATCTTCTCCAGGAAATTGACTATTGCGGGGGAGGGGGGGGGACTGTGGAGGGCACAGCGCGTGGGCATTCTGAGCAGTTGGTAGGGGGAGGGTACCTGGGAACCGTTGCCGGGCAAATGAGTTCAGCTCTCGGTCCCAAGATACAGACCTCCTCAGTGGGGCCCGGGGAAGCCCCTCCTCTCCGCAGAGGAAGCTGCAGCCTGCGGATCTGCTGGAAGCCGCCCGGCCGCCAGGGCCTCTGCTGACCCAGTGCTGTCTGAGCACATGCCACTGCATATCATAAAATATCCTGGTTAAAATAATTTGACTCCTGCACACAGGAGAGAGAGAAAGAGAGTGTTGGGGGGGCAATTTTGAGAGAGATGGAGAGTGAGAGCAAACGAGGGTAGCGGTGGTATAATTATGTCTGAAGGATAATGAGCTCCTGGGGGGGGGTCAGACTCCTAGAGCCTCGACTGTCTGTGTGGGGGAGAGAATAAGCTTGTTAACTTTGCTTATTTTGCTTCCTGCTATTACTCATTAGTGTTTCTTTCTATTAGCCGCTGTTTTGAACTGCAGAAGCTGATCAATCCGGCCCTTTACAGGCAGACGAGTGTGATTGGTTGGCCTCAAACAGCCTCAGCAGGCTGACAGGCCTGCTCTCACAGTTTTATGACGGAAGGCGGGCCTTTAACAGCCTTGATTCTCGTACCAAGGTGCAGGCACTCCGGAGATGAGGACGGCGCTTGAAGCTGGCCCCGGATCTGGTTAATGAGTTATGCATCTGGTTAGCTTTGAGGTGTAATGACCTACCAGGTTGAAGGTAATGTTGTTAGGGCTCTGACGCAGAGAGACCCACTCCCTAATTCACAATACTTGGTCATTATTCGATTGTGCTTTACCTGCTCTAGGTGTGTTGGTCCTGTCACTATGGTTACTCCCGGTCCTGTCAGATGGAATATCTCCCCCCTAAACTAATAAACAAGGTTAATGGGAGTTTCTGCTGGAATGAGGAAGCTCACAGGTCTGGTAGCTCTGAGTGTTGTGTCCCCTTCGACTGAAGCACTGTACTAGCAGCAATGTCTAAAATAGCTTTTTAGCATGATGATAATCATGCTAGACGATAACACCGCTAACAGCGCTGTCTGCAAGCTCTCTGCACGGCACTGCTACGCTAACAGCGCTGTCTGCAAGCTCTCTGCACGGCGCTGCTACGCTAACAGCGCTGTCTGCAAGCTCTCTGCACGGCGCTGCTACGCTAACAGCGCCCGCGCGCAGGATTAGCAAGGCCTGTTTGCAGGCTCTCAGGATCCAGCGTTCCGCTGGCAGCAGCTGAGACGCGGCAGCCTGTTTGTCTGTTCGGGGAGCACTCCGCTTTTTCTTCTCGGTCCCAGAATAGCTCCTCATTATCAGGCTGCCTCCCTCCATCAGGAAGTACACCAGCCCCCCCCCCCCACCACCCCCACCACTCCCGCTTACTTTGTCAGGCCCAGCTGGAGCCAGCAGGGAGTCTGCGCCGCAGACGGGCTCGGGCGCCGCAGACGGGCGTGCGGTGCGGTGCGCGCTGTCGAGAGGGAGAGCCGTACCACCGTATACAGAAAGACCGGTGACATCATGGGCTTCTGTAGAGGGGCACAAAACACACAGGCTCAGGCCTTTCTGTGAAATCATAGCGGCTCCATTCAGGCTAAGCCACAAAAGGAGTACAGTCTCTACTTTGTGTCGTGTTGCGTCCTCCCTCCTCGCCCCCTTGGCAGCCCCCCTCGGATCCATCCCTGACACCCGCAGGCCCTCGCTGTCAGCACTAGGCTGCGCGTTGATGCATTTTCCCCAGCACTGTGTAACCCAGCTGGTAGGTGGATGTTGCCCTTAGCTGGGTGTGTCAGTCAGGCCCGGACTTTGAGATGTTACCCGTTCTGTATTTGTATTTCGGCCATGTGTGACGTTTGCCCGTTTCCCTTCTCTCTCCAGCTCGACCTCAGCCAGCCCCTGGAGGACCAGGGCCCTCTGGACGTCATCATCCACAAGCTAACCGACCTCATCCTGGAGGCCGACCAGAACGACACGCAGTCCCTGCTGCTGGTGCAGCGCGTGCAGGTGAGCCCATCTGCCTGGCCCCGCCCCGCCGGGGGTGAGCGGATAGTGCACTATTGTCAACTGCTGATGTTCTTCCGGAGCGAGGCCCACAGTCCACACCCACACCTCTTCACAAAGTGAAGTGTTTCCCGTTTCTCTGCTGGAAAGTGCAGTTAACTCTGCTGCTTCTGGAATGTCTTTGCACAAGAGCCTCTGTCAGGCGGTTGCTCTTAAAGGGTTCGCCAAGAAGGAAAAAAAAAAAAAAGAAAATGGTATTTCTCTGCTCCTTATACGGTGTCCGAGCTTCAGAGAAGAAAATTTGGTTAGCTGATGGGAAGCTTTAGACCGCATTTCGACCGCAGTGATATGTGTGTGGTATCCATGGCAACAGGAATACAGAGTGCCAGAGCGTTCCGGAGTGTGGATGTGTCCTCTTCAGTAGCGGCTGCCTGGCGCGTGCGGATCAGGTCGGCCTGGCGCGTGCGGATCGGGTCTGCCTGGCGCGTGCAGATCGGGTCTGCCTGGCGCGTGCGGATCGGGTCTGCCTGGCGCGTGCGGATCGGGTCGGCCTGGCGCGTGCGGATCGGGTCTGCCTGGCGCGTGCGGATCGGGTCTGCCTGGCGTGTGCGGCCCCGTCACTCATTTCGGCAGCCTTGTGCAGTTTTGCTGGCTTGCTTTAGTGCCGCTTGCTCCGCCTCAGATCTCACGCCATGGAAATTCACACGTCGCCTGGAGCTGCTACGTCCAACCAAAGAGAACAGAATTCAACAAGCAGATTTTAATTTTTTTTTTCTTCCACGACTTTGGCTGTGATCTGGGCGCTGAGTAACATTGCACATGGAGAAATCGAAAGTCAGTGCTTACAGCATCCACATCATCCAACCCCAAGACACTGGAGACCCCCAGACTTTGTGAAGCACTATTGCCCTGGTGGGACATTTCTGACATTAAACCCGTCAGAGCCACTGAAGCAGTCTGGGAATGCGGTTAAGACAAGTCTGTTAAGAATCTTTCACTTTTGTTCTTATCAACTGGTAATTGTTAGGTTCGCTACTAGAGTGGTTGGGAACCCCCACACCTCTTTAGGTTTTAATCGCTTGTAGCACTTAGCTTGGCTTCTCCAGCCTAAACGCCACAGCAGTGATGATCAGCATGTAGTAAAAGCCCTGACTTTCTACTTTCACTCTTGCTTGGGTGCCAGTCTATAGATTCTAACCACAGCCCATGGGCCTTGTGGTAGCCCTGCTGCCAGCGAAGTCTTTTATTTGTCACGTACAGGGTGGCAGCAGGAAGCGTGATTATAGAGCAGCGTTTGGCGTTATGTCAGCCAGAGGGGAGTGTGCTCTGGGCCAGGGGCTTCTGTCATCTCTGTAACCTCAGGTCATGTGCAAGGTGTTGATTGGCTACTGATGCGCATTTGGCCAAATTGGATGATCTAGGTTTCTAAATGCGTCTTTGGGTCGTAGGCTTCTTTCCAAAATATAACTAGTGTTTCCTCCCGAGAGATGAGCCTGACACCTCGAGTCGAGAAGCCCAATTATAGCACTTTCATGCAGAAGGCGGTTATGTGTACTGCAGGTAGATGGCGGCGTTAGTGGATTTTTGTTTTTTGTTGGTAAGATCTCCAAATTCTTGGTTTTATTACCATAGAGGGGAAAGGTATAGAATAAAGATAATCTATTTTCATTTGGATCTATGAGGTTTGCTACATCCTGGTAGGTAGTTAGCTAATGAGGCTCTTCTCATCTCGGCTGGTGCCGACGATGTCACTCGATGGTGCTTGCTGAGCCCGTCCACGTCCAGCCGCGTAATTACCAAGCGTAGTGCCATTTGCCTGTCACCGTGTGTGTGCCGTGGATTTTATGGTGACATGTGGCCCATATTATAGCAAGGCCTGTGGAGCCTGCAGGCATTCAGGCAGGCAGCTTCTGGGTGGTGCAGGTCTTGCGCGCGCTTACATCACCGTAAATAAATAGCACGCGTTTGCTGCATGGCGGTATCCTCTATTGCAGCAATACGCCGTAACATGAACTGTTTGCGTTTTGGTTATTCTTGCATAAATGTAAACGGTCTGTGGTGGAAGCCTCAGTAGTGAGGAAGCTAACGTGTGTGTGTGTGTGTGTGTACGTTGTACGTTGATCGTGTGTCTGTAGAGAGGCAACATATGACAAAGGCCGGGGGGGGCTATGGGAATATCGTCTGTGCAGAACATGAAGGGTGAAGCTGGGGGACAATGCAGTGCGCATGCGTGTTCTGGCAGGAGACGACGTTATGTAAGCTCAGCCCCACGCAGATCCGGGAGGTGGGCGGTGGCCCCGGGTGACGTAATGCCACACATTGGCACAGAGCGGGGCTCGCCCCCCCCCCCCCCCCCCCCAGGGAGAGCGCGGGGTCACTGGGGCGATGTAATTACAGGTGCTGGAGGCCTGCTAGGCTTGTTTACAGCTGGAACATGGCCGGGGAGGGGGGCGGGGGGGCTCAGTGCCCAGTTGTCACCTGCGTCTGTCTGCGGCACCGGGGGTAAATAACAAAGGTTCCGAGAGGAATGTACAGCATGCGGTTCTGCGCGGTTCTGCGCGGTTCTGCCCGTCGAGCGCCGATGCTTTCTGGCTGATCGCTCGCGACGTTCCGGATCCCCACGTGGGAGGAAATCTGCTCATTGTCGTTTTTCGTGATCCCTGCTGTCGCCCGCCCTGGCCACCAGGCCCTCCCCCTC
>JAODJU010000025.1:15526796-15576155 GCA_026776725.1 Gnathonemus echidnorhynchus | reverse complement strand
GTGATCTGTTTTAAGTAGAGCTACAAACAAGGAATCAGATAGTTTGAAAAAACAAAGAAAAACAAACCAACAGAACTGAACCTAAATTTGTACTTTACTTATACTACATTTATACATAATTTATTAGAGACACACACACACACACACACACACACTGTCAATAGTCATTTTATATCAATATTCACAGTATAGGCATTTCTGATCTTTTCGATGTGAACAGAATAGGTGAATGTGATCAAGTATAATGTCAATTTCCGGACTAGATGGGGGGGGGGGTAGAGATATGTACAAAAATATGGGATATTGGATCAATACAGGACACAGCATTTTATTTTTCAGTGAAGGACATTCTGCACGACAAAGCAGGCAAGTATTTTTTTAAAGCTAATTAACAGCTTGGCCTGGTTCACCTAAAAATTGTCAGTAATTCTTTTTATTTTAATCTCAGGTTTTGGCTTTAGCCTGCGAAGGACACTGCATCCCACATATGAAAGGTGCTGCAAAGAAGAAATCCATAGCTAAGACTGTCTTCAATTTCCTTATCTTGAAAGCGAATTAACAGCACTAAGTGACTGTCTTGCTCGAACATTCACATAAGTAAGCTTGAAATTCCCACCAAGAAGTTGCCATTGAACGGCTGATACTCTGGTTTCTGACTGGAAGATAGAAGCTAGCGATGTGACATCGAACTTCCCAACTTACAAGAATGGTGAACACACTATTTCTGCAACAGGCAGTATTTGTTAAATATTATGCAGTAATAGCTATGTCTTAAAAAAAACACTATTGGAAACAAAAGGCTAAAAGGCTAAACTGAAGGCCAAATCATACATCCTTCTGTTATCTTGCTTTGTGTGTAGCCTAAGCCTACGATAATATTGTCATATTTCCCAGCCATATTAATCACCCCAGAAATGTAACCACTTCCTTATCAAAGAGCCCCCCAAAAAAAATCACAACAGCTGAACAAAACCAGCATCTCCGCTAAATAAAGAGCAATGATTTACACTGAGAATCAGAGAATGAAGCAGTATGTAGCTGGCGCTTCCCTGACACCACAGCATGGGACCGTTATTGACTTTGCATTAGCGTAAGTATCTGGATTATGAAGAAATATGCAAAAACCCAAAAGCATAACAAAGAGAATGTAAAGGGAGATTATTAATTAACAGGCTAGCCACATACTTGCGAGTGTAATGACGTCTTCATATGTCCCATACCCTCCTATGCTGTGGAACACACACGGAACAGGTACAACAACTCAGTCTCAGTACAAACAGCTGATAATTTGAATAAATTGATCAATTTAATTTTATTAGATGACTAAAGTCCACCAAGAAACTGATGTCTTATCTCAAACCGTTTTATAATGGATAATAAATTAGTTCTGGCCAGTTTCTCAGTCCGCAAAGTTTGAATCGCTACTATAGGCCTCATTAACACCAGTGTACCTTACAGTACTTGCTGTATTGTTTTCTTGTACATATTTATCCCAGCATTCTTTGCACTGATATTCAATCCTTCACTTTTTATGTATTTATTTACACATGCACATTGTATATATAAGATGAATTATGTATGATCATTGTTTTGACTTAACGGTGTATCTACTGTATGTATGAGAGCCAATGACAAGCGCAGACCGATTCCCCGCACATGTGAATATAATTGGTCAATGAACCTTATTCTGACTCATTAGCTCAGTGGTTTATGCTAGCAGTTCACAGGAAGTAGGAAGTGTCACACCTGTATGAAACGTCTCTGTACTCAATCGGAATTCCGAGGACATTCGAGGCATTAGCCCCTATTCCGCACTGCAATGGGGAAAAGAGATTCCAACGTTAAAATGTAGGAAGCATGACCTGTAAAGGCTGACGGGAGAGAATGACTGAACTGCAGGTGACCAAACACTTGCCGAAACACTACAGTAACACACTCACACATAGTGTCATGGTGAAAATCAGTGTTTCTCAACAGGGTCCTCGAGAACCCCCAGATGGTCCATGTTTTTGCTTCCTCCCAGCTACATGCCACAGTCCACATTTTTGCTCCCTGCCAGGAGCTGGGAGGGATCAAAAATGTGGACTGTCTGACCCCAAGGACCGGGTTGAGAAACTCTGGTGTAAATCCATCGCTAAGTGGTTTCCCCCTAAAGCTCCTTGAGTCCTTCGGAGCCGCTTAGGAGTGAGGGGTTGACATACTAAAAGAGACAAAAAGCAGTTTGGACAAAACTCACTGTCAGTGAATCCCCAAGAGCAGCTACAGCTTTAATATCTGCTGCTTTCACAAACTCCACTGCAACACAACAAGAGATGAGTGAGGACTTCAATATGCCGTTCACCTGGGAGTGCAGTGACCATGGATCACCCATGCAATCCTCCCAGCACTGCATTTGACTCACGGGCTCGGGGACCAGCATCATCTCACCTGAGGTGGGAACACTGGGAGACGGACTCATATCAGGGCACCGGAAAGGAGGATGCCTGAAGCCAGCCGGCCTCATTTCCTCCACATGCTCCTGCAGAAAACGGTAGAAGGACTTTGAGGCTAATGGAAATACTACTCAGGCTTTACCATTAAATCTTAAACCAAAAGAAACACAAAATTATTTGGCAATAGGCACATGAATCAAACGAAGCTGACTGAAGCACAGAAGTGACTCAGCAGCGACGACGTCCCTCTTCAGCAGAATGGACCGGAAACACTCAAGCAGCTTAACCTCTGGCATAGACAAATGTACTATGGGGTTTTTCCCAAAAGCACAGCTAAACAGCTCATGCTGAGGCGAGGACTGGAAGCCCTTTAGCAGTATAGCTCTACATCAGGGAAAAAGAACTGGATTGTGGGTAGAAGAGAGTAGTAAGAGAGATGGATTGTGGGTAGAGGAGTAAGAGAGATGGATTGTGGGTAGAGGAGAGGAGTAACACTGCTACCTCACTGAGCACCTTCTCGCTGTACTGTTTCTTCAGATCCTCATAGTGCTGCTGCCATTCGTAACCTAGGTGACAAGGGGAGACTCAAGATTACAAGAGACAGCTGGCAAAGCAAACGTTTAATGTGCCAGTCAGGAACACATTTGTGAAATGGGGAAAATGCTCAGTGCAGCACAACCCCAAAATTCACACTTCTCCCTATTTGTTCCTAAGAGTAAAAATAAGAAAAAAAACATTGAAGAAACAAGTGGTAAGTGATAGGTAGGACAAACGCACACCTCTTATCGTCTACGGCTACTTACTCTGGACTGAGCAGGAGCCAAGAAGACTGATCACCACTGCGAAATGAATCCACGTCATGGCTCCAGGAGAAGGGCAAAGAAAGCGAGTCTCAGTGCTGGGCCCAATTGTGCCGGAGCTTTTATAAGGTCCAGACTACACTAACCGGGTGCCAAAGTCCATCAAACACAAAGGCAAGCGTGCTGATCAAGAGGAAGAACAGGATAAGCTAAAAGCTTTATGAAGTGCTAATTCTCAGAGCTCAGACAGCAGGGAGAGACTTATATTTAAGGCAAATATGCCAGGGCTTGCTTCCTCCTACTCTAGCTGGGCCAGCACGCTCATCCTAGGTAACGTGGCCCTCTGAACCCCCTGGATGAGAAGAGCCCCCAGCATTCCTGCACTACAAATCCGGTTCATGCAAAACCAGTTTCAACAGACCTTCAGATATGCAACTTCTGCTTCTATGACTAGAACCCTGCACATCCAGAGGTGTAAAAGATGATCTGACTTAATACAGGAAATCTGTGTAACCAGTCACGTCAACCTAATGCAGCTAAAAATTAACCTCATTGATAAGGAAAGCTAATCATAATGGCATATCTGATCATCTCCCACCCACAATCAACCACCAATTATCTACTGTCCTTAGTGTTGTCACATGCATGGTTCCCCCTGAAGGGTAGAAAAACACACTGCAAACAAATTTGCCAGCTTGTTTTACTTTATTAGTTTCCTGTTCAAAAATAACAGCAACTCAGAGTAGAAATGAAGTTATTCCCAGAACAGAAGTGGGAGTGTTGAATCACACAGTCCATGTACAGACCACTTTAATTTCCACTGAAGTGTTCACATCAAGAAAATTCCAGAAAATGTACTTCTGAGCCCATATTAGCATTTAAAATATCATAAAAAGTTTTCCCATCAAAATAAGTGTGCAGTCCATTAGTTATAAAGCTTACAGCATGTATATCTTCCTAAACCATGTTCTTTAAAAAGCGGCAGCGAGAAATTTAACAACCGGAACAACCATCCATTTCTCTCAGAAGTACAATATGAGAATTCAAACAATACACAAATAATAAAAGGCACCCTTCCCATAATGCACCTCACCAGGTGCTGTAAATCTCTGCAGCACAAATCAGACATTGAACTTGACGTGACATTTTATTATTCAGTGACCTGTAAACACCACAGTGGAATATAACATTTATTTCTCAAATCCCCATCAGTAGTTCCATCTTACACACTGGGCCACTGGTCTGGTACCGGCTGTTGATACAAGAACATGAATTAACTAACCTGGAATGCCATCAACTCAGTGTTATTTCAATTCCTTGGCAAGATGATCTTCCCCCAATGGGGCACTTGGCACAAAAAGCTTTCAGAAACCCACGTTACCAATCTTTCTCTTGCCGAGCCAATAAAATGCTTCAGGGCACTGGTCCTGCCCCTCTTGCTGAAAGGTTAAAGGGTGCACTAAGACAATGCCATCAATTTAGGAAGCATTGTAAGATAAGCTCATAGAATATGAGAACCATACTGTACAACGGCAAAAACACAAATTTGATCTGTGGCTCAGGACAGGACCATGTACTAATACTTGATGTCTACTTGAAATCCATGGATCTTACAAATATTAGGATGAGCAGCTGCGGAGTGGACAGCACAAGCCTTTGTCATAAGTCTGTTCCCAAGAGGAGTCAAGAAGCAGACAGATCCAAAAACCCTGAGATATGTTCTGAAAATCTCCAGTTATTTGACAGGTAGATCCAGTGTTCCACTGCATGCTCCACACTGACAAAATGAAAAGTTCCCAAGGTTCCTCAGGGCTGAGGCTGACCCCGGACCCCCTCCTGGGGCTGGTCAGGAGGGACCCCACGCTGGCCCAAAGGCCTCAGGCCAGCCAGCTGCTGCCCCTGGCGGTAAGCGATGATGGTTCCCAGCAGCAGGGCCAGAACAGTCATGATGTAAAGGTCCCATTCCGGACCCAATAGCTCGTCCAATTCCACCCAAGACAAGAGCTCGCTCACCTGCAGGCAGACAGCAACAGGTGGGCCAGGTGAGGAGGGTGTGTATATTTGTGTGTGTGTGTGTGTGTGTGTGTGTGTGTGTGTGTGTGTGTGTGTGTATGTATGTGTGTGTACACATCAGACTACAATGGTGAAAATAAACAGGTCAGTCATGTCTGTCACTTCAAGATATACACATCCAATCATCCATGCAGATACAGCTCAGACGAAGTTCTGGGCCCTTTAAGAAGGACCTGATAAGGCAGACCTTCCTGCAGACTCACATCCAGTCCCTGCAGGTACTTCATGTGGTTCAGGAGCGTCAGCTTGCTCAGTGCCAGGTAGACGGGCACCTGGGCGTCGGCGCTGGCCTCTCCTGCCATGTCGTAGAAGCGTTTGGCCAGGTAGACATCCTGCACGTTGGAGGGCATGATCAGAAAGAAGCTAGAGCGTGGCTAAAGACTGTGGACAGGTCTGTGTGTGTGTGTGTGTGTGTGTGTGTGTGCCCACCTGCTTGACGCCCAGGCCCTCCTCGTGCATGTAGCCCAGGTTGAACATGGCCTGGGCGCTGTGCTGCTGCTCAGTGGCCAGCCGGTAGTGCAAGGCCGCAGTCTCATAGTGCGTTTCCGTGCCGTACCCGTAGTAGTGGTAATCCCCCACCTTAATCCTGGCCACAGTGTAGCCTGTCACCAGGGGATACAAGATAATGTGCTGACCAATCAAAATCAGATGCATCGAAAAAAAAAACATGACCCAGGACAGAAATGGAACATGAGCTGCAGACTAGTACAAGAACCAATGATCCCATCTGAAACCGGTGCGATTTAACGGCCCAGTGGGCGTTACCCATCTGACACTCAGTATATCCTAAATCCCACAGACCACAGCTTTTCTCCCATTTTCATTCCTACTGATCATCCAATTTAAGAGTGCAAGCGGTGGAATTAAAGAACTGGAAAACTACACTCACTCCCGTAACGAAGCTTAGACTGAGCTTAGAGCTGCAGACGGACGCCTACCCTACCCTGATTGGCAGCTCTGCTCAGGTACAGCAGGGCTCGCGGGGACATCTCACTCTCGGGAAAAAGCTTCGTTCGTCCTGTTTCAGAACGAGCAGGGGAAACATAGCGTGCAGACATGTAACTCAACAGCTCCAAACGTTTACATAAATCAGCCTGAGTTTAAACTGAAAAATGTCCCCCACACCCACCCACCATAATTATACGGAAACCAAGAGGTAATGAAACACTGCCCCCTTGTGTCAAGCATACTATAGTGCATTTGCTGGACATACTTTGTTCCAAAATAAAGGCCACGTTGCTCTGGGCGACCTCATAACCCTGCTCGGCCAGCAGCAGGTACTGCGCCACTGCAGCATCCACATTGCCCTCCTTGAAGTTTCCGTAAGCCACCATGAGCCTGTTTGCCCATCGGCCGCGCTCACACACATTCTTAAACAGCTGAGAGAGAGAGAGAGAGAGAGAGAGAGCTAAGCAACATTATGCCCTCACATCCAAGGAAGTCATGGTCTAACAGCAAGTTATAAATACACAGGTATGCACTTCACACATTAAGTGATACTAGATTAATTAAAATAAGTACTGGTTCTAAGATTGCGGTATTTCTCCTCCTGGGATTTGACCTTACGACATTCTGATCACACATCCTCAGATCCTCATACCCTGACAAACATTCTAGCAATTAACCTCATACACCACCTGGCCCTCCCCCCCCGGGCAGCCCACCTCCACAGCTGTGTGGCAGGAGCGCATGACCCCAGTGCCTGCGGCGTGCATCTCGGCCAGGCTGTGGAACGCCAGCGTGTGACCAGCTTGCGACGCCAAAGTGAAGTAATTCAGCGCCTGCTTGTAGTCATGCTCCACACCAAGGCCATCTATAGCGCAAAAGAAGGGCAGTCTGCTCAGGAGTCAGAAACATAACCCCCCCCCTCACATCCTGCTAGACTGCTGAGGAGAGAAATGTCCCACATGGGCAATGTGTCTGTTTATCAACTAACCGATCCTCAACCCAGACATTAGTTGGACTGGTTTCATTTACTTAATCCTGGGCTATTGCTTTTACACATTATGCTTTTGGCCGTTTTTGGCAAAGTTTTGGCGATGGTGCTCTCTCTCTCTCTAAAGTGCACATAAGTGCGTGGCACCCAGCCGACCGCACACACAGACGGCGCTCAAGGGGAAGAGACGGCGCCCAGCCACAGACAACACTCACTGTAGTACATGGTACCCAGCTGCAGCTGTCCATCTACCCAGCCCTGATCTGCGGCCTTCTGGAAGTACTGCAGCGCCAAGTCGAAGTCCTGTACAGAACAGGCGCATGCATCGACGCATCAGCAAAACGAGCTCAATGCCTGCAGCTACACCGGGCAGGATTAAGCCAGAACAGGCTGACGTTTACAGGTAACGTCCCGCTAGGCTAACAGACACCCACCACAGGCACGCCCCTGCCGTGTAGATAAGCCATGCCGAGTCCACTCTGCCCCACTGGGTCGCCCTGTGAGGAGAGACAGAGAGAAGCTCAGGTCTCTAGGGGGGGTGGGGAACCCATGTGGGGCTGCTGAAGGGGATCACTCACAAGCTCAGCTGCCTTCTTAAAGTAGCGCAGGGCAGTCTCATTGTTCTGGGGGGTCACACTGCTGCCTTCTGTGTACATCTGTGGGAGAGGGAGGAGACTAGCATGTGACCGCAGGAAGGCAAGTCCGTGACATCGCCTTAAACACTCACCATTTTCGTACACAATGTTTGAGTTTATACTCCGGGATCCCCTTCTCTCCCTGAAGTACCCGTTTAGGGAGCGTGAGCTTTCCAAACAGTCCACCATCACCGCACCCATACAGCCGTCCACCATCCAGAACTACAGATCCCAGAGACGCATGGGGAGCAGAGCGTACCTTTCCCAGGAAGGCCATGGCGTGAACGTTCCCGGCTCTCGCTGCCTGGCTGAAGTACTTAAAGGCCCTCTGTGGGCGGCACACAGGTGGGTGGTCAGAATTAGGTGCTCGTAACCAATCACACCATTTGGAAACATAGATGATTTAAAAAAGCACAACAAAATCACATCACATTAGGAAAACTGCCTCATGCAACAGCTTGAAAGTGATGCTCATCATGAATACTGTAAAGTCTGTAACCCATATCAGCCACTGCTTGTTAGCATCCAGCACTGGAAGGCCCACACAGGTGGAGAACACTACCTCATGATTCTGCTCCACCCCTCGTCCTCCATGCAGGTGCAGCTGCCCCAGACCCACCTAGACGAAGACCCAGACACTGCTCGTTATTTGGGCAAAAGAAGCATCAAGGACCATTCGCTGTATTTTCTGACCCCAATAGATGGTGCTCTCTGTTCCTAAAAGGGCTCAAAACCTACCCCAAAGTAAACCAAGAACGCCATCTAGTAGGGTAAAAAAAATACAGCAAATGGTTCATGAAGCTGCATTTGCCCATCACTACTGCTCGTCAAATACCTTAACTTACCCAGCCCTTCTGAGTGGTGTGAGGGAGAATTAACCCAAAACATTTCACACACCTGGGCCTGCACATCCCCCTTCTCCGCCAGGTACTCGTAGTACTGGACAAGGTCCTCCTCCATCCCACTGGATGTCCCGGGCTGGTCCAGCTCATCCAAGAAACGAATCCGCTGCACTGCTCTGCCACCGGTCAGAGACACCTCACTAGCCACTGCAGACACGAACACACAACAAGCAGTACATGAACACAGCAGGACTAAGGAGCAGCATGCAGCCCTCAGCAGGCTCTGAATGTCACAGATCCATTTAAAGCTGCCAGCTGTACCAGTGCTGTGGACCTGGCAGCCGTGTGGAGCTTCTTACCGTGTTTTGCTACCACACTGTAGTGCGTCAGGGCAGATTCACAGCTCTGGGACACCCCAATCCCTGCCCAGTATCTGTACCCCTACAAAGTGGTCAGGGGGAAAGATTGAACATAAATTTACAAACGAGAGGGGGCCATTCGGCCCATCAAGCTCATTTGGGGAGAGTTGTTAAAATCTTTCTAGCTCTGATTGAAAGAAACCCAGGGTTTTAGCTTGCCCTACACTAGCAAGGAAGACTATTCCATTGGTGTCAACCGGACCCTGATGCCACCCATTAGGCTCGAAGAGCCAGACGCCAAAGCAATGGGTCATCAGACTTACTGACAGAAGTGCTACCACAGTTTGAGGCCGGTCCACAGACTGCAGTGTTCAGAGATCACATTACATAGGAGACAAACTCACCAGAGCCATATGGGCTGCGAGGTTCCCACCCAAGGCTGCGAAGGTGTAGTAGACCAGAGCCTGAAATACAAGCAGTTACCAGGCAAGACTGACATTCATGACGTTTATGGCATCTATGAAGCTGGAAAGGTCATCATACCTTTGACTGGCTGGAGTTGACCCCTAGACCAGCAGCATACATAAACCCAAGAGCCTAAAGGAGTGAATGAAATGGAGGAAGACCAGGAAAGTTCATGAAAGCAGCCAAAAATATAACAACCGAGGTGCATTTTTGGAAGAAAAGCCTGTCCTAAGTAGTGCTGCAAAATTCTGGGAATTTTCCTGATAATTCCTATATATTCCCATTAACTTCCATGGAAAGTTTCCAACTTGGAATATTCCCCAGCATAACTTCCCATGGAATCGAATGTTTCTGGAAAGTTTCCAGAAATTTCCTGCCCCTTTGCAACCCTAGTCCTAAACGGGTCTAGCAAACTAGTCAACTATCCAACTACCCAGAGAGAACAGAAAACATTAAGCAGCAGCTATAAAGCGCAGCATACCATTTGGGCTTTGGGGGAACCCTCCAGGACCAGCTTCTCAAACATGACCTTGGCCTGCGAGATGTTCTGCACCAAGTATTCCCCAAGCAACATGGTGGAGGCCACCTTCTCTGTGGCCTTGGTGTGGCCCATGTGGGCCGCTTTCTCCAACATCTCATACCCTCTGGAGAGGAAAGAGCTAAATCAGTATCCATTTTAAAAAGTTTTCCTTTGAATAGTACCGATTTCTCACGCTGCCAAATTGCTGAATTTTACCCGACCCCCAAGTAAACTACAGTTACGTGCACTGTGATTCTAGTTAAACTTAAATTTCTGATAGCTGAATGGGAATCAAACACAGAGCGTAAAGGCAGGGGGTTCAGCAATTTAGAAACAGCATATTCTAATTAGCCACAGTACAGCATGAGAGAATAAACAAAAACACTTCATGTGCTACTCGCTATGCCTTTCATGTGGCAAAGTTAAACGGTAAACTAGGGTATCGGAACCAAGTCTTTTAAAAAATGTCCCAGCTGTCACCTGGTGACTATGGTTCCCTCTGTCAGGGGTGTATCGACTTACCATTTAAAGAGGTTTTGAGGTCTAAACACTTACAGCATCAAATGATATAGTGACAGTAAACTTGACTGCAGACACAGAAATGCCCCCCAAAAACATGCCAAGGTAGATGCTGCATGCTTATCAGACAGAGGAGGCTACCCGGCGAGGCATTCACACCCCCGTGAGGGGCAGCCTGCACAGGCTTGAGGTCAGAGGTCATAGGTCATAGGCCACGCACTCCTTCCCCTGGCTGCTCCTGTCGATGATCCTCAGGGCCTCCTGGTAGACCTCTTCTGCCTCCACCACCCGGAGTCGCTGCTCTGCCTGCTCCTGGGCTGTGGGCGAGGCGAACAGGGCACTCGGTAAGCATGCCTGCAGCACGGAATCACCATGGTAACGCCTCATCTGCATCAGCAAGGCTGTGTACCCACATGAAAGGGCAGGCAACTAATGTCACAGCAAAGCAGTAACTGGTTTTACAACAGAACATTCATATCTAATATATGCAATTGCAAAAACCTTCAATAACTAAAAAAAAAAAAAAAAGGTGGCAATGTAGTGCATGGTAGTTGGTTCGAGTCCCAGCCTCCTCGAATTTCTTATGTACAATATGCGGCTAAAACTTTCTCCAGGAGTTATCGCCTTTGCCTCGATACTTCGGCGCAGAGATCGGAAGTCGTACTTTCACAAAAGCCCCATTTCTTGTCGTGGTCATAGTCGTAGGTGGTGGCACACCAGAGCCGCCCGTCGCTACGGCCATCGGCGGTGCAGTCAGAGAACTCCCTCCCCAAAAACAGGAAGGGGAACTGGCAGGGGTCGCCGTCACCAGTACCCCCCAACGTCACAGGAACTTGAACAAGCAGCAACACAAGGGACACACATTATACCACAACGTTCACGACAAGCGGGGGGGGGGGCTTCTTAGAAAGTTTGGCCCATTTCTACGGACATTATACATTATTAATAATTTTAATATCTGGATATCTAAGAATATTTTAAGCCTACCAGATTACATCATATCTTGAGACATTAAGCTGTTAATTCTAGACACTCATATTTACTTTGCAAAGCATTATATGCACTCAGTAGTGAAACTCTACATCTGAATGGTTTGTGTCTAATATGAGCAGCAGGTGTTCAGGAAGTTAAACCAAAACCATGTGACCATGTTAGACAGAGAAATAATACTCAGCTACTTAACTGCAGGCAATGCTTGGGTGATCAAAATGATCCATTTCAAATGTACCTTCACTGAACATACACTTGTATGTAGCAAAATAGTGGGGGTCAAATTGATTTAATGTAACCTGTCTGATGATTAAATAGCAGAAATGGTGTAAACAATGATAAAAGAGCATAGCACTTCACCAGACGAAAATGTGAGCTCTCACTGTACAGGTCTTAGAACCCGTTGAGGACACTCACCCTGATCTCCTGGGACTTGCTGGGAGGGCAGGTCCTTCGCACCCGAGTGAGAAGGCGTCTCGCCGTGGGCCTCAGAGCTCCGAGGTGAAACTGACGATCCAGCCATGATCGCCGCTGCCGCTAACAGCTCATTCTGCTTTTTGTTCTGAATCGAAAAGGCCAACGAAAAACCACAAGAAAAGAGCACAAGCAGAAAATAATACAGCTTAAGTTTCTGCAACAATATACGGCCTCAGAAAAGGGCACATTGAGCATATATCACAAAACAAATCGTATCTGGGTCATCTGTGACTTCTCCTGGAATTTGCTGATCTGTCCACTCAAATTCTGGGTTTGGTGTCAGTGCTCTAACAGGACCAGAATTGCTACTTGTTGGCTAAATATGTACACAGGCACACATTATATACATTTCCAACCAAGAACTTCAAACAAGAACTGAGAACAGTATTGTTTTCAGTTTTTGAATACTTGGTTTCCTGCACAAGATTTTATGAATTGTTCTGCTCTTAGCAATATGTCAAAAAGAGAGCGAACACTAATCTGCAGACCCGCCAGTTGTGGGTTAACATTAAAGCACCGGTGAAAATTCAGTTTCACTCAGAAAACAACGCAGCAAAATGAGTAAGATAAATACAGCTCTTGGTATGTTACGTATAGCATAAGCATTTTAAATATTTCTCTGTCGCCGGGCAAACTGACATTACCTCTGTTTCAGGGGCATCACTCAGATCTGCAAAAACAAAATGACCCGTACTACTTTTGATCAAGTAAAAAAATGCAACCACTCGAGGTATAAATCAATACCCGATTATCTTGCCGATAGTACAGTCTGTCAGAATTAAGACATTGTTCAAAATAGTAAGAGAATATCTGTCTCGTTTATAATTATATTTAGGCATAATATATATTAGTATTTTTTTTACCAGTTGTAGTTACATATTGGCTATATAGTTATTACTCACCAGCTGTTACTCCATGTGACACAGCAAACAGCAGTACAAATAAAACTGCCGTATTCATGACCTTTTGCATTAAAGCTTGCAGATAAGCAACCATGTTTTAACGGAATGAAGACTTCACAGTAAACGATGTTTGACTAGGCAAACTTTGAATTTAGATTTAATATTCACATCGGACGTTTTCTGGGAAACACTGACTATATGTAATACACATGCCACTGTCCTTAAAGAGAAGTCGGTTTCAAGGCGGTTTATTATTTACAAACTTATATTAAATTTTTGAAAGCGGCGCTGACATTGTTTATTACCCGAGAAACAATTCGTTGCTTTACTATTCAAACCGCCTTACACAAATGCAGCGTAAATGTTAGAGTTTAACAAATCGTTCCCCCGCCCCCTATGACAGAATATCCTATCATTATACCCGACGAATGATATTATCCAATAGAAACGTCACACACCAAAGTCTCTGTACCTGGGTGGTGATGGGATTGAGCAAAATTAACAAATACACGTCACGTCGCTATTTGTCATGCTCCTGCACGTAGACCAATAATCTCTGCCTTTGCAATATTTTTTAATTTTATAGATATAATCAATAACAAATCGGTTACAACAACGTTTTTCACAAACGTTTGTTGAAAAACTCAGTCATTAAGTCAATTACAATTCATGAAACTGTTGGTGACATTCTAAATGAACAACTTGTTACTAAGCAAGAAATGACTTAATTTCACATATTTTTATGTCCTGTCAGTATAGTTCCTAAATTCGGAGTTTACTCAGTGCTTGAATGCTGCTGAATAATTTTTGACCATCATTTGTCCGAATTTTTTTCCTGAGATGCTGATAAAACATTAAAGCGTCACTTCGGATCTTAACAGTCAAGGAACGCAAATTATGACAATTAAATATGATCATGATTACCTGATAGTTCAGTGTCCTTGAATAATTAAATAACGGAATCCCTGATTTATCTTAATTAAGTTAAATGATTCTTTTACGATAGTTTGAGGTCCACAAACCAATGTAAATTAAGGTAACGCATTTACCTTTTCTATTCACGAAGGTGTAACGATGATGTTCTTCATGAAAAAGCTGTGTAATGTTATTAGTATATATGCACAATCAGGGGAGTTTCTAGCTATTGAAAATACCAGGAGCCAAGTCAAGTTTACCTGGGGCTTGACATTTCTTTTTTGAAGGAAGGTTGTCATCGGGGCTAAAATACTCGGGACTAGGCTTAAAATACACGGGGCTATATCCCCGAGTGATCGGACCTAACGAAGCCCATGTGTGCACAATATATATGCGTCATGTTCTCATAAATGTCCAATGAAACGTCATTGAGCATCTTTGGTACAACGAGCGTTCATAAATCGACATCCACAAAAACCCATTTTGAAAGGCATTCTATGTTTCTATAGCAGTATTTTTGTCGATTTTTATTAATCGACTGTTGAGACATTTAATTTATTCATTGAAATATCCCGGAAACGGTGTAATATGACTTTTCGAAAAACTTTTCGAGCTATTTTGATGATAATTTTTGATGAAATCAATGAAAGCGTCCTGCGGTGCATTTACTTACCAGTCCGTGGTACTTCCTGTGAAAGATAAACAAATGGAGCTGAACACACGGACCCGTCAAAATCCTCAGAAATGTAACCACACACCGGGATTTCAAATTCAAGATGCCTGGACAGAAAAGAAAATACAATGTTCGCTTTCCACCCGTAAGTTAATCTGTATGTATCTCTTAAGGTGGATGTCTGATTTAGACTTTTCCCTACTAGCGTGGGTTCATGATATGGCGTGTCTTTGGAACTTCTAACACCTGATTTTTCCCGAGATCCGCATCCCTTCGCTCAAAAACCTCACGTCTTCATCGTTTCTTGGACAGGGTCGCATCAAGAAGATCATGCAGAAGGACACGGAAGTGGGAAGGATTGCAACGGCTGTTCCCGTTATTATTTGTATCCTCTACGATGTGACTTGACGCGCGCTTTCATCACGATGAATGGCACCGCATGTAATATGAAATGACTGTACCTGGGTATGGTTTTTACCTTTAGCTTTTGCAATCAGCCAGAGCCCTAGAGATGTTCTTAAAGTCTCTCTTGAACAAGACTAATCAGATCACCCAGTCGAAACACAGCAGGATCATGACTATAGCCCATATGTAAGTTTGCATGGATGAAATGCCTGTTCTCTCTCTCAGCATTTATAATAGATACTATAATCGTCCTGTATGTATTTACTTGCGTTTCTTCCTTGTAAAACAGAATTCTAAAAGTGTCCTTAAATCAGAAATAATTTACCATATTTTTATTATAAAGCAGATTTTTCATTTCTGTGGGTGGTGGGGTTGATGTCATTCATAGGAAGCAGTGTATTGACACAGAGAAGCTCTTTGACTTCCTGAAGGACCTGGCTGAAGAGTTCACAGTGCCTTCTTCCCAGAGGGACGGTCGAGCCAAGGGGAAGTGGCCAGCCCAAAAGTGGAGAGCCTCCAGTCCGCCCATTCCAGGAGGCAAGGGGAGGCAGAGGAAAGTTGCTCTGTGGCTGGCTCCTACTGGAACTTCCACAGTCAAACAATCTGCTAACTTGTGGGCCTGTAATAAAAATTGAGTTGTTTCATCGTGTCTCTTCTAGGAAGAAATGGAAGGACGTCCCAATCAAAGCAAAGCTGCAGAAGCATGTACAGTGATACGTAGAACATGGAAAATTTGTGGGTGATTGTTGTATCGCATAAACGGATAGAGGTACTCTGACTTGGGTTAAATGTGGTTAAGGAATATTATTTGGCACTTCACCTTGCCACATAATTTTCATTATTTGATGACTCGCCCAGAGCTGCACACCTTATTTGGAGACATAAAAGGTAAGGTAAGCAGACTTTTCTTGGCTAGATTGACAAAAATGAGGTGTGTTAATTCCATAAGGTGGTCAGAGTAGTCAACAAAATGGCACCTTTTTAACCCCTAATCTGACTGAGCAGTAGTGTGTGTGTGTGTGTGTGTCTTGTTTTTAAGAGGATTCATCTGGCATGATGTACAGGTGTCATCTTCTGCTGCTGTGGATGTTATGCGTCACACCTATGAACTCTGTCAGAGCAAGGTGGTCGTGGGAACCTATTAAGCACCTTTTTTGTTAATATGAATGCGTTGTACCATTTGGTTCGCCTCGAATTTTAAATATTCTGATTTTTATTGGTGTCAGTGTGACACAGTATAATTATTCATGAAGTTACATGTATTTTTTTTCTTTATATATAAAACTGTCAGAGAATAATCATTTGTATAGATCCCCAAGATAATTTACTTGTAAAATTTATTTTGTATTTTCCATTAAGAAGGGGATATATTGGCTCAGACATTATTTTGGATATATATTTTTTTTGAGTTCATTCTAGAGGGGATGTTAACTTTCTGTTTTTGTGTATGTATATAGGATCGTGGTTGAGGGTTCGATGTAAACCTCTTCTGGAAAAAAAACTGCTTATTATCAAATGAGCTCTCTATGTGTGGTTTTCAATGGTGCATCACTTATAATTCAATCATCCCATCCAGTATTGGCTGCTCCACCCTGTGCTATAACCACAGAAACATTCTTTGTATGCTTTATGGAGATTTGCTGATTGTTGCGGAATTCTTGTTGTGGTACCCATTTCATGTTTATGGATTCTGGAAAAACATGACAAAGGAGCATTCTTCTTTGCACTTTCTGTATATATTTATATATATCTGTATGTGTGTGTATATACATATATATATATATAGATACAGAGATATATAATCCCTTTGATGTTGTGATGTATATTTTTACTGATCTACATTTTTAAATTTAGAGCAGTGTTTGATGTGTTGGTTAATTTAACCTTTTGGTATAAACTTTGGCCCAAATACAGCAGGTATTTTATAGATATCAGTTCAGTGTACATTAGTCATACTTTAGTCTTTTCCCCTGTGTGATATTTTGGGTCTATTCCTTTCATGTGCACTGTGTCCCAGCAAAAGGTTAATTGTAAATAGATGGTTCTTTGTCATCATACAAATAATGTTACAGAAAATGGATGCATTTTATAATCGTGAAATCCATTAAAATAAGTGCAAAAGGAAAAAACAGGGAGATGAGAACATTTATTGTTTGGCCACCAAAGGAAATCATCTCATTACACAACGTGACAAACGGAAAGTAAAGTATGAAACTGCAGGCTGTGCTGTTGCCATACAGACCTGAAGGCTGCCGCTCTGGTAGCAGCTCCTAAAGCAGAGCCCACTGCACTAAGCTTCCTTTACTCAAGTTCCCTGCACCCACGACAACTCAGTCAGATCTGAGCTGCAACTGGGTCTAATGTACTTCAGTTCTTTACAGATCATTTTCATCGCTACTCATACTGACCTGCAGTAACCGATACATATCCGATTTGCATTATTAAAACTAAACAGAATACAGTACCAAAGAATATGTGCGTCCACAGCAACAAAGACTGAATGCCCAGTTAGGACTGTTTCAGTAATCAAGTTGATAGTTGACAGTACTTACATCAACATGTGCGTGAAATCTCATTTAAAAACAACAATTCAGTAAAATAATGTCTTAACAGGTACAAGTAAACAGAAAGGATGCGAGTCTATTCTTTAACACTTTCAAAAGACTATTCTAATGAAGAGAACGATACAATCCCATCTAGTGGTTCACGGTTTCATATTCCATTTCATGCCTGTCACCAAAACGCAAAACTGTCTGGAGCTTCTGTACGCATGTGAGGATTCAATCTTCAGTCCACAAGAGCACAGTCCACTCACGCTGGTTTTGCAGCAGTTCTAACAGAAAAAACTGTGCTAAAAATGAAAGCATGTATGCACACACGTTAAAGGAAGAAAAACACTCCTTTCTCCTGATTTTTCCCCCCTCCCCAAGTTCAAAGGTCACACGAGGAGGAAATGACATAATACAGTGCATCTTCAGTAGAGCCGTGATCCGTAACCAAAAGTCTGTTTGATGCCCTCAAAATAGTATTGCTGCCAACCGTGTCTCGTCCTCTCCTCCTCGTTGACCGGGACCCCTCGCAACTCCACCGCCAGCTCTGTCTCGTTGCCGTGGTCCAACAGGTTCATGGTTACTGTTGCATAATGTTCTAGGGTTGGGCAGAAGAGGAGGGCTTAATGAGCGTTTGACTCATGCAAGTCATCAATAAAGTGCATTATTCATGCACTACTGCTGGACAGTAAGTGACATGGCATTTCAGGAAACGTGCCCAAGGTGAGGCACTTCTACTGTACTGCCAAGCCAGTTTTTTAAAATCACCATTAATTAAGGTAACAGTAATCAGTAATAACTGCAGAGATGCTTCCTGGAGAGTAATGGCTTCTCAAGACAACAACAAAATTAACCCTTGACCTACCACAGGGCCAGGTGTTGTATCGCCATTTCATGACTATTTTTTGTTCTGGAACCTGAGAGAAAAACGGGGGAAAAAGAAAGCAATTTTATTTGAAAGTTGGGACTTCTTTCGCCATGAATGAGGAATGAGAGCGAAAGAGTGAACATCCAACACGGCACGCTCACCAGCTCCTGGAACTCCCCCAGGACATTGCCGTCCAGCAAGCGGAATTTGCCCCCCTTCTCTCCGTCCACCACCGCAGTCGCGTGTGTGAAGGCCTGCACCAACTGAATAACGAGCTTCGTTTGTTAAAGGTACAACTTCACACCAGTAGTTAAAGCACAAGACAGCGTCCCAGTATTAAATGTACAGAAGAGTGTGAAATATAAAGCAGGCCATAGAACTTTTACTGTTCCTACACAGAGAATAAAATGCAACCCTAAGCCTTTTTCCACAGGACTGCCTTTACACTTCCAGCTTGTTCTGCATGATCTGCCTGAAGGATTGGACTCCAGTCTTCTGGGTAAATGAAATTTAAAAAAAACAACAAAAAAACTCGATCTATTCATTCAAATTATGCTCCTGCCTGCTACTGAGTAGGTCTTAAAGCAGGTTTTAAAAAAATACCATATAGGTCATTAAATGCCCAAAACATTTTTAAACAAAATAATTTGCATGTGGCCACAGTGTAAACCAGTAATGGGAAGAGCTCTTTACAGCACTATCCTGGCAATGGCCCTTACCTCCTGGTTGATGAAGACTCTATAAAGCTCCTCCGCTGAGGTAAGGAAGGTGTCCTTCAGGCTGACCTTGCAGGTAGGGATCTTCACTCCAGTACTGGAAGCAGCAGCTGAACTCACAAATCCTATCTGTGACAAGGATTTTAAGATGTGGGAAACAACTGTAAAACCTACTACTAGTGACATTTTGTGAAGCAGAGGGTGATACAAAGTCCTCCCAAGTTTAAGTACATAAGGGAATACAATCTACTGAAATTTCTCAGCGCAAAGCATCCCACAGTGAGCCAGTGTATTTATCATAGCAAATACATCACTGTATTTGCTATGATGCAATGAAACAGGCCTTCATCTATTCTCACGGAAACAGCTTCTGTGAATATGGGCACACATTTATGGAAAATAAGTGCGAGGGGCTACCTCCAATCTGAATGCACAGTTTTGTTCTTACCATAAGACCATGACTAAAGTACCATGAGATAAGGGTCAAACCTAACTAGTCTGGGTCTTATGCACACTTCTGCTAAGGTCCTAGAGTGAATTTGGAGGGGCTGTTCCTTCATCCTGGCTCTAGACTTCATTGTCACTGGTAACCTGACCCACCTGGGTCTTGTCCACTTTAACTTGAGTCTGAGACTGCGCCTGTTTGTTCACACCGTTGGCCGTAGGCAAGATCATGCCTTGAGTGAACTCTGAAACGACACAAAGCTATCAGGTTAGTATTAGTATTTAACACAAAAACTTACCCAGCCCCGGAAACAAAGTTTGGCCGAGTCTGAAAACATGCATGGGGTCACCTGTCTTCAAATAATCCACGTAGCTCCCGAGCGCAGCTCGGATTCTAGCAGCTCCTTCCGTTTTCATGAGGACTGGGAGGGGTGCGTCTGGGTCACCTTTGGTCACAGTGACCATGACCTGTTAGAAAAAGAAGAATTACATTTGTGAGGTTTCATATAATTCTATATAGTGCCACCTCACTCCAATACCTCCACTTCCAGGTTAGCTTCCAACATCAATAAATTTCCTATGATTCACAACATTTTCCATCCATGACGCATGTGAATTAAAACCTACGTCCAGGTCTTCCATGTTATTTTCATCGGAGAGGTTCGGGACCTCTATGCTCCCTTTGTATTTGGTTCCAGTGTTAGAAACCCCTGCCAAAAAGCAGACAGAAAGAAAACTCTTGTGATATCTGTGCACAATCACTGACAGCACCCTCACTGAATCCAGAGACACTGTCAGACAGAACTTACGACACAGTCATATAATCTCCATGGAATCCAGTGAACCAGAGAACAAAAAAGAAACGTGGTTTCTTTGATCTCTGTCACTGACTATAGCCTTAGAGTACTACAGAGTACTCCTATAAAAAGCAAGATTTACAAAAAAAAGATTCTTACAGAATTATTGTATGCAACCTTTCTAAATCACAGAAATCATACAACCAGACAATTGTGGCTTCTTCAATTGACAAATCAGTTACACCAACACTTGGAATTGTTGTGATGTTCCAATAGTCACTGATAATCACTTTGACCTATACAACTTTTCAAGGTATTGACCATTGCCCATAGACGCAGACTCTAGCTCCGCAACTCTGAGTCTCATTCTATTATTGTGTGTGTTATTGTGTGGATTTGTTTGTATTTGAGCAACTGTATGCCTAGATTTCCTGTGGGATCGATAAAGTTTCTATCTATCTATCTATCTATCTATCTATCTATCTATCCAACCTCTGCCAGCTTTTGCCCAGCCCACTGCCTCACCTTTCCAGGTTGCCTGGACGTCCCACTCGTAGAAGAAGATGAGCTTGCCCTTGCGGTTATTGATGGAGGCCTCACCCTCAATCTTGCTGACTTCAGTGACTCCACAGCTTCCCTCCTCGCACTCTACACGCACACCAGAGAGCAGCTCCTTCAGCTTGTCCGATGACCAGTTTGTCACATCCCGCTCTGTCCTTCAGGGGCAGAACACAAAGGCACGAGATGATGTAAACTACGTATGCAGAAGAATGGACATAATATGGGCACTCAGACACCAGTGATATTACTCTTATACTACTTGTGCTGTTATACTTGACCATAATGCTCAGTAAACCCAGGAATAAATAAACATCAAAACATTCCTGCATAACAGCCATTTATATAGTAAAACATTAACCATAAAGTTTCGTGAGAGATGTTCTACAAAACATGTGACAGAGTGACACATATTTAATAAGAGAAAACAGGAGAAAAAAATATATTATTTAAAGAGAATTTAATATTTATTAAAACAGAAAGGATGCGCAGATATGATGGAGCTTTTCCATGGTGGACGATTTCCTGTCGATCCCTGGCAGTAAGGTATCATCACCGTGTCAAACATTGACTTCATCCCAAAAGTGTGGCTGTTATTGCACACATCCGAGACACTGTGTATGGTGCAGAGCAAGTATATACGCCGTTACACAACGACAGCTGCAGTCGTCTCCGCGCCCGAACCCGGTGCTCCCTCACCAGTGCCAGTTGTTGACGTTAGTCGCGTCGGCTCTCTCCTCTACGATCCACCGAGGGTCTCCTTCTCCCCATTTGGCCATAGTCTTTTAAAAGGGAAGCAAAATTAATGGAACCGGCTATGCAGCCAATCGGCTCTCCAGAAATATCCACAATTGAAATCAGTGCAGTAATCGGATAATTAAATTCTGGAGCTAGACACTGCGTGACAACACAGCATCGGTAGAGCAGCCGGCAAAAAACCCGTCGTTTTCTAGAATGCTCCCGGTAGGGCTTCTAGCTCTCCGTAGAAATTACTGGAAGCGGAACTACGTCACCCAAACATTGCCCTCAGACATCTCCTCCCGACAGTTCGAACGAGACCTCAGTACATCCGTTCCAGTGGATCCATGGAAAATATATTAAAATAAATTATAATAAACAATTAACTAAATACATACGTTGTTTAGTACTATAATCTTAACACAGAAGTTCTGTATCTGGATAAATTGTCATCTCACCCAGGGTATCACTGCCTTGTGCCCGTTTAGAAAGTGGTTGAATGGATGGATTGATTGAAGTACTGTATTTAAATGTAATACATACTACATCTCCCAATAACCTTATGCGGACGTATCACGCATAGCCCGACGAGTTTACGGAAAACAAGGAAGCGATTGTGGGGTACTCGGGATATGTAGTTTAACTGTAGTGAACTACCGTTGTGTTTGACGATTGGTTGATAAAAGAATACTACATCTCCCAACGTAGACACAATGGTTGTGTAGGCTTAATCCGATTGTCAGTGACGGGTGTGTTTCAAGGTAAAAAACCGTTTTCCAATTAAATAAAGATATATACGACAGACATTTGTGTATTGTGGTTATGCACAGTGAAAATACTTTCAGTAGAATGCTGTTGTTTAGATGTTTTCATAGCGATAATAAAACTGCATTTCCTAGCTTATTAGAAATGTGGAAACGTTCGTACCATTGTAAACAATCATTTTGACAGAACATTGACATGTCTTCCATTTGCTCTGTAACAGTTTTTTTGGTTTCTTCCTATAAAATGCTTTGAGTGGTTGTGGATTGTACTATCATGCCCCGATTTAAGCCATAAAAGTAGACGTTTAAATACGCATTTCCGCAATTTGGTTGTTCGCTTGTTAATATATGTAATAAGAAATGGAGATTCCACAACACTATTAAAAAGATTTCGTAAGCAGCATAGGTGCATAACCTTCATGCATTATTCAATATTTGAGTTAATCAAAGAAGCTGCATTCAATAATAATAATAATTAATAATAATAACGGTTGCAGCCTTTTGATTATTACTAAATAGGTCGTTAGAGGACAGGAGAGGATAAATTGACAATCACTAAAATTGTTTGCTTCATCGACCATGGTATGTAGGTGCGTTTATTGTATTATAAGCAATACTTTCATAACAATTTATCAAAATATAATGGATTGCTGTTAAAATGTTAATCATAGTAGCGGCCTATGCCGTACTTAAGAGCAGCACGGTTAGTTTACGTGTTGAAATAATTTAACAAAATAAATTGACATCATGGGTTTAAAGTCAGCAGAAACATTTTCGAAAATATTTGCCAGTGAAATGCATTTTACTTTTTATGATTTTACTTTACTCTATATTCTGCTTTGTAGCTGTATTGTAGTCAGCAGCACAATATAGAAGCACAGATAATCTGTGTGTTTCCCCCCAGATGATGAGGAGTAAACCTGATGAAGATGATTACTGGAATAGTTCGAAGTTCAAGGCCTTCACCTTTGATGATGACGATGATGAGTTTTCCACTGTGAGAGTCTTTTTCTGTGACCAGTTGAGCTGATGAGTTATCTGCATGTATTCACGTTGAATAAAATTCAACCTTACCAAATGTCAACTCGCACTTTCAGTTGAAAGAGTCTAAACGAGCAGTGAACAGCATTCGCCGCTTGGTGGATGACGATGACGATGACGATGAAGATGATGTGGAGAAAGTCAGTTGGAGCGGCGAGCCTGTTGGAAGTATGGATGGGTTTCTTGAAAAAGGGGATGCTATTGTTTTAACACGAGACAAACCCATCCTAGCCTGGGGTTTATATGCGTCTGTCATGTTTGATATTTTGTTGTTTTGCTGGTGGTCTGGCTGTAGGTATCTCCTGGTCAATCAAGGAAACCGCGTCCAGTGTCCACGTGGGTGGGCAGGACCATGGATTTCCCAAGATCAACAGCACACCCTCTTTGCCCAGGCAGGGCTCTGGTTACTCGCTCAGCTCTCTCTTCAAAGGTACAAAACTTTCTCTTTGCTGCAGGGCATAATTACCCATTCAGTGTGTATTGTTTGGGCTGGATCACAAGTTGGACCGCTTAGCACGCTCTTAACTATGAATAGCATCAAGTAGCTTCTGTAATCTGGCAGAACTGTGAACCATTCCTCTCATTTCCTCTTGGTTCATTGTTGCTCCTGAGGGGCATAGGGTCACCGCATGGTGTATAAATTGGCTTCACGGCCGAAGGACCCCTCACCGGTCAATAACTTTTGGTTCTTTTGTTTTCCAGGAAGACCCAAAAGTGGTAGCATCCAGGCTATTTCTGAATGTAAGTGTTCCGTTCAAGTTTATAGATCGTGCCTTACAGATTGCTTCAGTACAGCTGTGTTAATGCGTTTGAAAATTGATTGAACGGCACAGCGTTCCCTGACGTTGCCTCGCGAAGTTTTGCACCAGAGCTGCGGAAGCCGAAGGCGGAGTACAAGGTAAGTAAGCCCGTGCTTTTAGTGAATTTAGTCAAGGGCAGAGTACATTTATTAATTCAGCATGTGCATTTGTTCAAAGCGACATATAAGTGTGGCAAATTATACATAACAAGCACAGAGTAGCATGACCGTATACGTGTCACTTGGAATCACCTCCGGCACGATTTAGGCTACAGTGTTCTGTGACCACAACTGGAGCAGGTAGCTGGTTTAGGACCCTAACATGAAGGATGTGGTTCAGTACTAGGATGCTGTGCTAGCTGTATTGGTGTGTGGGGTATATGAGGAGTCATCCTGTAGAGAAGCTGAGATGCTGATGTGGTGACATGATACTTTCACTGACAGGACTACAGTGACTGGAGTCCAGAGGAGACTGTCAGGAGGATGCAGCGAGGAAAGGTAGATACAGTCTTTTTAAAATCACTGGCCACTACCTGCCTTGAACCCATGAGGTTCCAGTTATTTTAGTCACCTTATGGTTCTGCACATATGACATTTTCAGAGTGC
Source organism: Gnathonemus echidnorhynchus (assembly GCA_026776725.1). Classification (NCBI taxonomy): domain Eukaryota; kingdom Metazoa; phylum Chordata; class Actinopteri; order Osteoglossiformes; family Mormyridae; genus Gnathonemus; species Gnathonemus echidnorhynchus. The sequence goes on along the minus strand of JAODJU010000025.1, from coordinate 15,551,332 downwards.
TTTTAAAATTCCACCTGTCACTTGGTCGACCTTCTATTATGCACTTGGGTTCCTCACAGCTATTTTTCAATTAAATTTTCCAATTAAGCCAAATACTTCAATATTAAAAATGCTTTTACTTTTGATGGTCATACCCCCTCATGGCTTCCCTGTCCTGCCACCTTATCCAGTTGCCAGGGAATTACCTGAAGGTCCCACTGCCGGTCATGTGACTTGCACATCTTTCAGTCCCATGTTCACGCCATGCATTCTTCTGTACCGGTTTGTTCTGATGCAGGCCTACTCCTTGGAGACGTTCCGCTCCCTGAAGGACAAGATGCTGCTTTTGGACGAGGCCGTTAATGCGAACGACGGAAATGTCATCACCGCGGTGTGTTGAGATGGGCAGTTACGATATGACTGGAGCGTCTTTCGGAAATACAGACTGTCTGGCATCTTTGTCAGATTTACTAAAGCCATACGCTCTCTTCTCACAGGTCCTCATATTTTTAAAGAAGTCCTTAAGTAAAGGTATGAGGTCTTTCCTGATGACTTGTAATATTTGAGTTCCTCTCCTTGCTTTTTTTTCCACTGTCGGAGGAGGGAGTAGAACCTGTTTCTGGCTGTGGGTCTGTAAATTTCTTTGGTCCCTTGCCCCCCTGTTCTTTGTTTTTATGGCCATATTTGTGGGGCTCGACAGAAATTCTCTCAAGGGAGCTGACATCAAGGGAAATAGCTCTCCGGCACTATATTCACTACCTGAAGGAAATGGGAGAGCAGAAGTCACTCGTGGAGCTTCTCAAGTGAGTCAGCGAGCAAATACATGTTCACCTTGTAAACCGAAACAGCATATGGTTGCAGACCATCAAGTTTAGATTTCACCTCATTAATCTGAAATACATCGAGCATGTTAACCATAATGGTGTTTGTTCGCGTATGTATGTGTTTCATGTGTGAAATAACTCTGTGGCTCCTCAGTTAGCTATGGAAGGCATCCCATAATCCACACCCTTGTCGACATGCTTGTTTCCAGGTCATTGGGCCGGACAGAGGACATGGCGGTATGTAGCCACTGAAATCGCACTGCTTAATCGGCCCTCAGGGACCAGCCCAGGTTGACCTCAGCTCTGAATCACCGATTATTTATTGTGCAGCTTCTCCAGTACAAAGAGCACCTCAGCATCAAAGATGAAGTGCGGAAAAAAGAGTACCTGAAGGCCTGCATTGGGTAAGGACTGTGTACGTCTTTTTACCGTCTCTCCATTAAGGAAACTGTGTGTGTATGTATGTGTAACGCCTGTAAGGCTGTCGACTCTGTTGTAGTCTCCCCTTTTCACCAGAAGATGCCAGCCATGTTCAAGATCACTACACGCTACTTGAGCGTCAAATTATCATAGAGGTGAGACTGCTATTTTTCTCATCCTATTAGTGGAGATTAAGAAATGGAAAGTCAGTGTGGTTGCGATGTGGTTTCTGTTTCTGTGATTGTGGTGGGTACAGTTTTAATGGAGGGGGGTTGACTCTGAGACACTGTGTGAGATGCTCTTCCTCTGTCCTTGGGGAAGGCTAACGATAAGCAGGCGGAGAACAAGGTGGAGGTGTTCAAGAAGCACCCCCGGAAAGCTTCCATCCTGAACATGCCCATCATCACCACGCTCTACTACTCTTGCTTTTACCACTATGGGGAGTCAGAGGTAGGAGGTTTGGCCATGTAGGGTCTGTCCTTCATCGTATATCAGTCTCTGATTGGTCCTCACTCACCCCACCTGGCCTGCATTGTCACAGGGCACGTTCAGCAGCCCCGCAAACATCAGGTCAACTTTTAAGGTAAGAGTGAGTATTCGAAGAGTGTACGTTGTCAAGTGTTCTGGCTGGTTACATAGAGAAGAGAGGTGTCAATGTTTAGCTTCAGTAGGAAACTGAGCATCAGAGGAGGAAAGTTCAGACCAAAAAGTATAGACCAAGATTTTGTTTTAACCAACCAGTTAAATATAAAGAGTCACAGTGACTCATTTGGTTGACTGAAAGAAAATCTTAGTCTGGATTTGTATTTTCTGGATCTGAATTTTCCACCTCTGCTGAGCACCGCTGGCTCAGAGAATCCATTGTGGGTGGGATGTTGGCTGTGGACATCCCTGGGGATGGTGCAGTGTAGGAGAATCCCGTTTGAACAAGAATAAAGGTAAACTGTAGGACTGTCAAATTGGCAGTAAGATGCTGAGGTGGAAAGTTCAGGTCCAATCCACTATCCTTTTGTGCAGTGCGTGAGGTGAGTGCCTGTTTCTGTGTGTGCGTGTCTGTCTGTGCGTGTCTGTCTGTGCGTGTCTGTCTGTGCGTGTCTGTGTATGTGTGGCAGTGTGCATGCAAGCATCAGTGATCTTGTGCTGTGTTTCATAGCTGTAGGTTCAATATGAGTAACTGTTTTTTGGAAGTCACTGAATCACTTTTCAGCAGTGTTTTCTTCTGAGTCATTATTAATTATACATCTGCGCGACACCCCCCCTCCCCCAACACCACCTCTACAGATTTCAGAAAAGCAATACTTCCTCACAGTTCTGGGCGCACGTGCAAAACTGAAGGAGTGGTTTGATGTAGACAGGCTTTTCACTGCCAAGAATTGGTTTGGCTACACTAAGAAGAAGTCCCCCATTGGGTTCCACCGAGTAGTGGACATTCTGCAGAAGAATAATGCACCAGTCCAGGTAAAGTCTCCTTAATGTATGGGGATTTTTCCTTTTTCATGTTAAACACTAGGGGGAGCTCAAAAACATTTTTTTTTCCTGCGGCCAGCCTATCACTATAACAGTGCACTTTGTGGTGCTTTGACTTTTTTTTTTTTTTTTTTTTTTTATTTACAGTGACTGTGTGAACTAGCTTTCCTATCTCACAATGGCTTTTGTGTGGATGTGTAACCTCTTTTGCAGGTGCTGCAGGAGTACGTGTCCTTGGTGGAGGATATAGAGCAGAAGATCAGCCTGGCTCAGAAATACAAGTGTCATGATATTGTCATTGACGTGAGCTTGCCCTTTGACCGAATAAACCATTTTCACTTCTTTGCATTACATAAACCACAAGATGAGATTCCATTTGCCAGTTGTTGTGTTGTGTTCAGTGGTGCTTGGAACCTCTTAGTCAATGTGCCCTGTTGTTCCTACTTTACTTCAGACTTACAAAGACCTGAAGGACCGTCAGCAGCTGATCATATACCAGGGAAAGGTGGAGAGGAACTCGCCTGAGGATAGGAAGATTCAGGATCTCCTTAACAACACGGTAAGGGAGCGACAGAGGTTTCATAAGTGGCCTGGCCTGGCCTGCTCAGGGACTCATCCATATAGATCTTCTGAGACTGGCCTGTTTGCTCTTTTTATCCTCCACTCAGAGGATCGCACAGTCCATGTTTATCGCAGGTGTTTAATCTGGAAGTCCTGGAACTACAAAAGTAGAACAGTAAAACGTCTTTGCATTTGACCAAATATACAAGCTATTTCTCAGGATGGGGCATTTGCAGGAATTGTTGTTTGCTTGATTGGATTATAGGGTAATGCTTTACATACACTGGACATTCATAATGCCTTTATAATGCATTTGTATAACATTCAGTGCTCCTTCATAATGCATTCATAGAGCATTGTTGTTTGTTATTAATGAATGCATTGTGAAGGTGCAGTTAATGGAAAGTGTCACCGATTAAAGCAGGGTTACCACCTCTCAAGCATCTGACGTGACACTCACACCTTGAGACTGTCACGCTCATGGAAAAAATCTTATGGTAAATCTGTATTATTCCGTTATAAACCTAAAATTAGCTACATCAAAAGCATTGGGGTAATTTGCGAACCCCACAGACTATTTACAAGGTTACATACATGGGCCATTCCACTGAATCGGTGCCATTTCTGCCCCCAGGACATTATATGTATAAATATGTATGAAATGTAGCTTTATAATACATGTTTTTATCAAAGTGTCCTCATTGCAAATTTAAGATACATAATAGGGTTGGTCGATATCATATGGATATTGCATCGCGCATGTGCAATAATCACCAGGGCTTCAGATGACAGGCGCAACATTTGGCCATGGATGGGGCTTTTCGGTGAAATATGGACATTTATTTACACCCACAGTTTAAGTAGTATGGCTAAAATATTAATGAGACTTTGTATGATGTCCAAAAGTCATTATTAGTATAAGTATGGTATATCCTTATGTTTCAGAAATGTGTCAGACATTTCTGACACATTTCTGAATTCGCTAATCGAATTGAAGAAACATAAAGTTTATACAGATTACTAACTTTTGGGTATCACAAAACGCATCTCATTAATATTTAAGCCATACTACTAATCCTCTTACCAAATTATGACCGTAAATTAAAAGCCCTGGTGATTATTGCACATGCGCGATATAATATCGATATAATATCACCCAGCCCTAATACATGATGTAAAACATTGATTAAACCTACCTAGAACACTAAAAAAAGAGTTTGTCACCTGTCCTTGTTCAATAATTCTACACTTCACCATGATATATAATGATTAAAAACCCTCAAAATTGTATTATTTTGTATTATTGTGACAGTATTTCCCATTTATATTTCAAATACATTTTTTGTATAGTAAATCAGTAATATGCTAGCTTAAATACACATTTTAGTCGTGTCCCAAGGTTTTCACTCAGTCCTGTTACCCTTCATACATTTCTGCCCCTAAAAATTTGGCACATTCCACAAATGGCATGTTCAGCTGGAACTTGCCTGAAGACCACAGAAAAATCAAAAGTAAATTCTCCCACTTTCCTTTTGATGATATTGTAAGTATGTCTCAGGCAGTCAAACTCAACGCGCAGTCCTGTTACCCACATTATTTATTAAATTTCATTTACTTGTTTGTTTATCTATCTATTTATTTATTAGATTTTTGGTAAGTTACTTGAATGTGCTTAATGTTATAATACTATTATAATGAGTTAATGAATTTGTTAATTTTATGATAAAATTCAGTCCTGTTACTCATAAAGAGAAAAGTACATCTTGGACGCATATATAGTGATTTTTTTTTTACCACAAATATATATTTTTGAACATGTAACCAATCATTTAAAATACACATTTTATTGAGGGGAGCACACAAGAACTAGTTGATATTATATAAACAGTTGTTGAGGTTTTGGTAACAGTTTTGAGAAAAAATGCAACCATCTTCCATTTAGAGACCTTGAAAAAATGAAATGTAGTTACCAGTGCACATTCTGAGTAGTTAAATATGTGTGTTATTAGATTCAATATTGAAAAAGATGAAAACATGTAATGTAGTGCTGAAGATTTCTAACATGCAAATGGGAAGGATTACTTGGAATCGCCCACATGTAAATACATTTGCGTGCGTGTGCAGACTTGTCTCATATTGAAAATTTCACTCCAGCCAGCTGACCAATCTTGGCAACCCAGTTATAGTTACAGAATTATCGGTTTGACAAAATGAGCACTGTACATAAACGAGATGTTCGTGACATATGAAGGTGAAGGGGAGGCAGACCCAAGACCTCCTACAATCAGCCCAAAAAATCAACCCTGTTAAGCAAATAGATTGTAATTGTAACGTGTGCTTCCTGTTATGAAACGGAAAGTTCATTTTTGCTGTAGTGCAACTTGCATGCAACATTTTTTTCTGTACCATGTTTGTCTGGTCCATTTCGCCCCCAAGTTAGGTGTCTGATAACATTTGTGAGTGTGTGCCCTGTGATGGACCGGTTTCCCATCCAGGTTGCCTCTAAGTCGTGGCACAGCCTTCCGGCTCAGCAGTTATGGAAGATGGATAGATGTTATCATGCACATAGTCAGGTAGTAAAATAATAGGTTTGTACCCTCCTGAAATTAGGGCGGTTGTCCACTGCACCAGGGACTCTTAAATACCAAAAATACGGTATTTGAAGGTGTTGGTTTTCCACCGTTGTAAAAACTGGACCGCCGCTGAATGATGCAATGGACGGTATCTTGTACTGTTTTTGAAAAATGGGGGAAGTATATGAGGCCCCGGCGACATTAATGCTGATGCGATTCTCATATCGCAAAGTCCAAGATAGTCAGCTGGTTTGAGATCAGGCTCTTTCTTCATATTGTCTGGACATTATTGTGTGTGGGGGGGGGGTTAAGTTTCACTAAAACATGTTTACTTTGTCACAAGAAACAAAACTTAGCAAGCACTGCAATTTAATGATTGTTCCTTTTCAGGATTATCTAGTATATGTTTTAAAAATCAGTTTAAAGTTCACCGCTGCTGCTTTCCGTTGAGCTCTACACTTTCGGAGCTATTCATTATTTTCATTTGTTTAAATCACTCAGATGGGTTTGTGAGAAATTAATTTATTTTTAGTCCTTTTTTGCTTCCTAAATATCCCAGTATTTATTACAATAAAATCACATTGTGATATTTAAATATTTTCAAATATTGTGTAGCCCTAGTATATTATAGCGCAGACCGCGGCTGTGACCCGTCAGATCAATGGAGCCCAGATTTAATTCTGGCTTCAGTAATGGATGGAATTTATGTAACCTGTGGCCTGAGTTGCGTGTGTCTGAATCTCCTGAGTGGTTTCGTTTGTCTTTCAGCAAATTCGGTGGAAGAACTGATCAGCTCAGTCAAGGTGCCTCTCAGGACGGCGCCGGTAACTCCGCCCTGATGCTTCCCCAAGGCCAGCTTGCTGCTCAGCCCACCTGAAGCTTTCTTTTGAGCAACTTTTTTTTTATTTTGGAGATGGACCTGCTGCGTGAATAAGACTGAAAGAGCGTCACTCGGACTGAACGACCCTGAACATTCAGGTGATTTTTCTGTACATTGAATCTCCACAGAGGACCTGTTTTGTTTTTTTGTTTTTTTTTTTCTTACGGAGTGGCACCTTGCAGAAAACGACAGAAAAACATGTGTTGGAGTGAGAAAATGGATACCGGTGCTAAAGAGTTATGAGTATTGTCTGTGACATTTTATTTCTGTGAACATTCCACTACAAACCAATGCTTATGCTCTTGATTAAACAAGAATCCAAACACAGGTTATTTAAAAAATGGTTTGGTTCAGTCAGATTAAAGTTTCCAAGTAATGGGTTTTCCCCCCGTTGATTTCTGATTTTTTTCCAGATGCTTGCCCATGTAATTTAGAAATAAGACAAGTTCACTTGGTTAAATAACCTTTAGGCTTGTTTGCAATTCAGACGCAGTGCAGGGCCTCTCAGAGAATGTTTCCCAGAGGTTATTTTAAACCGTGTGTCACCCGTACTGTTCAACCCGAGTTGTCAGACACGGATGCCGTCAAACTCGGATTTACTACCCACCTGAGTGGGAGTAATGTCTGTTCTACACATGAACGTGCACCATGGTGTGAAGACAAAGATGTGGAAGGCTGCTGGAGCATCTGTGAAGGCCTTGTGAGGATGAGCATAGGGTGAGGTGCCGTGTCATAGAAGGGGATCGCACTTGTGGGAAAGGAGAAGCGAAGCAGCGAAAAACATAAGCTGGTATAAATCTCTGGTATGTTCCAGGGGGTTTCCTGTATGCGGGACAGGAAGGAGGTGGCAGCTGGTTTTTCACTTCACCATTGTCCCTGAACTTAGCTGACATGTCATGTTCTCCTGTGAACAGCCGACCCTGACCTCACAGTTATAATAACGGGCCACTTCCTCGCCTTAACAGCTCGACCGCAGGTCTTCTTTACTGGGACTTTTACTTAAGAGGTGGCGGTGGCTTCCTAAGCATCGCATGTTTTTCCACCAAATCCGTGAAATTAAACTTGCACAAGTGCAATTTGAGGCTGTGCTCCACGTGGGTTTTTGTCATGGTAGCAGGCTGGGTTGAACATACTAGCTTTGTCGGAAGTGACATTTAAACTAGCAAACAACATTTAAACTTTCCCTGTGCTTTTTAATCCAGAAATGTCTGGCAAATATCTTTTGGTAACAGGTAGCACCTCATTAATATTATTTAACGGAAGATATGCATAATGGATGTTTACACCTTCTGGCAAGAAACAGGAATTAATGTTAAGGTATTATTCAAACGGCGTCACAGTTCACAAAACACTGCAACAGAAATTCAAATGAAATCTGACTATTCGTCAGTGTGCAGCTAATATACTACATGCCAATAGGCATGTACTATGCATTTTTTAACACTTGCTATATGGTTTTTGTCTATCCCATCTAGATAATGTGAATGATGCTTAATGAGATATGGATGTAATATAGATATGGTACACTACCTGGCCAAAAGAAGTCACCGCTTGAATTTAAATCAGCAGGTACTTAAAAGCCAGTGATAGCATCTTTATTAAAGCTTAGCAACGTCATGCAGCTATAAGGTGACGTCATCTGAATACCCGAATCTATACTGAATGGCCGGGTTATCCCATCAATGGATTTTTCCTTACCTAAAGGCATGGACGTATTCCGGGATGATAATGCCAAGATTCATAGGGCTCGAACTGTCAAAGAGTGGTTTAGGGAACAAGGAATCATTTTCGCACGTGAATTAGGCAGCACAATTTTGACCTAAACCCCACTGAAAGTCTTTGAGATGTGCTGAAGAAGACTTTACGGAGTGGTTCAACTCACTTATCATCAATACGAGAAATTAATGGGTGGAAAAAAAATGTTGAGATGCTGCATAAGCCCATGGAAACAATGCATTAACGAATGTGCGCCACAATCAAAGTTAAAGGCGGCCCAACAAAATATTAAACTGTGCGACTTTTTTCTTAGTCAGACAGTATATAAGGGCATCTTCCACATACACAGCAGAAAAATTCTACGTGAAGACTCTAGGTTTTAAAATAGAACAGTAATCGAACAAGAGAGCAGTAGCGCGACTGTCAACCAAATCACTGTAATAATATCGAGAAAGTCAGAAGCTCCTCCTTCCCTCCCGAGGACAGCCAATGCGGGGACAAGGAGCTCCCCACCCCCGCCAAATATGATGATCACCCTCTCAACCCAGAGAGTAACGCCTATGCATGTACTCCTACGGTATGGATTATTTTTCTTAATATTATCTTGGTCTAAATCGTATTATACCGATCATTATTAAACTTTAGATCTGTTTGTAGAATTCGTCGCTTGATGCGCAGCCACATTTACGACACAGATGCGTCGTACCAGGTACCAATTGGCGAGGGGCGACAGTTTTAAACAGAATATATGTGGTTAATATTTATTAAGGCTAATTCTATTGTAATATTGTGTTTGGATGCATATGTTTTAGGTAGACCTACTTTTAATAGAAGTGTAATGTTAGGAATTATGTAGGCTATTAGAAGAAGCTTTCTTCTAATACTCTATATTCTTCTAATACGCTATATTAGAAAAGCAATGGTGTAAGTATTGAAGTTATCCTAGGGACAAACCGAGCCGGTTAACGCTTATGCTGATAGCAAAAATCCACACGCTGCTAAATTATTAAATATTCTAATATGCGAACATAATATTAACATTTAATATTTTATGATGGACCATTTGTAATTGACTTCACTCTCGTAATGGACAAACTCATCGAACACATGCTGACACGTGAATTAAAATGACTTCTTCGACAAAGATATATAACCTGTTTTATAGGATACTTTCGCTAATTGCATTATTTTTGTTGCCGAAATGCCGTTCTATCTACGCGTTTTCGATTCCGCGTCTCAGGTTATTGTATTTTGTATTATCTAATACTCATAAATTTTATTTATAATCAAACTACACGTACTGGAAAGTTTTAGCTTGCGTGTAAGGAGAAAAAAAATCTTAATAGGCAAGAACAAATACGGGGTTTTACGTAATTCCGCATTTGGTCCGTGGTAGAAATTAATGATCCATTCGAAACGAGGAACTAGACAGATGTGGTTGCGCCTAGTACCGAAGATGGGACACACAGTTGAACCTAGCGTGCAAAACTGGAGAAAACGGCAGAAATGATGTGGGTAGAAAAAATAAAGAGGTCACGTCGCTTTCTATTCCGTTAGAAGGCGCCTGTCGCAGGAAGCGACTCTTCTAAACTGTCTCTAGCGCGCAATCCTCCAGTTTTTTTATTATTATTAAATTGGATCAACAGGACAGGTTCATATTTCTTCCCTGCTGTTTGCCATATTTCTTGCGATCGTAGTACAATTCATGCATTAATTAAAAGTACAAGTGAGAATACCTTTTATTTCAGAGGAAGCCCATAAGCGTGCATCGTCCTATAGCTTAGAATTAATAAGCAAGTGCAAATGCGTTGATTCAGGTATGTCGCCCTCTATTAAATGGGTTAACTCCTCCATACGTGACATAACTAATAACTGGGCTTTCCGTGTAACCTCTGAGTAACATTTCAGACCACAGTCGTTCCTGGAGGGGATTTCGACGCTAACAAAACACCCTGACATTGGAAACTGGGTGGAATTTGTACTACTGACTAAAACGGGCCCGAGAACAGGTTTTGAATGAAATATACTTAAAAGTGAGGGTCGTAAATCGTTCGGGCCCAAGGCGATTCGATTACGGTGCGTCTGCAATCTTCGAAGGTCCAGAGAGGACAATTATTGTTTTTTCCCGTTATCACGAGATCACGCCTTATACCTTATCTAGTCATCTAGTGACCCAGCAGTCTGTAATTGTGTTCTGCCGATAACGTTTCAAAAGTTAGAATTCTTTAACAGCTCAACGTTATCTCATTGTAATGTTCCCTATTATTTGAAAATTAATTGAGTGCTATGATTTAGTTGTTTAGTTTTTCTCAAGTGACGGACACGAATATTATAATTGCTAAGCTCTGATAGGCCTACTGCAATTTCCAAGGGCATCACAGTGTTTTTTTCAATAGGGGTGGGGGGGGGGGGGACAGCGACATATCCATTAAATTACTGAGTCAAATCCATCCTCTCATATTATCCTGTATGACCTCGTATGTATACTTATGTGTAAGCCACCTATCTGTTTCAGTATTAACTGTATACATTTGTTTATGCGTATGCAACTGAAATCGTTGGCTAAAAGTTTTCTTCCCCCTTTCTCAGTAAGTCAGGCAAAAACCAAATTCTCCTGACAAGTTTATTCATATTTCTAAAATCAAAAGTTCTGGAAAATATTGGGTGGGACAAACACCACTGTTTTAAATATTGGGTGGGGTGTGTTCCACATGTTCCGCCCTTCCCCTATAAGTAACGCCTGCTTGTGACAGTTCACGAGCAACGTAAAATCAAATGTGTCTGTCCATGATGATGATGCGTAGCCAACTAAGCTTCTGAACCTGTCACAACATCACAGCAAAAATTAGTCGTGATCTTGAGATAACGAGATAATTTTCTTGTGAGCTTGAGATAACTTTATCTCAAGATCACAAGAAAGATTAGATTATGATGATGCGTGTCCACTCTGGACTTTCCTAGTTCTCGGCTTCCATAGAACTGTACAGAAAACAATAAATACCTAAAGAGAACACTACCTGATTGGCCGCTTTCACTTAGGCGAGGGGCATTGCATGGGCACAGATACCCTGGGAGATTCAGGGGGTAGCACTTAATGGTCGTCAAAATTTAACAATCAGTTTATCACGATGCGTAGATGCATATTTACTCCCCACTTCAAATGGTATTTTTTGGTTGCATATATTTAATAAGATATCAGCATTTTTACTTCCAAAAGGCTTTTGTCTAGTTCTCCCTATTTGTTTATCACTTGCTAGCCATGATACTGCCTTCTCACAAATTTGGGAGCTCACTGAAATTACAGTAATGACTGATTTAAAATTGATATTGTCTTATTGCATTTTTCCCTGTGTCACGCTGCTCCTCGCAGGATTACATTACATTGGATAGTTCTACCATACAGTTGGTATCATACCATACCTTCCCTGCTACCAGAAATTATGGAATCTTCACCTGGTGTGGTTTAATCTGATTGGATTTGCTTATTTTTAATATGGGTGATAAACATGAAACATTACGTTTTAAATGTCTGTAGAGTTTGCATAGCAGCACATTTACACGATCTTAGATGGGATGTGAAAAATACATTGTGGTTGAAAATTGGAGGTCTGTGGGCATCCAGATATTTCCTGTCAACATTGTGCACTTCTGCTCTCAGTAAATATTTGTAACTATACTGCTGAAAGGTCACATACATTAAGGTATTTGTTGGGCTGCGGCGCTGTGTTTGGCTGTGTGTGCATGGATCGTTGAATGTATGCTGGTGATTTTTTGTTTTGGGTCAGCAAGGAAAGGTTTAGTGAGAGAATCACAAATTCCATGACCTTTGTTTACAGGCCAGGAAAGAAGGAAAATCTAGAACATATCGGTAGTGCAGAGCTTTAAATAGCTGTGGGAAGACAGTCGGGCTGGGACGTATTTAGTCATGGGCGACAGATAAGAGCCTGTCTTTGACTCAGTCCCACCACCAACAATTTAGGGAATCCAAGTGAAAAGAAGTATGAGAACCTCTTTGGGACATTAGATGGTCATTCTGCTAACCTAAGCGTGCCGGATTCAGACATGTTCTCTTTGGGCCTGAAGTGACGCTGTAGATGTGAACTAGATAGAAATTTCTTGGCAAAATTTTGTTTGTGTTGTGGGAAATTGATTCCAGAAACAGCGGTGGCTGGGCAGCATGCTGGGCATTGGGTCACCTGACTGTGACTCGCCATTCGATCTGTTCTGTCTCTGGAAAAAAATGTTAGCAAACCAAAAGCACTTTGGAACATTATATCCAAAGATCAGATGCACCATGTCTCATAGCTCAGACTGATCATAATGTTTGATGGGGTTCTCGGTTACAAGATCACCAGCCACTTGTGAATTTTATGTGGGAATGGTAGCATAGGTGTAAATGTCTGTGGCTGCTACTGGCTATTAGGGTAGAAGATAATTGCACGAGTATCAGGACAGACCCACAGAAGCACAGCGCCTTAAAATAAAATTACTTCTCCTAATGACCTCTTGCTTACTCATCTTTGTGTGAATTTCCCTGACTCTCATGTCTGTTTTCATGGACAACGTCTTGCAGACACCATGCTTGAGATGACCGTGATATCTTCGAATCAGACATGGCCCAACTGTACACTCCCATACCGGGTGGACAAGATCCCGCTGATTGTACTGTACAGCATGGTGCTGATCATCGGGCTTCCTGCAAACATGGCCACCGTCTACATGACGTTCCTGCAGGTCCGACGCAAGAACGTGCTGGGCATTTATCTTCTGAGCCTGTCGCTGTGCGACCTCATGTATCTGTGTACCCTGCCCATGTGGGCCGTGTACGTGGGCCGGGAGCACAAATGGCCCTGGACCTCGTTTGCCTGCAAATTAACTAGCTACATTTTCTTCAACAACATGTACATCAGCATCTTCCTGCTCTGCTGCGTGTCTGTCGACCGCTACGTGACGGTGGCCTACGGTTTGGAATCCCGCGGCCTGCGCCAGCAGAAGCTGGCTGGCACCATCACCTCATCAATCTGCCTGCTGGTGGCACTTGGCCACTTGCCCGTCTTCACCATGGCAGAGGGTGAAACAGACCAGCAACAGTCCTGCTTCGAGCCCAGTCAACCCAGCTTCACCGTGACTGGCTTCAACTATGCACGTTTCGTCGTCGGCTTCCTCATCCCAATGGCTATCCTGGTGTTCACCAATCGCCGCATCTGCACCAGCATCCAGGCCAGTGAAACTCTCCTGGCCAGGCAGAAGTATAAGATCAAGTGCTTGACTATGGTGGTCATTATCTTCTTCTTTGTCTGCTTCGGACCTTATCACCTTATCCTCCTGCTGCGCGCTGTTACCTTCCACATCCCCCTGTTACGGGATGACTGTGAGTTCGAGATACGGGTCTACACGCCTTACACCATCTCCCTGGGGCTATCTACTGTCAACAGTGCCATGAACCCCATCCTCTACGTTCTGGCCAGCGACAACATCCGAAAGGAGATGCGGCAAGGCCTGGCAGCACTGATTCGCCGGTCTATCCAGCGTCACCAGACTGACAGCAGCCAGAACAAGATGCAGTCGTCGGAGGCAACTCAGGGCCGGGAAAACCCCAGCAGCTGAGATGGGAAGGCAAATTGAAACAGTCGCTTTTTTCCAGTGGCAATGACAACCGCTCTGCTTTACCTGGCAGTGCTATACCACTGCTACTGACTAGTGGGAAAAATATGGAGTATTTATAAGAACTGTCTTGAAGGACTAATAAATGCAGTGTGTGGCTCAGTGGGCTATGCCTTTTAGCACCTGCCTCAGCACCCATGTGGGTCCTTGAGCAAGGCCCTCATCCCCCAGCTCCCTGGTTGCCCCAGTGGTTAGCTGCCCTTCTTGGCCAGCTTACTCTGACCTACAGAGAGCAAGTTTGGGGAGGTGTAAAGAGAATCTCCCCGTGGGAATCGATAAAGTATCTATTACTTTTTTTTATGTGCTTATTGCATAATGCTAAATGTGACAAGTAATATTTAAGATTTTTATTGGAATGTGGTTAAACTCTTTTAAAAGAGTGAGCCCATTGGGCAACATAGCTGTTTAAGTCTGCGTTATGTGAATGGCTCGGAACCCAGGCACTCACAGATGAACAACACGCCAGGTTTGGCTCCAGGTGTAGGTTATGGTAACTCTATTCCAGGCATAATACTCCTGTTTTTTTAGTGCCTTTTTTTTGGGGGGGGGGGGGGTTATTAGACCATGTCTTCTCTGGCTGAAGCATTACACAGCATAGCTCTTTGGATCGCTAAGGTCACACTTCTCAAGCACGATCCACAGTTGACTTGGCGACGTCTGGAGACGGAGTGTGTGGGCAGACTTAGTATGATGCCTTCAGATCCTTAACCAGGAGAAACGGTGTGGTCATGAATTGTGGCAACGAGAAATTACCACACATGGTACTGAATTTCCTGCACTTTCATGCTGTGTCATCATTCTGTGGTCATAATCGTCAAAATCTTATTATCGTCATTTAAAATATTTGCATTATTTTTTGAATAGCACTGAAAAAACAAAATGGTTTCAAGTGTATTTTTTTACATGTGAATATAAACTGTGATGCATAACTTGTCATTTCATCTGCTGGCAGAGTTACTGGTTTTATATGGGTATAATCGGTAATTCCCGTCTGACCAGTTAAGCAGTTCAAAAACTTCTGCGGCAATCTCTACAAGACGAATTATGCTTGAGGTTGTGGTTAGAACTTATGCCAGCATAAATTCAACTTTTAAAGCATTACTTGTTCATAAGCTATTATGAAGACACCCCACAACTGCTGTAATAAAATCTGATAATGCTTTAAAAATGCTTCCTGTATTTTAGCATAAATGCAAATCATTTTCAGTTTTCCAAAGTGTATTCCTGGATTTGCAGACAGTTCAACCACATGATGCTGTTAGTGCCTTAGATTTTTAAGAACAAAACAATAGCGAACCTCCTCTCAGTGAACTGAGTTGGTGCAAGTACACTGTTCATGAACAACATTGTATTGTCGTCACTTTAATGTTAAAAATCAAAGGGCGTTTTAAATGTCATAGAAAAGTCATCTTACCCCGTGATTTCTCTGTCTGGTGCACCTGGGAGGAGAGAGTGATTGGGGTTAGTCACTATGTACAGTAAAGTGGCATGTTCTGTCTTGGTTTGCAGTCTGTCTGCAGAGCTTTAACGTGCAAACAAGTTGCCAATGCAGAAGACTGAGAATATCATTTTGAACGTAACAACTAGAATAGGTGTTAACGGCTCTTAAACGCACCTGCGGTCGCTTTTTCTGAATATTTCTGGTTAGCGATTCACAACTGATGTTTATGGGTCTGTGCTGAGGCTCGTCACGCGAGCAGAAAAATCGTGCTTGGCGCACTGGGTAAGAAAACATGGCGTGATGTGAAACAGCAATGCCGTTTTTTAAATTACAGGTAAAGACATTTCCACCTCCGTAGGGAAAGGGTGGGAGAGCTTCTTGGGTGACCGGGCTGTACAGGTGTTCTGGTTAAGGTCTATAAGCGGAGTCTTAGCTGGAGGCACTCCAGAAAATTTGGACCTACAATTGGTGTGGAATTCAAAATACACTTCCACATAAAGTCCACGTGGCCCGCACATGCCCACGAGTGCCCTACATCACCCAATCTATAGCTAGTCTAGAGGGAGAACTACGTGCGTGCAACAACTCGGGGGAATCAAAAAAAAACCTTGACAAACGTTTGACTTACGAAACTGAGAGTTTTGTGTCGGGCCCCAGTCCTACGTGTCTACGGCTGACAGAGAAAAGAAAACAAACACCACAGGAAACAGGAGTCAGTGGTTGTTCTCTCACGTTCCTTCTTCGTATAAAAATTTCTGTTTACACAGGACATATGGGACATGCTGAGGACATCAACTCCACATCCACAAGGAGTCTCAGTGTACAGCCACCTGAATATATAAGAGGGCACACCTTGGTTCTCCTCTTGCGGTCTGCTCCGGTAGCACAGTTGCTACAGGCTCTTGATGGTTAAACAAATTCTACCACACTGTAGGAGCTGGGGTGGGTGCTGTTGATGGGAATTGTGGTGTCCTTCTGGCAGAATCATGAATTTACAAAAGAAGGGCACGTTTGCAGCGCAGTTCATTCCTAAACCTTAGAGGACATGCCGCAGACTTTCAGACAGAAAAAAACAAAACCGCCATTCTCAGTCGCTTTGACTGTTCTATGGCATTTATTCTGCCACATGCCTAAACCTCATGACAACATGGCGGTTTTTTCATGAGCATGGGCAACATGAAAGTATATCATACTGAGCCCCCAAACCAGAACAATCTAATTATGTTCCAATTTTTTTTAAGGCCCCGTCACTTAGGGGCCCTTGGAAGTCTCCCCCCCCCAACCCTTACTGTGTCTCTGTGTATAACTACCTACATTTTTGGCTGATGCTGCAGATCTGACTGCTGCAGGCATCGTATAAAGCCGTAGTATTATGTTACCCTTAAAATTAGTATTACAATTCAGTAGTCATTTTCACACATGAACTCAGGTCTGGACATTTTCCTGAGCTTCCCTTTCACACATGTGACACACAACTGGAGATTATCCATGTCAAATGAGTCGATGCCTACTGGAAATACTCCGGTCGGGTTAGACGAGGGGTGGCGTTTGGGTAGGGCCTGCAGGGCGCAGGGCATGACTCATAAAAGGATGATGTGGAAATGGCTGTATTCTGGTAACAGCACATCAAAGACATCAGTCCTATATCTATATATATTTGGACATATCGGGAGCTAGTAGGGTAAAGTTTAATGTTCGGTACAACTGATTCAGACACTTACGTTCACACATACAGCGCCCCCGGGGAATGTGTAGAAAAGCTCAACATGATTGTGCATGTATGGCAGGGGCTAGTGATTCACGGTTGACACCTCCTGCTGCGACCACGATGGTTTCCTGCTCAAACTGCTGCAACCCCAAAGTCAAACTGCTGCTTTCTTAAAACGCTACGCCGTCCAGCTGCTCCCACCACCCCCTGGCTGCCTAAGTAGAATGTCAGGGCTCACAGTACGGCTGTCTAAGTCCAGGGCTCACAGTACGGCTGTCTAAGTCCAGGGCCATGCTCTGGCTTCTTGTGACCACAAAAGGGAACAAAGCAGCCAACACCGTCCTCTACTCAGCCAGATAAGCTTCGCCGGAAGTCACAGAACCTGTTGGCGTAGACCTGTGAATTGGACGTTTATCTGAACTCTGACAGATTTATATAGTATTAAGATAAAACTGAAAAGCTACTGAGCAGCAATGTGTTTAAAGCTGAAAGTTTGCTGCCAAACAACTCCAGGGACATTGTAGCACACACTGCTACTATAGTAGCGCCGCTGTACAGCTGATGCAGGGAGAAATGTTTGGAGAAACTTACTAATAGTGGTAACTTGATTTATTAAACTTTGTCACTTCCTTTGTCCTTCATTCATGATATACACAAATGTGCACTTATTGCACTGAGCCCAATGCCCACAGGTGTTTACACAAATAATACCAAATCCACACATTTAACTTAACACAGCTAACAGATTTTAATAGTTAACAGTTTTTAATCCCCGTTCACCAACACTCCAGCAGTGAACACATGTGAACAGGTAATTGACCTTTTACCCCACCCATGTGACATGTCATGTGACCCACAAATATGGCTTCTGCAGACCTCCTGTCATTAAGTTACACTCCACTAACTTGCCTAGCAAGCCAATGGAAATCCTTGCCCAGAGCGGTGAGTGCCTTTTCTTACACACAAGCCAGTGACATTGGCTCACCAATGATATTGTCTGTGGCTCATTCGTTAGCATGACCGTGAGCAATATAAGTCTATGTGTGGAATTTGTCCAAATAAGGAACAGGAGATGATGACAGCAGACATGTGCGTTGGTCAATATACTGTGTGATCCCAAAAGGAGATGGTTGGTTATAATGATGTAAGAAAATGAAGAGAACTCAGACAACTAGGAGATTAAGTCATTCAACAGTAAAAACCTGTGAGATTCGCCACTGAGTGACTGATGAAAGTGACAGATGTGGACAGCTGACAAGATGGCTCTCTGCCAGGAAAATGAATAATTACCTCTGGTCACAATGATACATTATATAACTGAGGTCTGATAAATCACTGAGCCGATGGCACCTGGACATGAGCCAGGGTCTTGGTTCTCACACCAGCTTGCTCAGGCCATGGGTAGCAGCCGAGCAGAGGGGGGGTGGTATTCTCTCTCGGGTCCGTCACAGCATGGGGGTCCACTGCAAAAGAGGGACCCATCTGAGTGAGAGGGTTTACCAAGTGCCTGGTAATGGTTTACCAAGTCACAACAAATGATCACATACAATTTGTGTCACCCACCCCCCCCCCCCAGCTGAGAGACCCCTCCTCCACCCCAGTGGCCACAGCGGAAAGAGAGAAGCCTGAAGACATCAGGTTGTCTGTGTAGCTCTTTATAACTGCAGCAATTCATCGCCTCAGCAAGTAGGATCAAGTAAAACTGAGCTCCCCAATGGCTCCTCCTAGTGGTAGCTTGGGTGGGGCGCTATCGGGATGGTTTGGGTAACAGGACAATGAGGGAATAGACAACATCCTGGCTCGTTAAGGCTGTGTAAATTATGCTGTACTAGACTTGCACCTCCAGGAATGACTCTCATGCTATTTACCGGGCGGCAGTGCAAGACATGGATTTTCTGATCAGGCTTTTAAGGCGGACACACCCATTTTGTAACTGAATGCAGTGAGGAGAGGAGGACTGCACGTATATTTCTTCCTGTATCTCCTGCAGTCTGACACTGCTGCTGCTATCTTGAAATGTGTGAATAATTAATACACAAACAAGCCCCACCATCAACGGCCTGAGCCTAGGACACGTCAGCTTGTCCCTTATCTAGATGCAGTTGCTGTGTAGTCATGCATCTGTCAAAAAAAAAAAAATTATTTCCAATAGGATAATTTCCAAAACCATACATAGTATAATCATTTGAAGACGCCTCACAAGTCGCTAGAAAAAGTTTGAACCACGTTTGTTAGATAAGATTGCCACCTCAAAGACCAGCCCTGCAACATTTGTTCTTTGATTGGGAAACCATAGGACATTACTCCAAGTCCAACACTTGGAGTAAGCCCTGTGCGAATGAGGACTCCACTGTATATGACAGGGATGGTGAGGATCATGGGTTAGGCCATAAACCGCCTGAATCAAGGTTTCAGTCTTGCGATCTTTTGGACTGTTGTAGCCAGGGGTGGATTAATGCACCGGCATCTCAGGCTATAGCTTAGGGGTAATGTACAGCACAGATGAAACTGGAAGAATAAATGTTATGGATCTGAGATCAATTTAAGGTGAAAATTTTCTATAAACTATTAAATAAAATTAACCGGCAGGTAATCATGCCTGCAAGTGATATCTGAACCGCGTCCATTGCTGCTAATGTGCTAATGTCCACATACTTAGGCATGGAATTCGTCTTTCCTGCTCTTGGAAATAAACGTGTGCCCTTAAACAATGGCACAATTTGATGTGATTTGCCTACTGCAAACCTTAGTAAATCACCCTGCGTGATTAATTAAAATATTCTTTGCGCTTTGAAAGGGAACGTCTACAAATGCCTGTGCAATACGGAGAGTGGTAAAATTAACTGTTAGTGCTTTTCAACTTCTAACTGGGCATCTTCAGTAAATTCTGACAGTATTTTATCACCAACACACTGCAAGGTGTGCACACAGGGCCAGTTTAGACTCACTAATCAACCTGTCCTGCATGCTTTTGGTCCTTGGGAGGAAACCAGAGCCCCCACCAGAAACCCACATCAACAGCATGCAAACTCCACACGGAAAGGACCCAGGCCCTTTTTGCTGTGAGGCAGCAGCGCTAACCACTGCCCCACCATGTTGCCCTTATTTCAAGGCCAAAAGAGTGTTTTTGCTGGAGCAAACCGTTAGTAAAGCTGGGCCCTAGTTCTTATTATTTAAAGGTCTGCGCTGAATGGGAGGCCAGGCTACCAGGAGATCTGCCGGTATTTCCGATGGCCAGTCCAGGCCTACTGTTGACGGTGTGTGTGGAAACTTGTAAATACCCGGCAAACCCCTTGAAACTGGAGAAAGATGCATGTATTATGGCAGGAATGTGAATTTATCAACTTAATTCCTAATTTACATTAATGATATTGACACCAATATATACAGTAAGCTGGTTAAATTAGCTGATTACACCAAGGTAGGTGGTGTAGCAGATACAGTACTGAACTTGCAGCACAGAGGCTACAGCGGGATCTTGATTTAATTAGCGACTGGGCTGATACCTGGCAGATGAAATTTAATGTAGATAAATGTAAGGTAATCCATGCAGGGAAATATAAAGTACAGATATTTTGTGAGTTCCACTGAAATAAAGGTAGCTGATTATGAAAAAGGTCATAATACAAGGCTCACCACACCACGTAGCTTATTTATTTGTTTATCTTACTTTATTATTAGATTTACATACTAATATATTCGTTGAGTTGAGCCAGGAATAAAGACATCAGCTGCTCACGTATCATTAGCTGATATATGAATATATATCGATGGGCGGTCTTTGAAGTCTTTCAGAAGTCTGGGTCTCTGGTCGTCGACATACACTTCCGTTTTTCGCAAAACTTAAGGCTCCCCACAAAACGTTGCAGATGTGCAAAAAAATTGTACGTCCTTCCTGTCTGACATAAATTCCTATTGTGTATTACTGCTACACGTTTATCTGTTTCAACTAAATCCGACTTCAGCCAGTTCAGCTATTCTCTCTACTTTTGTGAAAAAATATTGTTTATGCAATACGTATGGGAAATAGTTTGCAATAAAATTCTACAGACACGCAGAGCAGTAAGAACTGAGTTTAACCTGGTCTGAGATCTTTTACATTGATGGAGCAAAATAGCGAATTAGACGGAATAACTTAGCGATGTAACAGTTATTGCAAACGAATGTGAAATTTCTAACGGAAATATAGTATAACGTTTTATATGTGGCAGAGAGAGATGCAACATAATGGGACTTATATAGCCTCTTTGTTTAGCAGACAATGAAAGTGGAGCCTCGCCGTGTAAATCTGGATTACGTCTCCCTCTACTGGTCAAAACGAGCAACAAGCAAACAAATGAAAAGACAGGCGTTTAATGTATAGTATATTGCGTGTTACGTCGATAAGATGGGGAGAAATAAGCCACCTGCTCTTGTTTTACTGTACTTCTGAAACACCTTAATTTGTTTTCTTTAGTGTTTCCTATCAATATGTCAGTCAAGACATGCTGAGTGGTGTGACGTCACAGATCTTCCGAGCTCTTCCAACTTCAGGAACATTTATTTATTTGTGTGTGCTAATTTAAATACCAGTATAGGTTCAAGGCAAATTGTTGATTGCAGTTAAAAAGTAAATACCACGATAGACGATATTTCCTTTAATGTGTCGATTATCAGGTCTTCTGAGAATAAAATTATCCTTAAAAGAAGGAGTAAGATCAGGAAAGACCTGTTCGTAAAGAATGCACATTTTCTCTTTGGTCTTTCAACGCTATCATTTTTATTTTATTTATTTATTATATGCAGGTGTGACATTTTATTCACTGAACAGACAGAGGCTCGATTAGTTTCCACTTTGTTCGAGATAGATTAGTAAATTATTTTATGTTAGTAAGTCTATTTTTATGTTACAGTGTGCATAGAGATAACCTATTACATTTCCATTCCTCTTAGCTATGAGTAATTCCATTTAATGAAAATATTAAGAAAAAAAACATAATTTATGGGGTACCGTGTTCAACCTATCTAGGCGACGCCGCACTGAAATAAGTTGACAGAACATTGAAGTAAAGCACCACCGGACCCAAGACAGGCTCCGTTAAGTCTCATAAAATGTCCACATCATCTTTTTTTCCCTGATATAAAGTGAGCAACATGAACATCCATCTTATTGCCAAAGCTGAAAATGCAGCTCTTCTTCTTAGTCATTTGCATATTATTTTTTCATTTTATATCATTTTAGTAAATTTACGGTTTGACCGTTTCGCTATTGTTTGATTTAACACCGAATCTTTGTCATTCATTCCTTCGCTTGAGATTTGCTGTACTTATGCAAAAATTTCACAAAATGTGAAATGTACGTGGTGTCACAGTTAGACCAAGACTGACTCAGTGGCTGTCATGAGACAAAAAGAAAAGCGCAAGACATACTTTAAAATAACTTGTTTTAATCCATTGTGCCTTGGTGGGCAGCATTATCCCTTTACACCTCCAGGGTTGTGGGTTTGATTCCTGCCATCTCTCTCTCTCTCTCTGCCTCTGTGGGTCTTCTTCCGGTGCTACAGATTCCTACACAGTCCAGAAACGTCTTTAGTTTGTCCTGTGGGTGTCTGAGTTGTGGGTGTGTCCTGCGCTTTGCTAGCAGTCCTGGTTGTACCCTGCCTAATGCCCTTTTTGTCCTTCAGGCTTGTTGCAATCCTGTGTGGTTCCGGCAGAATGGATGGTGCTGCTGGTGTCAAATACTTTCACTTTGTCACTGACTTCTTTAGACCTCACAACAGCTGGCCAATCTGCCTGCTCTCAATCCAACATTCAGCTATACCTCCCCTTATTACAGAGTTTGGTGAATGTCAGGTGTTGAAGTCCCTTAAATGCCTCTATCACTAATTCTGAAAAATCGAACTTGATGCAATCTTTTTAAAACTGTGACTATTAAATGGTACACTAATAGTGAAACTGTGTAACAGGTCAAATGGTAATACTATGAAATGCTTGAAATAACCACACTATGAAGTCTCCAGAACTCTGTTCATAAATGTAGGGCTGCTCTATTATGGCAAAAGTCACAATCACGATATTTTTGGTGAATTTATGACAAAATGGGAGCATCATTGAAAAAAGAAATGTGGCACAATAATCGTTTTATTTAAATTATTTTGTTTGATTATTGTGTTGTATTTATTTGTTAATTGCCCAGCCCTACATCAATATCATACAGAAATTTCTGCTTGGTCATTTGTACTTCTGACCAAGAGTCAGTCCACTATCTATTGTCTGTGGTCCCATTTCAGACATCTGGTGATTTCTCTGAAGATTTTTTTAAACTGAAGTTTACTCTGCCAAGGGTGTAAAGAAAATCATAATTCTGTCTTATATAGAGGGGGCAATTGAAGAGGTCATCATCATAGCAGCTATAAACATCTAATCAAATACTACTTTAAGATTAAGTTTAATTTATTGATCCTAGGGGGGAATCGCTGTGCATGCAGCAGCAAGTATGTAGACTACTGAAGAACATACATATAGTACAAAACAAACAAAGTGCAAAGAAAGTACACATACTGCAAACAAGAAAACATGGCTTTAAAGATAAAGATTCCTCTGTAAATTGCAGTTATGCATCGGAATGTTTCTTTTCCAGTTGATCAGTGTTGAAGAACAGACAAAGCTGTGTTACTTAGGCGTTTGGACATGTTGAGGTTAAACCAGTTGGACTCTTGCTTTTGGAGAAGTAACTCAGTCCATCACAGCAGTAACAAGTCACGCTGTTTACTGTTCACCAGTTACATTGTATACTTATCTTGCCAGTTCCCCGGGCCTAAACTGACATCTTGAAATTCTCAGAATATGGCAATTTCTTCCGTATTCATATCTATACTGACAATGGCGCCTGTGCTGGATTTTAATCGCATGTTTTCTGCACCACTCTTGATGACATTTCTCTGCAGTTTGAGGACACTAACAAACGTGCCCAGCAGGAGCCGTTTCCCAGGGGGCCACGTGAGATGGAAACGCCGAAGCGTTTTAAGGAAAAGAGGTACGGTGACAGAACAGAGGAAGTCCGCCTTGAGCAAAGAAGATGCCACAGCCATGGGTGCCTTCATACGAGGTGTCTGCAGTGTACAGTGCTGCCTTACTCAAGTGTGAATACTAGGACTGCATAATTCATGGTCTTACTCAAAGCCTGAGCATAGTAATGACATATGCTGGGGAACAGGAAAAGAGAGAGTAATTTCACATGACGTCTGAAGGCTTCCCGTACATACCAAAACAACATAGTGATTGGGGGGGGGGGGGGGGGAGGGAGAGAGGGCTTGTCTCATCC
>JAODJU010000025.1:15514914-15526786 GCA_026776725.1 Gnathonemus echidnorhynchus | reverse complement strand
AGGGTTAGGGTTGAGTGATACCATGGATTTTTGCTTGTGGTCTCTGACCTCCATTCCTTCAAAGACACATTAATAATGCAGCTGAATTGCAAACTATTTTTCACCCTAGCGGACTCCAAGGAAATAGGGTGGGAAGTTACTAATACTTCACACATGGATATATACATGTCTGTCAAATTCTTTGGTGCCTTTCAACCGATTTCTACACTAATCCTACACCTCATGCACCTACTGGACATTATTCAGGGCAGCAACACTTAGCTCACTGCTGAGGTGTATCTCTATAGAAATATGCCAACATCATAATGCACCATTGTCTGCACACACCACGAACTGTGGCAGCAATGGCAATGCACAGCCTATGGTAAAACTAGGGCTAGCATGACTCCTGTCTCAGAGATGAGGTTGTGCTTTGTTTGGGGTGACACCAGAGAACTGGACATATGTTTGGGGGAGGGAGAAGGTCTACACAATAAGCAAGCCTCATCACATCTTTCTGGAGCAAAGGGTCCCAGCTCAGGAACAACTCCTCTGTACATGGCCTTCAATTGAGGTATAGGTCTTTGTTCCCGTTAACTTCAATATGCCTTATCCAATGAACTTCAGTTTTTATCTTGCTATGAAGCCTTCGGTTACATTTGTATTTTTAACAATGGAGGACAGTAATTATTTGCATCTCTAAAATGCCATGCATATTAATTCTGAAAATATACGAATATCTGAAATCATTTTAGCACCAATTCTTAGTACAAAAGTTACATTATTCAGCTACAAACTAGATTATTGTGACTCGTCACGAAGCCCTCTTCGTTTTTTTTTCGGAGCAATAGTGAGAACAGGTAACTAGTGTTTTTAATATTTGGCTTAAAGTAGGACGCATTAGTCAAAAAAATGCAGCGCACACAGAGCTCATTGTGCGCCGGCGTCTGAGACCCTCGCCGGAATCTCTCGCTTCTTGTGTGTGCGCCTTTTGTTCGTGGGCTCCCAGTTCGGGCGGCCGTCTGTCGATCAAAGCGCTTCGTGTCCGCCCACTTCACCCTTCCCTCTGCCGCAGCTGGGCGCTAGGCAGCCGCGCTCGCCCCGAATCAGTGTCGGAGCAGCCGAGAGTGAGGGAGCACTGTGCCTTTAATTGCCGCTACTCAGCCAGCTATTCGGTTACTAACCAAGAGCGTATGAGCACCACAGTTAAAGATTAAGGTACTGAAAGGTAGGTAAGAAAACACAGACGCCTTTATCTGGGCTTCCTTAGTAGAGTAAAGGGGTATTTTTTTGTAAGCTAAGCGCATTGATGAACTACTGGGTACGGATGAGTCAGTGGGCGCTATGCTAGGCTAGCGCCAGTGTTTCATGCGGAAGTATTCGGGTAGATCGCAAGACGGTGATAAAAGGAGTGAGCGGGATTCTTCGATATATACTGAAATAAAGGCCTGCGCGTGTTTATCGGGCAACTGGGAAGCACTGATTTATTCAGCCATCTTTCGGTGGCGTGTGACGTTTAAAAGTAACTGGACGAGAAGGAGTTAGCAAACTCAAAATGGCTCCCCTCTCCTTGTTGTCGATTCCGCTCGGGTTTTTTTCTCCCTGCGTTAGCGGAGGAGACAAAGCGCGAGGCGCACGCTCTGACCGAGAGAACGGGCTTCAGCTCGAGAATTAGAGGTGGATAAAAGCCTAATTTAAGCTAACGCGCTGTTAAATGTCGTCGTTTGTATGTGGTTTGTATGTTTCTCCACTCAAAGGTTCTTAACCGGTAGGGGATTGCCAGCGGCGTCAGCTCGAAGGGGGAGGGTGAGCGGGAGCCTGGGTGGAGCTCGCCTCGGCGCCGGGGAGGGACGGAGGAGCGCCGAATCGGCACGGTTCGGACGAGGCGCGTGGCACGCGTTTTAAAGTGGCGTCGCGCTAATGTGCTCGCGGGGGGCTGGCACGGCGCGAGGTGGGAAATTCAAAATGCCAGCTGGTGCGCCGGCGGACGGACGTCGTGCTCACCTGCGGCCGAGTGACGCGGCTCGTTCCAGGTGTAACGAGCTCTGCGTCCGATAGAGGGCGGCCACGGGGCCGCGTCCGGAGCTCGCCAGCCTCCCGCAGCACGTAACGCCGTTGTTTTACTGCAGATTCAGAGCTGCGCCAGTTTTTGAGGGCAATCAAATTGAGTTCTCGGGGCTACTGACAGACCTGTACACATTTTTACAGATTTTGTGGGGGACGCATGCGTCCTTCAAAGTGAGCACAAATCTGGCTGGATTTGTCTGTAATTACAATGACAATGCAAAATATACGGCGTGCATATGCGCTTGGCCAATATTCATCCAGAAATTGCGTCAGTGAAATTTGTAAGAAATTAAATTTCTCATTTTGTAAATATAGTACACTAATTGCTGATGTACTGTAACTGCGTTGTATTAGATGCCTGTACTTGAAATGACTGCTGTTTCTTAATCCATTTTTGCTGCCAGGTTTTAACCTGTATGACCTACTTTATTCTTACGTTTTTGAATTTTGTCACGAGAATGGTCCCTTTCTAGGTTCGCTGTCGACATACCCTACTTTGGAGGCCGACTATACTTCGATGAGCAAAATTTTCCCTCGTGTTTTAAAATAAATAGTAATTCTCCTATTTCTTCTTGTTTTCAGAAGTTACATAACATAGAATGAGCAGACCGTAGTTTTAGCCTCATTTCTGTTGCGAGGATGACCAAAATTCCACATAACCCGGATGAATGTTTGTTGTTTTCATATTGTGGAAAAAATTTGTTTTTTAACGTAAATTTTCTTTTCTCTAAATACATGATTTTGACAGGTTTCTTTCTAAATGCAATACACAAAAGGCAAAATGTTTTATTTCTTTTGCCATTTTATTCCTGCAGTACTGATCAATAGGATTTAATACCCCTCCTGACCAGCCAGTTAGTCTCTGTGTCTGTAGTGCATTGATCTGCCCATCATTTTATAAGAAAACTGCTTGTATGTTTTAGATCAAATCAATTGACTGCCTTTTCTGTTGCAGAGGTATGGCAAAGGGACAGTTCTTGTATGTTTTCTATATTGGTGCAGGGTTGTCATGGAAAGAGTAGCAGATTTTTTTTTTTCATTCTCTGGCTGCTTGTGACTAATGTGCTTTTGATTTCAGTAAGGAACCCAGAAATTCCCTTTTTTTTTTTTTTTTGCAAATTACCGCAGTCAACTCTTTGCAGTACACACCTTTACAGACCCCATAATGTAGGACATGTTTACACTGTAGGCTGTAAACCTGACCACACCCACCCTGCAGATGTAGTATTCCAGCTTATATTGTGCTCTGTTGCTACTGAGATGTTGGGCTCAGGTAGGACAAACTCCCTTGCTTTCAGTGATTGTGTCGTGCTGTGTTACCTCCACAATACCTTGCCTGTTGGCTGCAGTTTCAGGTTGTTTTTCCCAGGTCATTAAATAGACATATGTATGTCTTTTTAAAAAGATTCTTCAAATCTAAGCTTTTAACATTAGGTTTCATCTTCTAATTTGCTTGTTTCTGCTTGCAACTAAAGTTTGATTGGTTTTGCAGAACTCCGCCACGTTTAAGTCTTTTGAAAGACTGTGAAATGTGAAATGACGTACTCACTTGCATCCGACTTGGTCTGTTTTTAGGTGCTCAACTACCCTTCGATCTGAGATTGTTGTAGTCCTTCGGCGATTCATCCAGTGATTGCCGAGTAGTCGTGCCCTCCAGATGCCACCCACTGCCCCGCCCCCTCCTTAGACACCCCTATGTCATTTCCGCAGGCGCCGAGTTCCTATTGGTCGTGTTGTGCGTCATTTCCACAGGCACAAAGTACCAGTTGGTTGTAATGTGCGTTGACGTACTGGTTATTGTCATGTGTTCTCTCTGCCCCCCCG
The DNA here is from genome assembly GCA_026776725.1 of Gnathonemus echidnorhynchus. Classification (NCBI taxonomy): domain Eukaryota; kingdom Metazoa; phylum Chordata; class Actinopteri; order Osteoglossiformes; family Mormyridae; genus Gnathonemus; species Gnathonemus echidnorhynchus. The sequence goes on along the minus strand of JAODJU010000025.1, from coordinate 15,522,916 downwards.
CTGCATGTTTGCTACTTTTAGGCTGCAGCAGCCCTGATTGGCTGGTCCCTTGACTGGAGGCAAGTGGCCAACACTCGGTTCAATACTAGATGTATGTACAGTACTGTTCACTGTCGCTGCAGTGTGTTTACCATTTTGATTTGAATGAATGTTAGTGAAGCATGGGCTTTTTAAATGCTTGTGTCTAACTTAACGAGCACTGTTAGTTTGTACATTTGGGATTTAAAGATGGAGCCAATCAACTCAGTCATCAAAAGAAATCTGTCACATTAGATTTTCTAGTATTGTGATTTTGTGCACTTATCAATTTCAAACATGCTCTCTCTGGTTGATTTTATTTTAAACTTATAATACACAATTGTAACCTACAATTAGAGATCAAATCATTTAAAAATATTAAATATATTAATAAAGTAGGGTTTTTCCAAATTGTGAATGATTATTTTAATTCATTTTGCAAGTTGATTTATTTTACTGAAAGGTGAAATATTTATGCTGAAAATGCATGCTTACAGTATACTTTGGGTACTTTGTAGTTCATACGGCCTCATGCTAAATGAACTATTTAAAGTAATCTTCAGAAAACAAATGTCAGTTTATTTGGCAAAGTCAAAAGACCTGTTTGTTTTTATAACTTTGGTCCTCGCCTGTGACCGTTGTTGGTCTTTAGCTGTCCAATATTAATTGTTACTTGACAGTCATGCATGAGTGTAACGAACTTTAACACAGGTTGGGGGGGGGGTAAAAAGAGTGATATAAGTGTGTGAAAAAGACTTAACAGACGCATTGTGGCTAGTAACATGCTGTACTTTCCAGCAGACCGGGGGCTCTTTAGAGCTTGCTTATTCCGCCCACCAGCAACCTTACTCCTGACTGGCCTAAAATGGGCAGAAAACAAAAGCGGTTTGTCTCTAGTACAAATGCACTGAAGCGCTGCGCTCAGGAGGGAACGGCTATGTTATTGCCTGTACTTCTCGACAGGACAGGTATAGCACTGCTACTTTGAGACAGTAAATACATGTTTCGTTATTTTCTACTTCCAGTACTTTTTTCTTTTGTAATTTTGCATTCAAATATAGGCATGTAGTGTTTAGTTTTTTTTTTTTTCCCCTGTAGCTCTCTTTTGAAAAATAAATCGTTACATAAGTAGTGCATATTTTGTAGTAAAGTTTATACTTTTGTTACATAGGTAAATGGGAGGTGCAAATAGGTAGTGATATTGTTGTGTACTGTTTGTATTGAAGTGTAAGTGTGAATGTCGAATGAAATAGCGAGGAATGCGCACATAAACTGATGCATCCTTTCTGCTTCCCCTCACAGTGCAGGCATGTTTCCCAAAGGCACAAAGCGCAAGTTTTGCGACGTGGCAGACGAGGCTGCAGGTGGGCAGGGGGCAGGTATCAGGGCGGCGTCGTCCTACACGATGCAGCGGCAGTCGCTGTTGGACATGTCTCTGATCAAGCTGCAGTTGTGCCACATGCTGGTAGAGCCCAACCTCTGCCGCTCCGTGCTCATCGCTAACACCGTACGTCAGATTCAAGAGGAGATGACACAGGACGGGACCTGGCAGGCGATGGCTGAGGCCTTCCACTCAGGCCAAGCCCCTTCTGATCGCCTGGAGGCCACGGAGGTCCTGTGCCGGCCGCCCACACGGAGCCAGGACGAGGAGCCCAAAAGCTTCTCTGTCATTGGCTATGAGGGCTGCCACTCGGAGGAGGTGGTGGTGGATGACGATGCCGCGTGTACCTACATGCCGGGTAGCCTGGCCGCAGGGCCCTGCTGGGATGAAGATGATCTGAAGGATGCTACGGATCATGACGAGGAAGACGAGGATGAAGAAAAGGGTGATGGCGAGGCAGGATTGGGAGGAGACGATGTCGGGCATTTGGGAGAAGATTCCAAGACCACCGAACAGGTCTTTGGTACATTTGAGATCAAGAATCCAGTCTCCATTCCGGACCCCGCGCTGGAGGAGCTCTTCTCGGACGTTGACGCCTCGTACTATGACTTGGACACCATGCTAACGGGCATGCAAAGCGCACCCAAGATGGGTCCTTATGACCTTCTGGAGAGCCTGTCTCATGGGTCTGCCTCCATCACGTCCAACTCCAGCTGTCGGCCTGATCTCAACGAACTGGACCACATCATGGAGATCATTGTGGGGTCATAAATGAGACACAAGGACTCAACCCACGATCCCCAATTTCTGCGTGCGTGCGTGTTTGTGTGTGTGTGAGAGAGAGAGTGAGTGAAGAGAGTGTGTGTGTGTGTGTGTGTGTGTGAGAGCATGTGTGCTTATATGGAAGGTGTTAAATCAGGCACTCTTTCAACAAGGTGTGATTGCTACTCAGAGTGAGATTTAACATGCTGACCATTGTAATTTGATTTGCATACTTTCTGTATGTTTCCTTTTATATGTGTGCTTTGTTTTGTTTAATTTATTTTGACATTTTAATTTTTAAATGATGTCATTACACTACATAAATTGTGAACAGAACAAGTTATAACAGAACTTCTAAAGCAACACATATTTTCCTAAAAAAAAAAAAGGAAGAAAATGTTCAAATATATACATATGTATATAACTATATATATATATTTTTACAGAACATACAGCTTGGGAAATATAACAGTACTTTTTATTATTATTTTAAATTTTGACCAGAGAGATATTTCAAGTAAATTAAGTATTCTATAGCGTGGGCAGATGAACTCAATGTCTTCCTGTGGTTTGATCATCCTGGTGCTGATGGAGTAGGTGAAATTTACTGCAAAATTTCTGAATGGGAACTAATGGGCTCGTCAGTGGCTGTGTGCTTTGACAGAAATCACACACTTGTATCAGTATGACAGGCTCCAGCTTGTTTTACTATTAGAAGCCATAGTTTCTTATATTTGTATTGTTACAAATGAAGAATTATGGGTCCGACCCAGTTAAGTTATTACCTTTTTAATTTATTTTATTTTATTTATTGAATACAAGCATGTCTTGGGGGATGTGAGTTCAGTATAAGTCCAGGTGGAATTGGCTTTTCAGATAATTTGTGCTGTTTTTTTATTTTTATTTTTACTACAGACATACCTACCATTCCTTTTGTCCTCAGAAGAGGACAGGTTTTCCCATTTGCTATGCAGTTAGCGTAACAAAATATTGAGCAGTATTCATTTATATAAATCTAAAAGAAGGCTATTTTATTTATTTGTATATTCAATTTAACGTTTTTTTTTCCATTTCAAAATGACCGATTACAAAAATGGTATTTCTTATTTTTTAAAGTGGTCTAGGAAAATGTTACGATTTATTCCTCTTCACGGCTAACATTACTCAGGCAAAAGTATTGTGTAAAATTAGACAGTATTATGAAAGTTACCACCATACGCTCCTTTCGAATTGATGTCAAAGCAGTATAGTTACGCTGCAAATGAATCCAGAATTTAAATCTATTTTGACATTTATTACCTGGACTAGGGTAGATTATATGCATTTTATATAAATACATTGTAGCATTTTTGTAAATATTTTTAATAAAAGGTACAAAATTTCCAATATCTGCTGTTGTGAGGTGCGTTTTTCCATTGCGACGAAAGAACCAATTTTCATTTAGTAGTTTTTTTCCACTGCTATTTTACAAGCGTAACCAAAGTGTATCGGGCACTTTTGGCAGCTATGTGCGCGCTTCAGACACCGTTTCCCGGGTTAGACCATGGATATATTTAATATTACTGCGACTTCGATATGAATTGTAGAGCTGACAATAATTCCACTGCTAAGCAGGCGCTCCTTTATGCAGCTGGACAGTTAATAAAGACGCCAGCTTTGGGAACACGTATGCTTAAGGTAAGTGTAATCTGTAATTTCTGAAACTGCATGACTTTTTTGACCAAGATAAATATTTATCGGAACAATTCTTGAACTACAAGAGAAGTTTCTTACGCGTAGTTATATAACTCAATTTAACAAAATCGTACATCGGACGTACTGATCGAGGCAAACTAATAATCAGTAGACTCCAAATGACGAAAATAACCTCCCTTAGTGGATATGACAGAAGTACAAGGGAACACCACACAACCGTGTTCTCGGGATCTACGTGCGCGAACGCTCGCGCTTGCGTGTTTCGAGGGTGGAGCGATTAGGCAATCAGTCATGCGCAGAACAGTCAGAAATTACCCATTACATATGGACGCCAGTCCGCTTCCATAGCAACGATAGAGTTCTTATTTGTGAATGCGTATCAGCCAACTTTAAACAAGGACCGAAATACATTGTGCGTGAATTGAAAGTTATTCGGTTTAGGTATAACTGTACGAAACCCAGCGTGAATGATATTTGGGACATTGTTTCCGAAGTGCTCATGAAGGTGTACATACAGTAAACAGCAGACAGCGTTGACCCATCTCAGCCAATCATCAATGTCAGACCGCAGTTTAAATGGTCACGTTTTCTGCTGGGCCTTTGAGACCAATGGGAAAAATCCTGAAGGAAACGAAATAAAAAGTGAGCACCAATGAGACCGGGTTACTAGGCGGGACATACAGCTTAATTGTCCAATCACAGGTTTACCATCTGACGGCCGTCAATCAGCCGAATGTCTTTCCCCAGATTCTGCAGTGTCGCCGTCGGAGTTGTTACCGAGTCGAGTTCTCTTGGTGTGAATGAGTTGTGCCGAAAATGTTTAACGCGGACTTTAGGCTAGTGTGTATTGTATCGATCTGAACATTAAAAGTAATCTTCCGCGAGTTTTATAAGATACAAAACAAGATGTAGAATAAAACGTTGTTGGTTTTTATTGCTTCAAAATAATTTTGTAATGTTTCGTTATTATGTAATATATGGAATAAAGCTATGGGGTAAAGAGTTTTTCCCTGAAAGGCATCGATGAAAAGAAAAAGGGGAATTCAAACCAGTATGTGCCGTCTTAATACCGACCCAAGCGGAAAGGAAGTTGATCAACCAAGAGATGTCCTTTCTTCGCCAAGGTACTGTGTATTCAATTTAGTGTTTTTATTTCTGATGTTTATGGATGCTTTGAAATGCACCATGTAATGTGTTGTCGCGGTATTCCCCTTTTAAAATTTATATACAAATCATAAATTGTGTCCGAAGTACCTCGCTGGACGTATCGTTTGCGTTTAGAGGAAACGGCGCCGTGTAACGAGCAAGACTGAAACATCGCTTGTTTTGTTGTTTTCGTTGACTTGATTTCATAGAATGTGAGTCATTCACTTTGGATTTTATGGTTTTCGATTTTTCGTGATATTTGTAACTGGGGAAACGTCGGGTTGTTGTTGTTTTTGTAGACGTTTCTATTTTGTAAGTGTTTTTTTTTTGCGATTGATCGATAAAGTACATCTGATATATCGGAAAGCGCGTTAAAAATTGCGGTTTAAAAAGTCACCTCGCGACAAGTGCGTGAGCAACGACGCGGCCGGGAGAGTGCGGGGCTGCTCCCCTCCTCACCGCAACGTGTGACTGACAAACATCCCGCAACCGGAGGGATAAACACACAGGGCACATTCTGGTTGGGAGGGGGGCACTCGGCGTCCCTCCGTCCGGGGCGGTGTGCGTGGAAACCCGCGCTGTCCCACCATCGTTTCTGCCTCGTTTGCACAGCAGTTCAAAGTCCTGCACATGTTCACTGCCGATCTTTCCGTGCCAGGTCCTCCCTGCCTTAAAATGATAGCAATCGTCGGAATGGTTGATCTACCGGGGTGGCACTGTGCTGCTTTAGGGTGTGACTGGTTTTCCTCGTTAATATTAGTATTGTCGCGTGTTTAGTCATGTCGTATTAAATCCAAGCCTTGTCGTCTGTTCAGGAATTATAAAACGTAGGAAAAATAAACTGGCTTTGAGTAATTTGCTTACTTTGAAAACTAAGAACCTTTGGTAGAAGAGTTTGTAGGAGTTCAAAAGTCATATATTGCCCGAGTGGAACTATTTGTATAATTAATAAGGAGAGAGTTTCTACCAAAACCAGCAAAGCAATGACACAACAGTTGTCTGTTCAGTAGGACATTACTTTGTACAACAAGGCACCTCAGGACTGAGCAGGCAACCTTCAGGTGACATGCTGTTTTCTGTACTCATGAAACGTCCATGTCCTCCTTGATGAATGTCTCACTCAGCGCATTGCGGGGTATATCTGCCTGGCCGTGCAGAAGGCACTTTCACTCCAGGTTACACACACACTTGTAAGTACCTTGCCATGCGTGGGCTGAAAGACAGGCTTTAGTTTGGACAGTGCCCTGTGGTGCTCCTCGGTTGTTTCCAGTGGTGGAAAAGTACTGTATTTTCATACTTAAGTAGAAGTAGGCCTACACATCCATCCGTCCATCCATCCATTTTGTCCTGTTCAGAGTTGCAGGGGGTCCGGAGCCTTTTCCAGAGGCTACAGGCACAAGGCAGGGAGCAGCCCAGGATGGGGTGCCAACCCATTTCAGGGCACACTCACATACCATTAGGCCTACCAATACAACACCAAAATGTTACAAATTATTATATATAACAATGATAATGACGATGACGATAATGATAATAGATAGTTCTCAAGAATCCTGAGAGAAAATTGCGATCTTGATTTTTAGTGAAACGGTTGTGATTCATATTTTGCCCATAATCGTGCAGCCCTACACATATGTTGTATTTGGTAGTATTTTCTTTTATTTTTTGGTTTTGTAATTCTGTGAGTAACGATGGTCATGCAGAATGTATCTGAGCAAGAAATCGTTATTTGGCTCAGAAATGTAGCGGAGTAGCAACAACTTAAAAGTAAAGTACAAATTTTGGGGGAAAAAAACACTTAGGTACAGTGACAAAATATTTGTACTTAGTTACTTAACACCCCTGGTTGTTTCTCACCACTAGGTTGGATACAACATGAGACGCCCCTGCAGTGCTTGTCTGTTGAAAAGTATTGGGACACTTTAAAGATCTGCTATTCAGGTTCTCTTCTAGATCCTTGCGCAGTAACTGTGTTGGTTGTGTATAGGCGTCGCATGCAGAGGCGTAAGCTGTCTGACGAGGCCCTGTCACACACGTGCTAGTACAGGGTTGGACTTTGACAACAGATAATGCTACTCCGCCTGATTGCCTACCTTTGGAGCCAGATTAAAATGGTCCCTTGTATCTGGTGGGATACAGATGCTCCCTGGGTTACGATGGTCCGTGTTGCGATATTTCGATTTTACGATGAGTAAATCTTTTCCACTTTCAGTACGTTATACAATATATTGTAAGAGATATTCAACACATTTATATATATATATATATATATATATACAGTATCTCACAAAAGTGAGTACACCCCTCACATTTTTGTAAATATTTTATTATATCTTTTCAAGGGACAACGCTAAAGATATGAAACTCTGATAGAATGTAAAGTAATCAGTGTACAGCTTGTATAATGGTGTAAAGTTGATGTCCCCTCAAAATAACTCAGCACACAGCCATTAATGTCTGAACTGCTGGCAACAAAAGTGAGTACACCCCTAAATGAAAATGTTCAAACTGTGCCCAGTGTCAATATTTTGTGTGGCCTCCATTATTTTCCAGCACTGCCTTAACTCTCTTGGGCATGGAGTTCACTAGAGCTTCACAGGTTGCCACGGGAATCCTCTTCCACTCCTCCTTGATCACGTCACGAAGCTGGTGGATGTTAGACACCTTGCACTTCTCCACCTTCCGTTTGAGGATGCCCCACAGATGCTCAATAGGGTTTAGGTCTGGAGACATGCTTGGCCAGTCCAGCACCTTTACCCTCAGTTTCTTCAGCAAGGCAGCGGTTGTCTTGGAAGTGTGTTTGGGGTCATTATCATGTTGGAATACTGCTCTACGGCCCAGTTTCCGAAGGCAGGGGATCATGCTCTTCTTCAGTATGTCACAGTACATGTTGGCATTCATGGTTCCCTCAATGAACTGTAGTTCCCCAGTGCCGGCAGCACTCATGCAGCCCCAAACCATGACACTCCCACCACCATGCTTGACTGTAGGCAAGACACA
>JAODJU010000025.1:15501216-15514814 GCA_026776725.1 Gnathonemus echidnorhynchus | reverse complement strand
TTAATGATTTTGCCCAACTGTAGGCTAATGTAAGTGTTCTAAGCATGTTTAAGGTAGGCTAGGCTATGATGTTTGTTTGGTTAGGTGTATAAAATGCATTTTCAACTTATGCTATTTTCGCCTTACGATGGGTTTATTGGAACCCATCATAACCCAGGGACAGGCTGCACTTGCATGTGTCCCAGCTCTTGTAAGATGTAATGTGTCTTTCAATTGAATAGGTACTACATTTAATCTGCCTTTTGCCCCTTTGACTGATTTTAGTAAAAATGTCTTGTTATAAGTTTTTCAGCATATGGACATCAGCTCTAATGCCAAATCACACGGAAATTTGTTTACCTTGCAGATATAACTGTATAAAATGAAAAATAAATGTTGTGAGGCTCCAATATGCCATCCACATATGCTTTAATCTCTTTCAGCTAGAAGATGAAAAGGAAGTACATTTTTTTTACGGCTGTTTTCCCCCCAAAAGCAGGACAAGCCGTTAGCGGTTTAATTTGATGCATTAGTTTCTGATAGGTGGATTGGCATCATGTGATGCAGAGCGGGCAATGGCAGTGCTCCTATGTATTTCCTGTAGTTGGGGTCCGTTCACTGGGAAGATGGGGAAAGCTGAGGAGCCCTCAATAGTGATGTCATCTGGAGGCTTTGGCAGTCGGCTCGACATAGGAAGAGTGTCCGCTGCCCTGCTTCCTGGAGTGAGGGGAGGGGGCGGGCTGCGTGGGGGTGGATGGCTGGAATGGTGGCTGAGTAGGAGAGAGAAGTCGGCAACAAATCGGGGGTGGGGGGGCTCAGGAAGAAAGGAAAGAATGTGAAACCTAGGCAAATAAGAGAAGTGAAATCAGCAGGAGGCCGTGGCTGTGGATTGGGAGGGGGCAAAGGCACCCCTCTGTGGGTGATACGTCAGGCATCAGACCCCAACTGACTCTGTGGGATGGGACCATTCTCTTTTCAGCTTAGGGACAGAGAGGAGAAGCTTTTCTGGCCTTGGATTGCAAGTTGTCTAGAAAGGTCGCTGTGTTTCCGAGGATGCTGTGTGCAGGGTTCACTAAATGCCTTCCAGTTATACTGTTTCCTTTTTTTTTTTTTATTCAGAAAAAATCACTTATTATTTCACCTAAACTCTCAAAAAGGTCAATACAGGAAATAGTGCAGAAAATGCTGGAAATATTACACTATGGTGAACAAGAACATGGAGACTGCATGGCTGGAGAGGAATCGGTGAATCTTTATCTTTTGGAGGGGCTGTGATCCGTCCTGCCTGTAAAACCGGCATGAAGATATGTGTGATTAAACAGCCTAGGTGACATGGAGGACAGGAGGGGGACGGTGACCGGGTCTGAGAGCCCAGAGGTACATGAGCTGGTTATGAACAGGCGCCGTGCATTAATCTCTGAAAAGGCCTCATTATCTGTACCATAGGGTGCTGTAGCCCTCTTTTAACACCTGAAGAGGTTCTTCGAAATTAAACGATAAATCCCAAAGAGTCAGTGACTCTCAATGAACCAGTTGCTCTGTGCAGAGGTGTGTGTGCCCTGTACCTGGAGGACTGTGTGGGTTGTATTTCTGATCAGGTGATGCTGTTCAGTTGCACAGAATTGCTGGGGCTGTGATTCCGGCTGTGGGGCTGTGGTTCCAGCTTCTTCATCCCGGTCATCTTGGGCTAGGCTGAGAAAAGGCATGCGGTCCAGGGCTCTCTGGGTCTGATGGGGTGGCTGACTTGTTGCACAGCAGTGACTCAGTCGTTTTGAGCCCTGAGCTTACAACACACACACACACGCACGCAGTCTTGCGTGTGGCTCTTGTGAGCACCAGGCCACCGGATGATGACAGCGCGATCCTTATAAAGGCGTCCGGCCAGCCTGGCTGCTTGCTCAGCGACTGTTTGACAGAGGCTCCTCCCACTTCTCTGCTTGACCACACCCCCTCCCCATTCTTTCTCTCTCGCACACCGAGAGACTCTGCCCCTCAGGGCCCATTTCCGTCCTGCTCTGCCGCCACTGGGCCTCAAGGGGCGAGGCAGGTGGGGGCGGGGAGGGGAGGAGTATGGGACAACTGGTTCTTAAGCAGGGCATGTGATCCTGTTGTTGGTCCCTGTTGCTTCACCGCAGAAGCGAAATAGAAAGCGAGAGGCACACTGGATGTTTGTAAAACTGCCGTTTTATTTTCTGACCAAAGAAATCAATATGAGGCTTAAAAAAAGAACTGTTAGTAAATGGAAATAAAGCGGTGTGAGAGTGGAGCAAATGACTGCGCTTTAAAAAAACGTGCCCTGTTTGTAAGTGAGAAGTGAGAGGTATAACTTGTCTGCGTTTGTGAATTTGTAGCTTTATATTTGCTTTTGGGATTCTAGCTCTAAGATACAGATAAAAATGGAATTAGGCGCTTTCCAAGTGATTCCAAAGGAGCCCATGATAAATCTGAATGTCAAAGTAAAGGGAATGTCGTGTGACACCCCCACGCCCCCCCCCCCCCCCCAGCAGGGGACCAAGTCTCCAGAGCAGTGGGCACAGTGGGATCTGGAGAGGGTGGTCACACGCCTGGGAAGCACCACCATGGCTGCGATAAGGCAGGAATGCGGGGAAGGTGTGAACCCTGACGCGGTGCTTCTGTCCTCTACGCCTCCTTGACCCCACGACTCTGAGTTTGTCTTTTCAGTGAAATGGTCACTGTGAGGCTTCATGTGGGGAACTGAGATTATACAAAATATTTATTTAATGGATGTTCTTATTGGAGTGTGTTTGTAATTCTGAAAAAAATGTACAGTGATGCCTGTAGCATTTGTTGAATTTTTGCAAAACTGTCAGATATGAAATTTAATTTGTCAAGCAGTGGGTTTATTAGTGGGCATTATCTGTTTGTATCTGCACACATTCAGTGGTTGTGACAAAACACACTTGAGGACAACTGTAATGTACCCTGAGGATTGAGCTCTGCAGTTTAATTGTCGCTTGTCCGTTATCTCGATCACTGCGCCACCTGCAGGCCTTCAAATAGGTTGCAGGTGAAGACGTTCGCACCTGTACCAGACGTCCTGATGCATCTCCCACCACCACCACTACTCTGTCTCAGTTGCCATGGTAAACTGGATTACAGAAAAGGTGGTGGGAGGGTGGAGGGGGCGCAGGCCGAGTCGGGGGCACTGTCACGCAGGCTGGCTGCCGCTTGTTGGAGATGCCGTACCGTGTGTATTCTGGGCGGTATCATAGGTTGCTGCCGGTCGCGTCGGTGTGATGGAGGCTGTGGCCATAGTGAGCCGGGCTGCTTATCTCGCATACCACGGGGACTAGTGCTATCCCACCCGTTCTGCCTTATCTGCGCGGAGACCGCTTTCCCGTAAAACCTCATGCATTTTGATTTGATTTAGAAGAAATTGTTGCCGCCGAGATGCAAAAGTGCGCTCAAAAGGGAGGGAAAATCCCACCTCCCTCTATAAACTAGGTGATGCATTCTCGGGGTTGTTTTAGGATTGGATTAAAAATTAGCAAGAGACTAATTTTGTAGCGTTTGACTGAGTTTCAACACTGCTGTTCCATTTATAGAGCGCTGTTGCTATCGGAGACTGGAGGCTGCCGACTGCGCGGCGCTGCTTCCCTGATGAGGAGCATGGCAGCCGCGGCCATGTGTCTCACCGAGAGCCGCGCTAACCGCAGAAATCTCACTAGGAACTGCTCTATGAACTACTGACAGGCGCCAAAACGCAACATTTTACTTTCAGGAAAATTTCGACATTCTGTTTATTAATACTTCCCCTTGATCACACTACATACAGCCTGAAATTGTGCATTTGCCAAGATTTTTACGAGGTTACTGGTAAACGTGTTTACACGACTGCCTTCTGTCGCACTGAAACTCAGTAACTGCGCAATAACTAGTTGCGGCGTTAATCCCTGTTTTAAGCGTTAAATAGGTTGGATGTCCCCGTCCTTTGGTCGTCAGTCGCTCAGATTTCACCGAGCTGCGTGGTTTCCGAATGAAAACCCCTGCAGTTGGTCGGGTTCTTATAGAGAAAAGGTACCTGATAAGCGTGGGCCACTAATAAATGCAGGAAGCGGCGGATTAGACAACCAGGCAGGCTGGACTAACAGAGAGGGCTGTTAGTGCAAAGCGGCGGCACATTGGGCGCCCCGTGAGCACCGGAGGCCGAGAGCGGGAGGCGGGGGTGCGGGCGGCGTGTGGCTCCGGCCGGCCTGCGGGCTCCGCCTCGCTGTTCCCCCTGCAACCCCCCCCCCCCAAACCAGCTCGGCTTACAAGGAAGCGTCAGCTGTCAGGGCTGGACTAGCGGGACAGACGAGGCACGCAGCTGCTGCGTCCGATCTCTTTAATTCGCGTAGTTTATGTCTCTTTAAAACGTGCGAACTGTAAGAGGTAGTCGTCTGTATGACAGTGAAGTACAGTGAGTCTCTGTCAGTGTAAAACCATGCGATGCAACTTTACGGTGAGGAGACCCAAGGAAGTGGCCACATCACATGCTGAAGGTGAGATCGGGGCTTTGGGCTGGTACTTGAACTTATTCATACCAAATCCATAATGAAAGTTGGATCGCCGTTAAAGTACTGCAAACTACCGTTGCACTATTAAACCAACTTTTGGTCCGGCTGACGCATCTGCAGAAGAATTTAAAAATGACTTGGGCTTTGCCTGTCCGACCAGAAAATCAGTTCGTCAGCGACAGGATCGTGAGGAGATGTATCTGTACCCATAGTACTTCTAGGGGCGTTATTTTATTTGTGAAATTATTGAGACGTTTTAGTTTTGAAGCAGATCGCTTTATACTTTTGACAGGACAAATATAATTTAGCGACAGCTGACTATTTTAATAGAACTGTGCATTGTTCAGCTGATGCCTCGTATATATTTGGGCAGAGAGGCTGCTTTAAGCAGAATCGGTGGGTTAATGTGTTGGGGTTGCGCGTGAGTGGTGCCCCGTGAATGACGCTGAAAAGTGCATGTTTCAGCTGGTGCGCCTCGCGCTCCCTGCAGCTCGCGGACTAACCAGGAAGTCCCGACTGACCTGTTCTACGTTACCAATCTTATCCCATCTCTCTCTGAAATAATTCCCGCTCTCAATTCTCCTCTACATAAACAACCCCCTTGAGTAAGAACAACACTGTCCAAACTGGCAAAAAATGACCCATTCGCTGGAAGATGGTGACTTTTGGTGTTATGACTGTATTTCGGTGGATATGTCAGGGAGTGTATATTTATTATAGAAGGCCCTAACTTGTGACTGTCTTAAAATGTGCCTGTGACGCATATTTGATACTTAAGGAGTGCCTTTGGCCTGAATCCATTGCTCATTGGTGCATGGTCTCTGTGGTGTGTTCCTGTATTTCATAAGTCGTGTAACATTTGTTCTCTTGCACTCATCTCCTCTATAGTGTTAATTGCAAATAGTTGCGATAGTATGGTAAGTTTCTTCTAAAACTGGGTTGTCAATGACCTGGAGATGTTTGTTGTATTTAAATGTGTTAAACGGCCCCAGCCTATGGCTCCCCCCCATTTGAACCTGTGTCCACATCCGAGGTCCCCTCTTCATTCCAGCCAATCGCTCCTCTGTGTAGGAGGGTATCTACTGGGGTTCACTGGCCAGTGCAGTCATAGCCCAGCCCGGGCTTTTTGGCGAGCTGTCTCTGCACAGGCCACATGACGACTGGAACGTGGGGGGGGGGGGGGAGTCTGCTGCACTTGCTGAAGCTCCAGTACAGCTCAGAGTGGGTCTGTAATTGTGCTCGTCATTGTGGACCCGTTGACTGTAGCCTTTTCGGAATACTGCGTCGTCTTCTATCTGTGCTGGCTGTCTTCTCTTTGGCCCCCGGTGTGCTCGTGGCTCCTTAGGAGAGTGTCAGGCGTTACTCACAGGAAGGAAGGTTCTCAGTAAAACGGCACGATTTCAGCCCTTCTGCCAGGAGATGTGTGCTAGGGCTGGCGTCTACATCACCCAGCAGATAAAATTTCCACCTTCATTATTGGTCGCTAAGCTTTGTGGGGCAAGTTGGGGCTACAGTAACGCTTTAGATGATGTTGCATGTGCTGTGTAAGTCTGGCTTGGTGAAGTGGGTGGGGGGGGGGCATGGTTTTGGCACCCATAATGACCAGGCATGGCTACACTGTGGCATGAGTGCACAACCCTGGATTTGGGTATGCTGTGGTGCATGTCAGCTCTGTCTGCACTCTGGTCTTCTAGGGAGGTGTCTGGGACTGTGGATGCCTGGAAGCAGAAAGTCCCACCATGCCTCTTCCACAGCCCTGACCAAGCCCCATGCTTCTCTAGTGCCCCCCCCCCCCCCCCATGCTTTCATCCCCTCCTGCTTTCAGTCATCTCTGGTCTGCACGCATGCCCTGTGCTCCTTTACATAACACTGAAATCCTCTCTGGGCACTTTTCTCTGAACACACTGTCTGCCGCTCATTGTCCCTTCCTTGCCAGCCCCCCCTTCTCTTCTTATGATGTAGGGTGTTTTTTTTTCCTCCTGTTTTATTCCTTCCATCTTTGTGTGGCCCGGAAAGCAGAAAGAGATGGCAAAAGAACAGAGGAGAGCAGTGTTATTTAGACCGGAGTGTTCGGAAGACAGTCGCTCCTGGGGGTCCTGATTATTTTAATCCATATTTTTTTTTTATTTCCTCATTTGTAAATGAGAAATTACCAAGGAAATTACTTAAACGGGGTGAGGATAACTGTAATTTAGTGTGACGCCCTGCCAGAGAGAGAATCTCATTAAATGAGTTGGTGAATGATAGAAAATTCAAAAATAAAAAGTGGGAAAACCATAGATGTCATTAATCTGTGAACAGAAATAATATGAATGAGGTTATATCTGTAACATATTTTAAGTTAAAGGGGGAATATTGTCTCATCCTAGATGCTGTGGAGTAACGTTTCATTGTCAGTTTGCCTTATTCTGATGTATCTTCTGTTGATCTTTTGTTGTGAAGTATTTATTTTTATTTATAGCATTAATTATGAAGTTGTAGTCATTAGTGTCTTAGTGCTCCCAGTTATTTTGTGGTCTCTCCCATTCCAGCTGGTACATGGTTAAAAATGAGATTATTGATTTTGTTTCATCAGTAGTATTGGAGGTGTTTTTATTAATGAACCGCAGGATAAATCTCTTTGAAGCAGTCTCAGGACAGTTCGATAGTCCTGACAGTGCCCTCAGTAGGGGCATCATGTCTCATGCACTGTCAGACGCACATATGTGTCCATTGGATGCTGTGTGGAGTTTCTGTGCTGCAGTGTTCCGTGTCCCATTTGCTGTGGAATGACATTCCAGCCAGGGATCTCTTTGTGTCCCGTGTAACAACCCCCCCCCTCCCCAAGTGACGTGTTCTTTAAGATGGATTTGTAACGCAAACTGAAGTGGATTGACGTTTTTCTCCACGAGCAATGCACCAAGAGATAATGCAAACAGTCTCATCCATCCCTGTAACCGCTGGTCCTAATCAGGCTCCGGACCCCCAGCGACCCTATCTTGTAGGCTATGGGGGCAAGGCAGGGAACATCCTAGGATGGGCCACCAACCCCTCGCAGCAAACGGTTTCAACAAAAGCAAAAGGCGCTTCACTGAATATTAAGCACTATAGCAGAGATTTCCACATATGGGCAAAAATGAGATGCCTCCTGCAGGTTCCAGTACCCATACAATGCCTCGCAGATTAGTTTGATGGAAACATTGTTGCACAACCATTTGTGGCAACCTCTTGTGGCTGGAGGACCAAATTGTTGGAGCTGACATTTAGCGTTTTTTTTTTTTTTTTTCTTCTTTTTTTCCCCTTCTCCCTCCTCCCTTTTACCTCTTTGGGACAGCCCTGTGATGCATGCAGGTAGACAGACTGATGTCAAATTCAGGGTCTTGACTTGCTGAAGCCCCTGACAAGCTACCACTGGGCTGAGCAAAGCAATTTGGTACGCAATTATGAACGGCAAAACTGCAGCATGACAGGAAGTATAATCTGATTTAAAAATGTCGTACTCGTATAATGATCATTTATTTTCTAGGTCCTGTGTGAGGTCATCCCGTGGACAAGCCAAAAGGAAAAATGTTATTTACGTGAATAACACGAAGCATGGTCCTTTCTCCGTCTCTCTCCAGGTACATGTTGGGTCGCGGAGTGAAGCGCAAGTTGAGCGATTGTGAGATGGTCGGGGGGGCGGGGCCTGGGGTGGAGCTGCCGTACCCACAGCAGCGGCAGCTGGTGCTGGACCTCTGCCTGGACAAGCTGCAGAGGTGCCGAGCGCGGGTGGAGCCCAGCCTGCATCGCTCAGTGCTGCTGGCCAACACGCTGCGCCAGATCCAGGAAGAGATGCGTCGGGAGGGCGGGACCCCACCAAGTGGCCCCGCCCCGAGTCCTGCACACACGGCCACGCCCCTGCACACCCCTGACCTGCCTCCCATCCCCAAGGACTATGCCCTGTCACCGAGAGAGCTGGGGATCGCTGGGGACTGTTCCGCAGGTGAGCCACTGGCATGTCCTGGGTGTGAAGGGCAGAGTGTCTCCTCCTCTTCCTCTGAGGAAGGCTGCACCGAGGACTTGACAGTGGGTGCCAGGCCTGCAGACTCTCTCTTCGGCTCCTTTGAGATCACAAACTCCACCAGCTACCTGACAGACCTGGCCTTCGACGACATCTTTGAGGACATCGACACCTCCATGTATGACTCGTCCGACTTCTCCGTCCTTGCCTTGAGCCCGGCGCGCAGCAGTGGCGCCCCCTCTGGCGTGGAGGACAGCCTGAAGCCATTCCCCAGCTGCACCACGGCCAGTGCACTGCAGCTGTGTCTCACAGACCTTAACGACCTGGACCACATCATGGAGATCCTGGTGGGCTCATAACTGGCCTTCCCACCTTCTGTTCTTATTCCCCCCCCTCAGTTTTTTTTTGGATGGGAATGACAAAATACTTGTATAGAATGGTATATTTATATTTTTATACAGAATACTCTAAATCTATTTATATAAAATGCCACAGACATGCCTGATGTACACCTACTGTAGATGAAATGCATGTTGTGTTGGGAGAACCTGTTGTCCTGATGTGTCTACAAAATGAACTTGAACGTGCGAGGATCACACTGAGCGGAAATACACAATATTGCCGCTGAAGGCAGTTAGACTGAACTCTGAAGATATCCACAACATCATAGCCACAGATGCAAGAGTTTCCAAAAAAAGAAACAATTACGTAACAATTATAATTATGTAATAAGGTGAGATCTTTAGCCTTTTTTGAACTAAAGTATCTATTTTTGTAAAAAAAAAAACAAAAAAAACAAAACAATTTTGATATGCATTTCTACAGCGTTTAAAATGTATTTTCATGAGCTGAACATGATAGGCACACTCAACAGATGAGTCTCTACCTCTTATATATCTGGGCCCAGGCCCCAGGAACCTGCTCTCTGCACCTCTGAGTTCCAGTGCATTCAGCACTGGTCTAGTCCTATTCCCTGTTTATTTGTTAGTGGTGTGTGTGTGTGTGTCAGGCAGAATGTGCGCACAGCTAATACACACGCAGTGGTCAGCATGGCCTCTCTGCCGGGTAAGCTGTGGCCCCACACTCAGACAACTACTCCGTTTCTATAGCAACCCTCTTCTCCCATGAAACAACAAGAAACTGCCTTTATGCAGGATAGAAGACTGGTTTCAGAGATTACCCCGAGGGGTCACATGCGGTCCGACTGGCACAGAGAGATGAATCATTTTGGCTGTTATTCTTTGTCATTTTTGTTGTCGTACCCCCCCTTTCTTCAGTGTCGCTGTTTTTAAGACATTTCTCCCTACAGCGCCCCCTCCTGCTCCTGGAAGGACACTTGAAGTCTGCTTCCATGTCGTGGAAACACTTTAGCTTCAGTCTGACGGGAGGAGCAGAGCTCAGCAGCTTTCCGCTTCTGTCACGAGCTTCCAGGCTGCGTATGTTTAGCTCTGGGTTCCGTCGGAATGTACAAACCGGCCATAATGTGCGCGTTTCCCTGCAAAGTGTTTTTTTTTTTTCTTCTTTTCTTTTTTTCCTCTCCTTTTCTCATAGTTGCCAACCCGCTCATAGAACTCCTGTGGCGTGCAGCAGTAACGGACCCCTATAACAATTCCCTCCGGCTGCCAGCATGTGAGTGCGGGGGGGTGGCAAGGGGAGCAGTACTGTGGCCCCCGTCACGTGGAACCGCTTGCTTTGGGGAGGGCTCTGGCTAACCCCTCCCACCCTACCGAGGGCCTGTTAGAACCGTTCTGACTCTTCCACCAGCCAGTCAGGTGAGGGGAGGGGGGGGGTTTGAGGCCCAGATAACCCCCCCCTCCACCCCACGCGGTGTCTTTGTTAGTCTGAAAAACAAATATAGCCTGGTGGAGTTTCAGCTCGCAGAAACATTCAGGCAGAAACTCTTTCATTTCGAATCCCTCCTTCAAAATGTCTCTTCCCTGTTGTCTGTGTTTTATTATAGAGTGTTTACTGTTTTATCAGAACACGCCTCTAGATCTAGGTGTGGTTTATTACATCCATGGCCTCATTGAACAAGAAGTGCATTGACAGCTCCCCCCCCCACAAGTATTTGTGGCATAACAAAAATAAAATACTGGACTTTAGGGGGTCCACTTGAGGAAAGGCTTGCGTGCTCTCAGCTGGGGCGGGGCAGGGTGGGGCATAACCTGTTCTGAATGAAATACCCCCCTCCCAAAGTTTGCCCTTTGCTGACAACAGTGGGTTACTGCAGAGGGGTGTCAGAGGACAAAAATGTAAGCTTTATAAGCTTATTATGTATATAATTTTATTTATATTCTGTTTGATCTGAGTAGTATTGTCATTGCAAAAAAAATAATATATTGTTTTTATTTAACCCCCCCCCCCCCCCATCCATCAGTTAACCCCTGTTCCATTATGGCATTATGGCTCTTCTGTGATTATGGTATGTGAAACAGGCATTTCTCCTGGAGAAGTGCCCCATTCTGTGTAATATTCGTCTCGGTCTGTTATGTCTGAAACAAAAGATGACAACATGACCAGAAAACACTAACTAATAGTGTTAGGAAGTCTGTGTTCTTAACATGTTAATGTGTCCATTTAGTACATTTTAGTAATGTAGTCACTGTGTTTCAATGGGCCATATTAAATCGCGCCTGAAAATCAGCAGCTAAAGCTCTTTTTGGGTTGCACCACTGCTAATCGTCCTTTCCTTTTGTGAGTGATTCTTGTTTAAAAAGTTAGTTCACCTGCCCCTTGCATTCATATTTGAATTTCCAGTAGAGCACTAAAAAAAAAAAACCTTTTAGTCAAAGTAAATAACCGTACTTTGGCATTGCGAAGAGCAGTATTAACATGCAGACACTGTGTGTGTAAGCAGTGTTCATAGCCTGAATCACCATTTTGGAGATGGTACAGTACCAGCTTGATGCCACAATCCATCAGAGAAGGCAGGAATGCATAGAGATCTCCCTGAAAGAAGGTGTTTGTCTGTTGGCTGAGCCTATGGCTATGTGCAATTATGCAGTGTGTCCGTACTGGGATTCGAGGGGGATCACCAGCTGTCAAGTCCCTTTTAAAGTGCAATACAAACATGTTAAAATGCTGGATATGCCCAGCCTTACTAAGGAGTAGACATTATATTCTCTTGGCTAAGACTGCACCTAGCTTGGCAAATTATACGCTGTATTTGATAGAAGTGATATTTTGTAAAAACCCTATGATTGACAGTGGACCTTTTAACTGCGTTGCATGAATTAAGATTTTTATTTATTTATCATGTTCCCTTTTATTTCATGGTTTGGCAAGTTTTGCTTTGACCCCGGACTTTGTGTGTTGTGTACATAATCTAATGTACATAAAGTATTTACTTTTTCTCACACTTGTATTCTATGCAATACTATTGTAGCAGGCCAGAAGTCTAATTAAAAGAGGTGAAAGAAACTTGTGTTTGTGTTCGCTTAACTGCCTCGGCTTTCCTGCCTTGCCGTATCACAATGCTGGAGCTTCTTCGTTTTAGCAAGATTTTCAGGTCCAGCCTCGATAGTCAAATCCCAACATGCATCTTAAGTCTCCGGCGACCAGAATTCATTAATGTGGGTAAGACACAATGCGACAAAGGAACATGGAAGACAATAACAAAGACAATAAAAGCATATACAACCTTTCGAAAGAGGGGAAAGACGGACGAAGCTTGACACCCTCTAGTGGTAGGCAGCAGCCAAAGCAAGTCCGTGTGTCCGAGGTTTTACGATGAGTTGCATCATCTGGTTGCCCCCCCCCCCCAATTCCCGAAAAAATGAGAAGCGCTTTTCAAGGAGTGAACGGTCTTTTAAAAACCGGCTGGCCTATCAACCCTACAAATAAAGTATGTGTGCATTTTGCTTAATAGTATATTTGTCACAGTTTAAATACACATATTGACTGACTTGGTCTGCCATCACCGACCACCACACTTCTCCCACGAATATTTTGCAGAGAAAGTTTGGTTCTATCTGAAATCTGAGAATATGTTATGCTCCCCTCGCCTCTTTGAAAAAAAACTTACTCACAGTGTCAGTTCTGATGCAGACGCTTTAGTCAGTGGGGTTGGAAGGCGGGAAAAAAATGACTGGACAAATTACGCCGGTCGTAGTCCTGGTAATGACTGCATCACTGCACAGCGCTTGTCCTGGTATTCCTGGTATCTCTAATCTCTTTAGACCAGGGCTTTTCAAATCTGGACCTCGATTCCAAATCCAGGCCTTGTTTTCAGTTCTCCCAGGTAGCTAGTTTAATAATTACTGATTCTGATTGGTCAGAGGCTTCACACCTGGCTCACAGGTAAAGGAAGACTTGAAAACCAGCAGTGCTCGGACCTCGAGGACCGTGATTTGAATAATAGGGTTTAGACCAACATTTCCCAAACCATTCCTTGGGGACCCCCAGCGGGCCACGTTTTTGCTCTCTCCCAGTTCCATGAGAGTCGGGAGGGAGCAAAAACGTGGATCGACTGGGGGTCCCTGAGGACTGGTTTGAGAAGCACTGCTTTAGACAAACCGTCACGCGAACATTTGTCTCCTCTAGCATAAGATTTCACAGCGATTTTTGCGGAGTGTTTACTGGCACGTTACATGGGGCAAGCTTTAGGATTTCAGTGACCTTCCAGTTATGGAAATGTACTGGGTCGTCGCGCAATTCAAGAAACTTCAAAGGGGCAAAGTTAATTTCAGCGGGAAGTATGAGGTCAGTATGATAATAATTTGGTTCGTTGAGCGCAGGGTTCAATGAGTATAAGGTATGGGCTACGGCCAAAACAGCAATCCATTAATAAATAGCCACGTGCTTGAATGACGTTTCTTTTATTTATTACATTGCTAGGTTGCTACAAATATTGCAAGTTAGAGATGAAGAAACGCTTAAAAAGTTAAAGACGTCCGTCCTCATCGACACAGGAGGAAGGGGGGGGGCACTGTGGGTGTCCTGGGTAGTGGTGGGCGGATCGATCCAAGTATCTATAATATCGATAATAATGTTGTTATTGATATCGATCGATACCAGTTTAATGAGATCGATACTTCAGTTTCAATTTCTCTCCCGAATGCACTGCGGCTGTCTGTGTTCGCGCTGCTGCGCTCCCAGCTGTCACGTGACTCAGCGGCGCCAGG
>JAODJU010000025.1:15487364-15501116 GCA_026776725.1 Gnathonemus echidnorhynchus | reverse complement strand
ATCGTATCGGCGATACTTTCCCTGTATTTACTTGGTATCGCATCGATACTAAATCTTGTAGTATCGCACACCACTAGTCCTGGGCATGTTCGCCTTCGACACTCACAAAAAATGCACACGTCATGTTGTACGGTATTTCTACTCTTCAAAGTGCGTAAATTCCGCTACTACTCCCTTTAGTTGTCCATTACATAAAACCTCAAACACAGAGTAGCCCCGACAAGCGCGACCATGGTAGAGTCCAGCTGCCCTGGGCATTGTGGTTTTTGTAGTTCTTTCAGGATCCCCCGATGTCATTTTTCACGTGGCGTTTCATCTGCCAGCGAAGATCAGAACAAGCGAAGAAATTCAGAAGAAAAGTTCGGCGTGCAGGATACTGCGGGGTCGCCAGCTCTCACGCATCTGGCATGACACTCACGCTTTCGGATATCTTACATCACGCAAGATATCTTACGGCAAAAATATATTATTCCATTATAAACCTAAAATAAACTGTTACATACATGTAAATGCGTGTGCACACTTGTATTGAATTGAAAATCTCACTCCAGTCAGCTGACCAAAGTTGGCAACCCTGGTACGGTTCACTTAGCCTTTGGAAATTTTTTCTTTAAAATTCTGATTAAACTAACAAAGGGAAGCACCGACAATATAATGCAAGCAGGTATCCGATGTTGGCAGTTTATTTTTATTTAAAAAGATGAATATTACGATTCGAGAACTGAGTACCAAATAGTTTTAGAAGTGTTTAAAATAATAGAAACTATAACAGGTATGATTAATTGAAAGCTGTCATCTGCCTCTGTTTGGACGGAGTGGTACAACGTACGGTATTCAAAGGTGGTTCCCACAGCGGTAACTATTTACTACCCGATCGATTTTCCTTTACCCTGTTTGTGTGCAAAGGTTTCGCCAAGTCTGGAAAGCTGTTGAATGTTTAAGAAATTTAGGCTTAAATGGGTCGTCTCCAGGCTAGTGACGACCGTATACAGGGTAGAGATAAGTAATCAGCGTAACTGACATTGTAGCCTATATAAGCTAGCATTTGAGTTTGGAAGAATAAGCATGAGATATCAAGCCTTAATTCTGCAGGTTATACTGTTTGACTTCTTGTGTCACGTCCACCCTTAAGGTTAATAGCCTTTTTCATATACAGTATGCCAAACAGAATTTAAAAACAAATAATTGATTGATCCCTGTGGGGATGGAGATTCTCTTTACACCTCCCCCAACTTGCTCTCTGTAGGTGAGAGTAAGCTGGCTGTGAAGGGCAACCACCCATAGCAGCACCCAGGGAGCTGGGGGTTAAGTGCCTTGCTCAAGGACCCACATGTGCTGAGGCTGGCCTCAAACCAGCAACCTTCTGATCACAAGCATAGAGACTTAGTCCACTGAGCCACACATTGCCCTCTACTATATACACACAATCATGGATAGAGAATTTTAACCAGCTGATTTATACCATAGTCCTTCAGGCTGTAGCGTAATGCATTCTACCAGATCCACAACTGAAGCTTAAGCTGGTGACTTTTTAAATATATATTTTCCAGGGGGTTAAGACACTTTGTATTCTTTTAATGGTTGGCAGGGAATTTTCTTACCTACTGTTCCACTTAGTCGCATTAAATTACACCGATTTTCATATATTGTTTCTATGGGTAAATACTTCAATATTAAAAACATTAAGGAATTTTCATTGCTTGATCTCCACCTTCTTGGTGAGGACCTTAGCATATTACCTAGGTGTCAGGGACTTTGTTATTAAGAAGCAGTATGGAGTAAGCCTTAAGGTAACATTGAATCAATGAAGGCTATTTCTCTTAAATATACTTTATTTAGGCTTATATATGTGTAAGTAACAAATAATAATAACTAACTCAGTGCAATGTTCAAAATTGTCACAGCCTGATTCCAGACTGACTTGTTTTATTATACATGGGCTGCATCATCACTGTGATTAAATTCTTTCGTAACACCAAGTGCTTTTTTGCATGCAGCTCCGCAGCCCAGCACGTCAGCCTTTACGCCCCTTTTGTTACACGGGACTCGGATCCACGCAGGAGGGGGGGGATCAAACTGGGGAAACATTTGACCGCGAGCCAACAGGCAAAGGACCTGCACTCATGAAGGGCACCTTCAACACCTGGATGAACGTTCCAGACATGTCATATCTGAATAAAGATGCATTTCTTCTGCCTCGGGGGCAGCGAGAGGAAGCCGTTAGCAGGACTGATTCTGTTCAGAGGGCTGGAAGCCTTTCACCAGAAAGACACTTTTGCCTCTACTGCTCTGAATAGATGCCAGTTTCTGGCTCTGGAAGTGCCAGGTATGAAATTATTCTTAGCATATAAAAAATGTATATATACGTTTCGGTTATCACCAAGTGTACTAAAAAAGTTGTGCCTGTGAGTATTACAAGGCTTCTGGAATAGAGAAGTTGGTTCTGGAAACACAGAAACTGGTTGCTATGGAGAGGAGCTCACAGGAAGAAGCCTTTCCGGGATTCCTGGCCCTGCAGGCGCAGGCTGTACTGGGAGAACCACTGGTGGGAGATCTGGTAGATGAAGCCTGGGCCATCCCGACACTGGGGGGGTGGCAACAGCTGAAAGAGGGGGAGAAGTGAAGGGTGGTTAGGGGTGCATTCACACGTATACACATGTGCACACACACGCACACACACAGATATGACCCCACCCATCCCCCACCTTGGTTTGGATCAATGTCAAGGTGCTGTTGGGATCCAGTGACTCCATATCGCCCTCCTCAGGGTCTAGTGCAGCAGGAGTCCCATCCTGTTGAAGAGACAGGTAAGACAGTGCGTTACGGGAGGGGGGTGGGTGACTCTGCCATGTCACCATGTACTGTGACGATGACACCTTCTGCAGTGACCAATGACCTGGTCAAGATGCCACCTATCAGCCGTCACAGACTGTACTGCTGACTCCAGCCCCACCCCCTGACCGCGCCAAGACGCCAAAAGGCTCTAAAGGCCTGCGTGGGCCTGTGTCTGTCATTCCCCACTGAATATTTCATGAGCTGCCCTGCAGCAAGAAGAAAGCCAGGGGAAAAAGAGAGAAGCGCACACACACACACACACACAGAGATCACAGAGAGAACATGCAGCCAGCCCTGCTCCCACGTCTGGTGACTCAGATGAAGTGCGGCCTGGCGCCGGCCCGGGGAAGCCATTAGGGCTGGCGCGAGCTCACAGGAAGCACAAGTAGCGCATTAATGCAGCCGACGGCCCTGCCGGAAGGAGGGGAGTCGGGTTTGCGGCAGCGCTGACACTGGCTACCCGACGTGGACGCGAAACGTAGCCAAATCCCAGAAGGGAACGACAGACAGAATGAAGATCGTTTCCTGTTATGCATACATAAAACATAATGAGCGTTACGCAATGGAATATATTACTAGACAGGGTTAAGGCTTCTGGTTCAGTGCTCCAGCAACGTATATAAGGTAGCAAGTGTGTGTCCAGAACCACTATAATACTCACTGTCATTACCAACTAATTTTCAAGCCTTTATTAAGCGTATGGAGGGAATTTGCCACAGGTTCCAGACCAGACTTTTGGCCTTGCAGTGTGAGTATGATGCACTGGAGCTGGCTGATGATTCTGATTACCTCCCATCAAGAATATCTTTTCCTGCATTAAAAGAGCCTTTTGATTCCATTACCCCAGATTAACACGGCCATCAGATGTGCAACACATTTAGCAAGAAATTCAGACTCAGTGCCGTGAGCTGTGATGTCCAAGTCCATTATGTCGCTCCCCTGCCATGTAATGGACAGGGCTGCAGATTTCAGGTAAGCAGCCTATGGCGCCATCTTGTGGAAATTTAAAAATCAACATTAACTGGGTCAAAATGCCCCAAAAAAAAAAAAAAAAAAATCCAAAACAAACGCACTCAGTTATATTTATGTTTACTAAACCCTTGTTAGTTTCGGGTTTATACATTTTTTCAATGTTCATTCTTTTGTAACATACATACTTCTCAGGTTTAAGATGCAACAGCTCCCCTTTTTGGAAGCCCCCCCATCCCACTCACCTGCTGCAAAGCGGCAGCTGGCATTGTTATGTTGAGTGCGGCCAGCAAGCTTCCTTGGGAGTGTGGATGGAGGCTGGGCGCCGACAGCTTTGGACTTTGGGACTCCGTTAATAGACACTGCCACAAGGGGGCAGCACTGAGCACAAAGACAGAGAAAGCTAAAATCCCACGTGAACATGAAAGAGGTGACCTTTGACAGTGTCAGTCACTAATGCACCTCTTGCCCCAGCATCAGTTTAAAGCATGATCCAAAGATCACCACGCTAATTAGTGATTAACAAAAGCATTAACAAGTGACTTCTCCCAAGGGTATCCATGAGGCAAATGTTACACAAACCCATCTCTGAGTCACAAGTTCCAAATTGAAATTCTGGCCCGGTACCGTGTCACTGCCGAGCTGGAGGTGGGGACCTCTGGTGGACTTTCCATCAGGTGTGACAGCGGTCTTATGGATCCAGCGACGGCTTCCTCCAGAGTGGACTCCAAGGCAGGGAAGCAACATTCAAATGTTTTCTGGAGCTTGGACCAATCGCCGGCCTGCAGTCATTTGATACAGGCACCACTTCAGCCTGCTAAGCCTTAGCAGCAGCGCCAGGAAAACATGCATCTGATGTTTTGCCAGTGCAGAATCATATTAGAGCTTATTAAAACCAGACGTGCTATAACAA
Organism: Gnathonemus echidnorhynchus; assembly: GCA_026776725.1. Lineage (NCBI taxonomy): Eukaryota > Metazoa > Chordata > Actinopteri > Osteoglossiformes > Mormyridae > Gnathonemus > Gnathonemus echidnorhynchus. Next base: position 15,496,399 of record JAODJU010000025.1, on the reverse strand, counting down.
GAAACAATGGTATATGCTCTTAGAAAAAAGATAACTTGTACCTTTGTTTATCACTGGGGCTGTACCCTCAGGGGTCTGCTAATTGTACCCTTAGCTGTAGGTAATTGTACCTTTTAAGGTACATTAATGGACTCTAAGGAACATTTCTGTACAATTCATGGTACATTAATGCTGTTTGTACATTTGGGATGTTCCTCAGAGTCCATTACAAGGGTACAGCCCCAGTGACTAGCAGAGGTACAAATTTTTGCCCTTTTTTCTGCTAGTGTATAAAAGACAAATAATTACATATTAGTCTATCAGACACTAACAGCTTACGTTAACAACAACTTAGCATGTAGTCTCACTGAACTCTAACTGTAGTACAGCTTCAAACCTTTCTTAGTGACCAGGATGACTGTTGATTTGCATCATAATCTTCCACTTGCAAACATTCCGGGGGAGTAAATGCTGCCGACATAGACCAATAGTCACTGACATCCAGCTGGACGCCCTCCCCAAATGAATTCCACTCCCCAAAACATAAGTCCGGTTTGCCATTGGCTTGCAGATGTGCACCCTCAAAGGACAGATCCTCAGTCTCCAAAGAACTGCTCTCGACTTGGCTGCCGTTTGGTTCCATGTAGCAATCCGGAGTTCCTGGATCATGCATTGTGCTAAACTAAGAGTCCTCAGCCTTTGGCAGAGTGAATGGCGATACTACAGAACACCCTTCAAAAAGTCATAACTGTGGGTCAGTTTGTGAAAGCCGCTTCTGGCAAACAAGCCCCACATCATCTCCCCTTCTTTCCGTTTCATTTCAGTTCTGACATCTGCCCTGGAGCCCCAGTCTTCCTGTCGCTTTATATAGAAACACCCGTTTCTTAGAGAACGGACAAAATGTCATTGTTCACGGGGCATTTGCTCCTGTGGCTAATACTTCCGTCTTTTGCATTGTTGTGACATTCTCTGGTATTCAGGACCTACGACTTTCGGATAAAGGGGATAAGCAACCTTTCAGCCCATGTCGTCATGACTGTGCAATCGGCTTAGTAATAAAACATTACACTTAACGCACACGGCCGAAATAACTGAACGAAGAGCCCATTCGAGCAACAGGATCACAATCGACTGGAAAATACACATAAAGTTTTCGATGAAACTGCAAGATCTTAACAGAGATTTCACCCTACATTATCAGTAAATCAATATTACAAACGAAAACTAAACGACGGTAAGAATATATACAAGTGAAATAAGTGAAATTTTAAATGAATTAAGCGAAATGAATGAGACACTCCTTTCTCTATTATATGACACAGCTACTGAATCCAGAAGATTATCACAAGTATAAACAATATGCATATGTATATAGCCTAGGTGAAAGCAGGGCATCCGGAAAAACGGCAAATGTGTTCACCTGTTGGTGAGAAGAAGCCGGTAATCTTGAGTTACTGAGTAAACTTCACATTTCTACCAAACAAAAGCCACCCAACACCAGTGAGTATCAATGCCCTACCTTCACCATGACGCATTTTAGGATGTGGGAACGGAAAACGAGTCAATTCATTCCCCTGTCTACGCGGCGGCCGCCTGTATACCGCGGACGTAAGGAAAGGCTTATGGGCGGGGCCGAGCTCGGAAGCGGGCGGGACCAAGCTCAGAAGTGGGTGGGGGCTGCTCAGGTGCGCTGCAGGTAGGATAGCGCGCTTCAGGGCAACTGAAACACGACACAGCTGACTACTCCGCGATTCCCATTACAAGTTCCATGATTTTATTTTATGGGTAATTTACTTTAGGTAGCACGCTCAGGCAAACGTCAGCTTATTAAACACGTCAGCTTGCAAGCCGCCCCAATTCTTAAAATAGATAATTACTAAATCTACCAAGCTGCTTTTCCACTGGAATTGTTTAGTCATAAACGGCATATTCGGCGTGTCTGGTTCCATTTAACATCCCTTACGCGCAACGCATAGTTTATAAAGATATTTTCCTCTCTTCGACTGAAATTTTAACGTGTGGCTCCCGATGTTTTTCCATAGTTTTTGCTTCGCAATGGTTGTGTACGGTTTATGTATATTTATTTTGAAATTCCGCCAGTTTATTTAATTGATATGCATTCTACGTTTTAAAAACGCCACATTGCATCCCCCTATTATTACCAGTAGAGGGCGGTCTGTGGTGGTTACTAAAGCATGGAAACTGGCAAAATATATCTAAGAATCTGACGTTTTTGCAGCGAGATAAGAACGTAACATGAAATACACTAAATTACGTGTAACCTTGTGTATCTTGAGCCAGCAAATTTGTTGGCTTTGAGCAGAGCTGCAACTGCCTACCCTTCACGTAGGCCTACTGCTTAGGAATTTATTTACTTGTAGTTGTGAAGATTTATATTTTTAAATAAATGGCAGTGCGGTGAGAATGTGGCCCAGCTGATGAACCGCACCCTGCAAAGATCACTGCTATACTGCAGTCGTGACATGACAAAGATTTCAGGTTAGACAAAATTTTTCAGCACAAAGGACCAGGTGCAAATAACATCTCAGTTGGGATGTTGAAATGAAAAATCAGTCGCAAGTACACATTAAATTAGTGTTTTTTTGTGTGGAATGAGGAAGGTCTTAGTACATATCATGCGTGGTGTCATTCAGTGGTTGCTGGCAAAGCTTTTCACACAATATGCATCGGTTGTTTTTGGTGCTGCGGTGGGAAAAGGCAAAAGAGCCACGGAAGCAACAAAAATAACAACAGTAGTACCGGAGACCGCAAAGCCCAGAGAGCAGCAAAATCAGCATAACAGCAAGGCTTTTTCATTAATAATATATGTATACTGAACACAGCCGGCTACTATGGTCAAGCACTTTACTTTCTGCCTTAAAGGTTCGCTCACGTATGTATGTATTTATACATGCACATCACAGAACATGCTTGAGATGTCAACAAAGTTCTTGAAAACCCCCTAAATCAATATCCATGTTGGCAAGTAATTTCAAATAATTCTGCTCCTCCATAAGAAAACATATATCTTGGCTTTTCGATGTCTTACACAAGCATGACATTTCTTTATAAAAATAAGCTTGCTCTGCAGAGATCCACAGAGAAACTGGTTCGTCTGTTAATAAAACGTCTGTTTTTGCTTAGGCTAAATGTTGCCTGTGGACATTTTACATAACATTTACTGTTTGAGCCAGGAAAGCTGTACATTTTATGCATAAGAAAGTTCCTTGTCCGCCTTCCTGTGATGCAGGGTGGAGTTTTTTGGAGCACAGAGCTGCGGGGAGCCCATGCGGTCCACAGAGGGGGGGCAGTTACAGATGCACATCCGATCCGGCCGTTATGGATTCTTCCCTATGTCCACTCCCCGTTTCGGAGACCTTTTTTCTTCCTCTGACTCTCCTCAGGAAACACATTGAGCTTCTCCTCTCACTCTTTCAACAATACGCAGCTCGGATTTGTTTTCAAGCTGTTGGTCACATTGCCTATGCTGCGCAAAAGCAGACCCCTTATTGTTTCTAACAAGATATCACATTTAGGAGGTTATAGACATGTACCAATAATACGAGGTCAGTGATAGTCAGTATTTGAGGACACATGTTTATTGTTATTGTGTTGTGATTGTTCTGTCCAATGAAGTGTGTGTTATAGTCCCCTGTGTTCAAAAGTTAATTTTGTCTTTTGTGCATTGATACAGGCTGCATAATTGTTGTAGAATTATGTGTATTTTTTTTTTCCTCAGCACTTAGCATTCATTTCAGCCCTATCTGTAACTAATGCAAACAGTGCTTCAGCTACAAATCCAAGTATATGGGAAATATTTGAAAGAATGACCCAGGGCTTTTCTGACAACACTGGAGCTCAACAAGAACAATCATGAAAGCCCGGTCTGGGAATCTGTGTGCTACATTGTTTTCAGCTCAGCTACTCAAAAGCCTTTGTTTAATCCTCTTACTTGAGCACGTGTCTCCACAATGGACCATATTTCATTTGGGTCTATTATTTAATTGGTTGGCCAATACTCTTAACCAAAGTAACATGCAGTTTTACTAATTTCTAAGACTAGATGTTATACTGCAGCAAACTGAAGAGAAATAAAGTAGATTAAAAAAAATCATAATTCACACTCATGCATCTGGCGTGACACGCTTTCAGACTCTAATGCAAGAAATCTTACGGCAAATCTATATTATTCCATTATAAACCTAAAATTAGCTACATCAAAAGTGTTGGGTAGTTTGCAAACCCTACAGACTATTAAACTGTTACATGTAAATGCGTGTGCAGACTTGTCTTGAATTGAAAATCTCACTCCAGCCAGCTGATCAAAGTTGGCAACCTTACATTAATACACAGTAATATGTGTATATACGTAAAAGTATAGCCAGGCAAATAAATTGAGTTAAGTAGCTGTGTGCAGACATCCTCGATGAAGACCCCTGTGACTGCAAGCTGTTCAGTGCCCTCTGTCCAGCCTTCAGTCACAACCTTGGCCTTCCTGTACTGGAGCACTGCTAGAGATTAACTTTTCCAGGAAATCCTACTCATTTAGAATATCACACCTCACCCGTTGCAACAAGAGACTCACTGTACCATAATGATCTCCATTTTCACAATCAGGTTTTCCCTAAATGAATCATCTGCCTGGAGATGGAAGATGGGCCACAAGTTGGTGACCGAGTCTCATTTTGAGCTGATTACACACAAATGTTTTTGTTATCGTCTTGTGTCTTATCCACATCTCAGCCACTGAGTTTCTTTGTGTACAATTACTTTAAGGAAAAACACAAACTCTTACCATCAAATGGACAGCAAAAGCTCTGGCTGTCAGCGCTGTAGGTATAGTCAACGACAGACGGATGCGTATACTCTCACTCTTCACAGAGAGGCATTCTGTCACGCCACTTCTTTGTCCCAAAGGGATCCAGAAGGTGCATCTCAAAGCAACAGGGTAACCATCATACGTATGGAACCAGGCAGAGAAGGGGAAGCCCCCCCCCAAAAAAATGTGTGGCCAGGCAAAAGCCAAAAACCAGACAAAATGTTTCTCAGTGGTATCCTTGTGCATCTTTGCCTGTAAATATGACACTGCTGTGAGATAGATTACATTGATATCACTGAGATTTTAAAAGTAACAAACAGGGGACACTGAAAGAACAACAAACATTCTAATACCACACTGATAAAAACGCTACTTTCAACATCCACAGGGACCTATTGAAAGTGCTGATTGATATATTTGGATTCAGAGGCCCACAGTGTCCTTGTTCCAGTGTCCTAAAAAGGAAAGTGTGTTTGGGAAAAATACGGAAAAGGTAGATAAGAGGAACATCAGCATCTTCAGTGCCCTTGTCTTACATGTGTCATATAATGAGAGAAGGGAGGCGTTTAGGTGAAACAAAAGCAGGTTTTATTGAAATCAAAAGAACAATAATTGGAAATAAATAAGATCGTGAGGGATCCAACATGGAAGAAGTGAAGCAAGGGAAGGCACAGGCAACACAAGGGTTCGACTTCATTGATCAGACTAATGAAATCAGGAAAAACTGGTACTTTTATACACAGACTAATAAAGGGCAACAAGCATTAGGTGTGAACCATCAGGGCCACGTGAGGGAGGAGACAGGAGGGTCAGGCGGGTGTGGCAGGCGGGATGGAGTGAAATGTGGAATGTTCAAAACAACCCAGTTTGTAGAATTAGTGGACCATGGAACATAGACAAGGGAATCCATCCTGCAGAGTTCAGTCACACATTTCAGGCACGTCTGCGGTTGTGAACCTTGCCCTTCGGAGACCTTGGAAAATGTCATGCAGTGAATGCATTTATTGTTTTGTCTTTTTGCAGTGGTCTCTAACTCACAGGGCAAGCCCCTTATAACGTCAGATGGGTTTTCAACCTTTAGAAGCAGGCATGGGAACCTTGGGAACTGCAGCCTAAGCAGAATGATTGCTCTTAGACCGCTGCCATTTTGGGAAAATCTCAAGCCTCTGCAGCATCCAAAGCTGACTATGAGGTCCGTTCTGAGGACATTCATAGACACTGCCACCTGCTTCTTTATTTTGTTCATCAGTCTTACATCCCAGACCACCCACTGCTATCCAAAAGGTGACATCAGCAGTTCGTTTGCAGCCTCATTAGTCATCATATATGGCACAAGAATACTTGAGGCTGTGGTCTTTTTGGCAGATGATATTTATTGACCGCTGTTCTGTTTTCCCGTGGTATACAGAGTAATGTTACATCCAAGGTCCCGATATTAGATGGTTAAGGTCACTGATAATGTCTCAGTAAGCTCAGGTCTGGCTCCGTTGAGAAAAGTATTCACCTAAGACACTGTAATGAAAGAGCCAGACAGGGGACGGTATGTGACACAACAGACTAAGCCTCTGTGGCTGTGATCAGAAGGTTGCTGTTTCAAACTCCAGCCTTGGCGGAATAGTCACAGGTCCATGGGCCCTTTAGGAAGGCCCCTCCCCCCAGCTCCAGGTGAGCCGTACACTGGCTGATCCTGTGACACTCCCCACCCAAACTTATGTGTCAGGGGGTCTCATGGAGAGGAAGATGGGGTAAGTGAAAAGTAAACCTTCCCACAGCACATCAGTATTTGTATTCTAAATAAGTAAAACAGTACTATCTCTAAACAGCTATTATCTAGCCACTAGTCAGGCCTGTTCTATTAGCAGGTTTCTGCATGATGTGACTGTGAAGTTAGAGACTGAGAAAATCTGGTGATATTTGGTTTTCTTTGACAGTATGTCGTGCTGATTGCCAGTATCCCAGATGCCCTGTATATCAGGCCATAGGGCTGCTGCTTTGTGTCACAGCTTAAATAAAATGGAAACAGGTTCAGAAAAGATGCTGGAAGTGCTGGACGTGCTCTGTGAGTCAGAGACCCGTGAGGCTAGTCTCAGGGTGAAAATGAAAACAGAGCTTAAAAAGACGGCAAGACCACGATTCTCAATATGCAAACTCCTCTTTTATGATGTCGCAGCAATGGAAAGTGTGTGTGTGTGTGTGTGTGTGTGTGTGCTTCACTGGGCATTTTGTGTGGAGAAACGCGAGCTGAAAATGGCCAGATTTCTCCTTAGCATTGAATCCTCACAATGTCCTGCAGAGCGCATTTTGCTGCATAAGGGATTGTTGGGTCTTAAGGTCCTGCTGCAGCACTTAGCAGTAATGCAGCAAAGCACACTGACCACAGAGCCGTGACTGCCGCCGCCCCCAGTGTGCCAGTGAAGTGGGGAGGGGGTGGAGGGGGCAGCAGCAATGGGGTGGGGCTGCACTGTCTCCTTGGCAAGCAGCCACACACCCAGCATTGCAGCAGGATTGATTATTAGATTGAGTTGTTTCCTGGTGGCATTCCATCAGCTAATGCAGTATCTTCTCTCAGGCTGAAATGGATCTAAGGAAAAAGTGAAGTCAAAACCAGGCAGAAGATGTATTCAATGCAGTACCACGGAGGACTGTCAGAAGATAGGGCCTCATATTCCCAAAATTTTAGATATAAGAGGATATGCAACTCCTTGATCACGATGCACAGAACTGCGTAGAATGAGGCATGTGACCTTGTGGTCAGAATTGTGCATCGGCCAATGGGGAACAGTAGGAAAGGGGCCACGCCCCTCTGTTATATAGTGGGACTTGGTGATTGGACCACACCCAGATGTGAGCCACCTATAAATGTGATGAAAGGGACCAGCCTCAACAGGACAACTGCTTCAGCCAGTTGGGTTACTCTATAATCCACTATTAATTTAGCTTGCTGTTTTTACGTGATTAAACCTGCCGGGGACACCTGTTCGACGTTATGATGAATTTACTTTCCAGTTGCTGAAACTCTCGGCTCTCCTCCAAATCAAAACTGCAGTTTCAAGGAGACCAACACCAGTGCTTATCCGGCTGCCAAGCCAGGAGTGTCAGGAAGGTGGAGAGATTCACTGCCCTCTGTCAGAACAGCCACTCCGCTCTGTCACTGATCGCGGCGTAATCCACGTTTTAGCAGATGCTGTCAGCGTGGCTGCAGGAACCACTGGCAGCACCGATATGGAGCCAAGCAGTGAAAACGGTATTAGCGAAGCCCTGTGGTTTCAGCAGAGGGAGGCAACACGCTGCAGAGCGCCCGAAGTGATCAGGCACTATTGATCTTACTCAGACCCACCTCCCCAATGACTTCTGATACACATGAAATACGTGGCACAATGGATGAGGGACTGGAGGACCAGGTGCATTAATCTGAACCAACCTGACGCCACAGAGATTTCAGCAGATGTGAAGGAAGCCTTTTAATGGGCTGTCATATGTCTGAATATTGACTAGTAAAGCTTATGTCCAGGAAGGCCAGACACGGAGATTAATAACGACCATGGCTGAAACATGGGATGGACACACACAGAGATTTGGACCGTAAATCACCAAGCTATTTGTCTGTGAGTAAAAGGGCATGTTTCCCATCTGTTTCAGAGCGTTGACCTTGAAGGCAGCGAACAAACGGAGTTCTAGTGCACAGTCATTCCTCCTCCCTCCTCAGCGCACGAAACGGATCTTTTATTGACGTGGGAATAGACACTGCAGTCCTGTGACCTGTGCGGCAGACACTGCAAGCGGGCGGCTCATCGTGTATTTTTAGGGCTGGTACCTGAATGATTTAACGGCCCGCATCTCGGCGCTCCGCTGAAGGAGGACGTGCCTGGGCATGCTGGCTGCCAGCTCCCCAGACACAAAAAAAAAAAAACGACAAAAGAGAAGCGTTACACTTGTGTCAGTCACAAGGTGCTGCAATACCTCCGCATTAGTGATTAGTGCAGGAAGAGCACCAGGCCTGGTCGGCCCTGGCTCACTATGTTTAGCCCTGTTTGGGTTACGCCAGTCCTAAAGTCCTGCTTTTCAATTCTGTGTTGTGCCTCATGCCCTGCCAATCAGAATGTGCGACATGCAGACCCCGCCCCCCCCCTTCAGGAGATGTAAACATCATGCTGTAATGTGCTTCACAGTCAACCATGTGTTTCCTAAAATGTTTTTCATTAACCCCCCCCCCCCCCCCCCCCCCCCCCCCCCCACC
>JAODJU010000025.1:15471324-15486892 GCA_026776725.1 Gnathonemus echidnorhynchus | reverse complement strand
CCTCCCCCCCCCCCCCCCCCCCCCCATCCCCATAATTTCTGTCTCTCCTCCTTGCCTGTCTACCCTCTTCCCTGCTTGCAGGTGCTCGCACAGTAAGCGCAGTGCTATTAATGTTTAAACGCAGGCACTGCAGAGATGCGGCGGGCCCCCGCAGTAGGCTGGGCGTGTCCAAGGCTGCAGGCTGGGAGACAAGGGCGTGGTCAGGCAGCAGGAACTTGTTTTGCAGCCCAAAAGGACCCTTTTAGCATATGCTTACCCGCAGAACTATTTTACAATTAAGATGCTTTTTTTTCCTCTTTTCACTCTGGAACCCAGTGACTTTTTCTTTTCAGCAGACAGCTTAGTATTTTCTTAGTTGGAGGTGACAGTTGGGCAACTTGTCTTGTTGGGTAACTTATTAGGGAGGTACGGATGGGCAGCTAGAACTCCGGAGGGAGATGCAGTCGGGGAGATATTTGACAGTTTCTGCCCCATAAGATTTTCACCTGCCAGATCTGTGAACAGGCGGTTGCTCCTGCTTTTGTTAACCCTAAGGGCTATCAGGTCAATCAGGCAGGGAGTAGCAATGACTGTAAACAAATCAGTGGGACACACCCAGCTTGTTCAGCCAGATTAATATGCCCGTTGTCACACTTCACATGTTTGTACTCAAGGCTTGAGTGTCCCATTACTAGGATGGCACTGGTCTCGCAGCATTTTAAATCATAGGCGTTTCCCAAGGTGACAGTCTGTCATAATAATTACAGTGTTTTCTGGGATAAATATCATTTGCCTGCGACTACATGCAGCTGACAGTGTCGATGTGCCTGTTTACTGTATAAACTGTTTATGTGATAGTGTTGCACAATCAATGTAATTTTGACCAGGCAACTTATTTGGATGTGGAATCTGTTTATTTGTTTTGGTCGTGTTTGTTCTCGCACCCTGTTCTCTGATGAAGGCGTTCTCCTAGTCTTGACTCACCTGCCTGCAGGTTTTCACTTGCATGCCAAACTCCTGTGTCCCTGGGACACACAGGGATGGTCCTCCTCCTTAGGACTTGCTTAACGGCATGCTAGTTGGTTATATGGAGTTGCGGTCTCCACCGCTGCTCGATGTCTGTTTTTCTGGGCCCATAAAGCTTGCGGCGTGTCGTATCATAGGATCGTGACACGCTAGCAAAACAGCTAATGGTGCAACTCACACACTTGGTTCATCTGTTGTAGCATCACGCAATTTCCAAAATGCAGGGGGGAACAAGACCTGGCTGGCTCAAGGACTTGCTGTCTGCTGAGGCCATAGAGCTCTGGCATTTACAGAAAACAATTCGCTGGTTCCTGGCTGCTAAACACACAAGGATCCCTATGAAATTAAAGTACAACTCAAGTACAATCAAATCATTGACCCCAGTCTAACGCAGGCAATAACCTATGAGATGACTCTGGTCTTGTGTTCAATGGCATGAAAAAATTACTAATGGTGAAAATACCCTATCAAATATGATTTCCTATGAATTCCAAGGTGTGTATTTCTAACTGGGGGGCCATTCAGTGTATGCAGGCAAGACGTGTGTCGAATCCCATGCAGCAGACTCAAATTGAATGGGTTATAGTACATACTGGAGCGTCTCTGGAGATTTATGAAAAGGGGGGGCTGAGCCTTTACTAGGGCGGTCTGATGGAAATTGAACACCTTATTTAAGCTAATCACTATAGATTTATTGGGAGGGGTACATGATGATCAGGAAGATGCCAGGTAAAGTGTGTGACAGGCTAATTTGGGGAGGGGGTGCTGTTTAGGTGGATGATAGGGAAGTATTTTTCGGGGGAGTCTTAGTGGTCTGTAGTTGTTAAGGTGCTTGTACTTCAGATTGACATACACACACACATACACACACACTGATTCACCTGATTGGCTTCTTTGTAAGGCTTCTGTTTACCTGGGGTGGGACAGCTGAAAGGCAGGTCTGACACAATGCTGCTCAGTGCTTGCTATGGCGCAACGCTGGGTTGCCTCTGGAACGACTCATGGGAATGTTATTAATGTTACTGTATATCGGAAGCATGTGGTTTTGAGATCCGGTGTTTGTTAACACAAACTGGGGAAAATCTAATTATATTTTGGACATAAACAGCTTCCCGCTAGAAAGACACTTGTGTCTGTGGTCCATAACCTGGAATTGTTGTGCTCTTAATTCAATGTCACTTAATCACATAAGCTCAGTTAATGGGTTGTGATCAGAGTGACCCCAGCTGCAGAGGGAGCACCAGAGCTGCATATGGTAGGGTACCAGAACTGCATAATATAGGGTACCAGAGCTGCATATAATAGGGTATCAGAGCTGCATATGGTAATAAGGCAGAGTAACAGGAACGTGTTGTATCAGGTTGATCATGTTTATACGCCACTGTGAAAATTTATGGGGTTAGATACTGCATTTTTTGGAGGGAGGGGGGCTGTTCATCTACCAGTTACTGACAGGGTGTTCTTCCTGATGATCACACCCAAAACAATGGCACAGCACCCAGTGTTGAGACACAATGTTTTTTTTCTCCATAATTGGATGGATTCTGGCTCCTCATCAAACCCTAAATGTGGAGGTGGTGGTGGGGAGGGGGTGCTGTATGTTGTGGAACCTACTGTGTCATCGGTAGCAGATGTTTGTCATTTTTATTCATGTGGCACAGTAAGTGGCTTCTAATTGGTCGGTTACTGCATTACTATGAACTGAAGACTGACATGATTGGTCACAGAAATTAGGGAATGTGCTCAATGGACACTGTGAAGAATTGTTCATATGACACATTATTTGGACTGTTTTTGTTATTGCTATGTTTTATCACTGTACTATTTTAAACTGACTTTATCATCGTGTTCATCGTCCTCCTCTTAATTTTGTTAACGCCAGGAACACTGCAGCTCCAGCTGCTGTTATCGCTTCAGAGCTGCACCACCACAGCAAATATTTGAGGAGGGAGTATCTCAAACGTGAGACACTCTATTCTTTTCCCAAATCTGCGTCTTACTTAAAGAAGAAGAGGTACCATCGTCATGAAACCAAATGGCCGATCTTTGGCAAACCCGAGTCACACAGGGAGGACAGGGGGGGCATCTAAGACCTGCCAGCCAAGCACCGACCCCCCAGTTGGCATTGATCCTGGTCGTCTATGGACGGGACAAAGCACACACTGTTCTCACTGTCGACTGAGCATGTGGCGCCCACTGTACCCATATGACTGGTACCCACCCACCCACCCAGATGTGATGGTGATGTCACACTCCTACCTGATGTACCGTGGTAACCCAGGAACGACAGGCTCCTTTGCCTCTACTGCCTCCTGCTGCTTCCCAGTGAACCCAAGATTCACGTATTATGAGAAGAAAACTCTCTGTTAAGACCCTTGTAGATGCCTTCACTTTGGGGATGGAGCCTTGCTGGCCCTCTTCTTTTGCAGACCACTGAAGATTTGGTGGTCCATCCTAACACTCCATATCTGAAACGGCAGCAATGTGATGCAATACCCTGGGCAAATTTAGTTTCACACTAAGAGTAAATGTGAGTAATTTACCTCACTTAAATGGTTGAAAGATTTCTTGAGCAATTCAGGTCTGGGACTTCATTCAGTGGTACAACAAAATGGGATTAGACTCATTATCCTTCAGGATACTATTGTTGTAAACAGTCACTGGCACCAAAACTGGACACGAGCCTCCATCCTTCCATCCATCCATCCATCCATCCATCCATCTGCTTATTCACTCAGAAGGTTAGGGGGTGGGCATGAAGCTTATTCCATGCAGTATAGGGCACAAGGCGCAGGAACATTCAGGAAGGGAGGCCACCATGCCCATACCTACCATTAAGGACACCAAGGTCAAGTCCTCAGTATTTTTTCTGCAACTCCAATACCCATGATCCTTTGTGGGGGACACCCAGGAAGGGCTAACACTTTGGTATTTAAAAAATCCTGGCTACAGCCTTGGATGCTACCATCTTCAGGTATCACTAAATTGGCCTTGGATAGGGGAATTCTGCTCATATGTTTTATGGATGGCAATTTGACAAGCATTTGCTTGCATGTGCCATAATGAAGGTGCACAGATTACTGTAGAACCTACAAGTTGTTATCCTGACCTAGAGGAGAAAGGTGCATGCTATCAGAAATCCCAGACAATTTCGTCACCTCTTCTGGTTTCCTGTGAAGGTTTGGTCCAAGTGGCCTTTCAGACTGAAGTCTGGCACATTTTTGCGGAAGCAACACCAACATTGCCCAGGCCTGACATTGTCCAAGAGCTTCAGAAGAGAGCGGCATTGTTTACAGTCCGTTCAGTGGGAGCGATATGTTATCAGCCCTCACTAGAACATTTCCTTTCTCATTTTCTGGTTCCAAGTCTCCACCCAGTAGACACGCAGGACTTAAACATCAACAGAAAAAAAAATGAAGAGAGAAGAAGCAGGCAGAGGCCTCAGCGGGGCAAGGTTCCTTTGCGAAGTCTCCCTCCTAACCTCACTTTCAGCTCTGAGTCACACTGGAGGGCTGGGAGAGTCACAGCGAGAAAAGAGGGAGGGAAGAAGAATGTGGGCAGGAAAGCGCTTCAACACTTAAAACTGCTCCTGCACATCTCCTTCCACCTCAGGATCAGCGAGACTCTCCTCAGCCTGACAGCACCCTCACGGGTCCAGTGCTTGCGGAGAAGGAAATTTAAGACAGGCCTCTGATTTGGGTGGGGGCTGCACCGAGCCTTATTCGGCCAGCGTGGGACGACCCTCCAATTCTCTGGATTGAAGCACTCTGTCTCTTTCGGACATCTGCTGGAGGATTTTCAGTTGAGAGGAGAGTGACAGTGCTAGACGGAGGAGAGGAGAGGAGAGGAGAGGAGAGGAGAGGAAGGGGGGGACAGAGGAGGTGTTCTGGCTCCAGGGATTTTAAACGCAGAAACAAACTCTGAGAGTCTCTGCCAGGTGAGTACTCTGTACACACAACTATTCTCAGTGCTACACATCTTTCTTGCTGCACCTTCAGAGCTCTTTTGGAGGGCAGGTCAGGTGTTGCTAGATGTCACTTGCATCAGTTTGGTACAGTAGTTTGACCTGTTGCATTGCGCATTAAAATCGTCCACGAGCAGATGTTCCAATTTACACACCCATTCTGGGAATCAGATCTTGTAAATCCCATGCTTCTGCTTTTGGACCTAAACTCTAGAACTAAATCCTGAGAGAACCTTTCCTACTTTTATTAAGTCTACTGCAAACCCAGGAGTGTCTACAGTAATGCTCAGTGCACACTCGTGGCCAAAACTGTGGAAACGCCTACGCTTTAAAAATTACTACACAAATATTGGCAGCAATGTTTATAAGCAAAAAATGTTACAAATATCATACACTGGACAATTAAAGAAGTAAATGAAGCAACAGCTGAATAAAGTTCTGCAATCTCTAAGAATTGCATTTTAGAACAAGTTAATATAAGTTTTTATGTTCCACAGATTCACAAAGTTCTATTTGCTAATCTAGTACCAGTACCTGGGTTAAAAGAAGTTTGTTCTTCCATACCTAAAAAAAACAACAAATGGTTAGAATTAACGATGCTGCCAAACTGTTATGCGCAAACATAAAAAAAACAGTATGTATTCTGCCAGAGGCAAAAAGAAACTCGTATATCTTTGCATATAATGCTAACGTGCCACTGGGTGGGACTGCACATATATACCTGAAGTACAATACAGCACGTCTTGCATTTTAAAAAATTTTGTAACAGTCTAAGACACCTCCCCCTATTGGTCAAAGCTGGTACTTCAACTCTGCTGAAATCACTGAATAAATCATCTTGTTATAGTCATATGATATCTTGGTGGGGCAGCCGTAATGGATGTACTTGTGGTCTCTGTCTGCAATGCTTCCCATTTTTGCAAAGCGTCACAAGAGATAAGCTTCATTTTGCCACCCAGGTCAATCAAAAACCGAATGTCTAAGTGTTAAGTGTCTGCAGACTAATCAAAGGACTACTCCAAGCAATTTGCATTCACACTTATGGGGTGACTAAAATCTGATTTAAAAGCAATGAGTCAAATTTGACAGGAGTCAAATTTCTCAATGTTAATTTTGCGCTTGAATTGAATTATATCATTATATTATGTAGGAACAGCCCCATCCAAGTATTTAACCCCAACAGTGCAGTCAAACAGGTAATTCAAGCCAACAGCTCCAAAGCCTGAGGAGATCCCTGGGGGTATGTGATACGAAGGGGGGCGGGTACTGTTTGTTTTGAGGAACTGAATATTTCAAAGAGAATAGAACCCACACATGCCATTTGATAAAACCATAACATTTTTTATGGAGAGAAAGGGACTAAATCAAACATCCACATGCCTGTATGTTTTTGTAGATTATCTAGATGTTAAGTACCAGGCTTGATTGACAGGCACCCAGATTTTCACAGGTTCTCCAACATTCCATTTGCACCTGTAAGATGTTCTTAGTTTTAGTTGCCGAACCTGAAAACCCTGAAATCATTGCGATGTTGCGGTTATCAGTATTGAAATCTGCTGGAGAATGAGTTTGAAATAGATGACTTTGGGTCAGACTTAGAGAGGGGGGCTGATATTATATCCCGGGATGAGATGAACATCTACTCACATGTTTGAGCTTCTTCCTACATGGTAGAAAGGGTCACATGACCCTATCTTTGCACAATTTGCTGGTAATGCTTTCTGAACTACATGGACACACCCACTGTCCGTCAACAATGGTGAGCTGGCCAGGATGTACCTGCCCTCAGCTTGTTTCATGTCCTTATCCTCATTCAGTCTATCACAGCGTCTGAGCCCTGTTACCAAAAAAGAGCAGAGGGTTTTTAAATCTGAGAAGAAATGCCAGTCTGACTGCTGCATGCATTCCTCAGTGGGAACCTGTAATATTGCACTGCATTTTTCATTAGGTTTCGAATGCCTTGCTCAGGTGCATACTAAGCTTGGGACATTAGGGACATCGTTGTCATTCTGCTTGTTGTTGCAAAGTGGCTTTCAAACAATCTGAGCATTGACTGTATGCAAACGTATTTTTGACAGATTTACTTGAATGCTTATTATAGTAGAAATCCAAATTATTATGATTTTTTTTTTACAGTGACAGGTCTTTCAAGCCAATAGTCAAACTAGTGAAAAATCTACAGTTTATTTACCTAATGAGTTTTCCATTATGAACAATGGTGCAACGGAGTGTTCCCCGGGGTGTAGTTTGTGATGTGGGTGTGGACTGCAGGTCTGTGCAATGGTCTTCACACCCAAGGTAGTGGGCAGGGAGATGCACTGGGCGAGGACCCTGTGCACTGGGCGAGGACCCTGTGCACTGGCACGCCTGGTGTCACACTCTCACTCACTCTCTTACTGTGAGTTTTGAGACACAGTGCAGAAAATCCTTGGTGGAATCACAGTGGTCTAGTGCTGTTGCCAGGAATTATCACTGCTGACGTTGCTCCATTCCAGAGTTACGTCATTCTAGGATAGTTTTAAAACCAGACTGTTAGACCATAGGAATGGTTATGAACGCAAAGACCATGTCTTTGGATGTGAGTCACATGACTGAGGTGGGGAAGGTTCTGGAATGGTTTGTGTCACTGAAATATTATCGCCATCTGACTTTTGTTTGAATAATCTTTAAACAGAACAGCCCGACTCTGACAATGCATGCCTAGCTACTCGATAACTCGAAATGTTTCTCTCCAACATTAATTACAAAAACTCACACTAAAATGACCTATTTACCCTCTCGCCTGACGCAGAGCAAAGGAGCGAAATGTGTTTGATTACCGAGATGACAGAGGCACTTAATTGTGAAAGCGGCTCCCTTCCCATGATGCTTTGTTTCCTTACAGTAGTGACACGTCCCTCTTGCAGACTTACCCTGTCACTGTGTATTGTGGCTCGCCCACATTTACATATCTCACATATCTGGGTGCGGGATGGCTGCCCTAATGCCTTCGACAATCGACTCCTTTCAGCCAGGCACCTTACAGAACTTCTACGTCCATTCTGCTAGTACAGAGATGCCAGACAAATCACAATTCAGTCTGACACACAGTCTGTTATAGATTCTGATGGTGGTGGTGGGGGGTTTAAGACCATAAGGAAAACAGCTAACAGGCATTGGATCGCTCTCTCTCTCTCTCTCTCTCTCTCTCTCACACACACACACACACACACAGGTGTGTAATTATATGTTTAAGGGGACTCTCCATTCATTTCTATAGGCAGAACCCTAATCTCAGCATGACGACCTTGACCCCTACCCAGCCCTAACCTTAATTATAAAAAACCAAACAAAATACAGGATGACTAGTATTTTAATTTTTTTGATTGCATTCACAGATTTTATAAAATTCAGTCGCCACTTACAGGGACCAAAAATATGCGCCCACAAGGTCACAATAGCAGATATTTAATTTGATTTATCACACAATCAGTCCTAGAAGTCATGTTGTGTCCAGGCAGTCCAGTACTAGTTACCATTGGCTACTTTTACTGTTGCAGCAAGAGAAAAATTGTGTAACAACTTCATCACAAAAATACTCTAAAGGTTTGTTACATCCTGTAGACTAGATGTTCTGCAAAGGACATTATTTCCCTTAATGCTCCAACTCACTGTTTTCCACTCAAAGGTGATATGGCATTAAGCTTGGGGGCATTGTTGCTTTGCAAACCTTTGTAATTGCAATATTTCCAGGCACGTAACTGATCCCAACACGTCATGCAGGCATTACACACGTCTGTTTTCGATTTTGTTTTGCTTTTATTTTCCCCTTCAGACGGCATGAAGACACATTTTCCGCTTCACCCTCTATGGCAGATAATTTACAGACGTAATTCATTTTTCCCCTTCATATGTGGAGGTCATCAACAAAACACACCATTCTGTGAATTATATGTACAACTTCACTCTGTTCAGAAGGTGGCCTAGTGATTAAGGAACTGGCTGTTAAATGCTACGTTAAATGTCCTCTTATTATTTATCAGAAGAATGTGCTGCGTCTCTTGGTGATTCAGCACCAAATGATACACTAAATGAGGTTAATGATACAATGGAGCTTGAAAATCCTTGAAAAAAATTCTGCAGAATTTTGGGAGCAATTGCACAAATAAACCATCTGGGTTGTCCTATTGTGACGGGTAGCTTCAGACCGGTAGTTAGACTCTCAGCAAAGCACCAGGCAAAGAACAATTATATAAATTATGCAAGCTGTCCATGGTAGACCAGTCTCCTGTGCAAGTGATAATGTAGCTATAAAAATAAACCATAGATTGAACTGTTATAGTAAGTTACTTTCTAAAAATGAAATGTGATACTGTGATGGTTATTTGTCTGAGTATTTTTAGGGTACTTAGGAACATATGCAAAGACACTGGGGCTCAAAGTCAATGCCAGGCTGGTATTTTTTTTATTCCTAAGTCTAAACGTACTGCACTGCATGACTGTGATTTATAGTGTGATAGCAAAATGGAGACTGACATTATAAAATAATTTTTTTTTAGCAGCACAGTAATAATCTTTATTTTTTTCCCCAGGCAGCCCAAATGACTGAGCTTCAATACTCAGGATCGATAGAAAGGATCACTTAACTTAAGTTACGGAAACTTCCAGGCAGGCTGGTCTCATAAGGGTTCTATTCCTGGAACCGTGGTCATTAAATTCACTGCAGTAAACTGTTCTTAAATGCAAGGCTAATGTGAGTTTCGCTGCTTTATTTTGGCCTTCAACTCGGAACTCTAGAGCCATCTAAGGAGCATTGACACATTTCATTGCCTATGGACCAGTTTGTTAGCCACTGTGCTACGGCTAACCAGCCAAACAAAAGAGTTAGCTGGGTTTCTAGGCCCTGGCTATGGGTCAAAGAGACCCCGTAATGGGAACTCCAAATCGGTTCTTCACTGTGCTATGTGCAGGGCCAAAGGCCAATCCTTGCTTTGCTAGGAGAAGCTGAATGAGGCACAGAGGTTCCATTGTGTCTCCCACGGCTGTTCTCAGCTCATTCCCACTCATTGCAGACAGCAGTTATCCAAGTCATAAGGAAACTGCCAATATGATGTATGAATACTCATTTTTTTTTAACCTGCTCTATTCTTTTCCACTGTCTCATCATGCGCTGATGTTGAGTTCCTTGTCACAGTCAGTTTTTTTGCCTTTACTGTAAAATGGAGTGCTATTTTCCACATGATTAAATCTCCAGCGTCATGGTCAGAGGTGAATATCGTCCATAAGTTAATACACGCTGTAGTGGTGCCCAGAAGCAGCTCTGGGTCTGTTCTGCAGATTTGCTAAGATTACTTACAGCTTGTATTCCTGTTTCTGAACAGGGGCGGGGAGACGCCTCAAAGGACCAGAGCCAGGTGTGGATGATGACTCAGTAAGTGTCACAAAAGGCATGTCGCATAATAGGATCATGACCACCCAAGATGCTGTTTCTCGCTCTAATGATCCCAAGAGTAATGGATGTATATCAAATAACCAAGGCTGCTTTACAGTTTCAAATGCACATACCAAACTTTCTATGCTGTTATTTTCTTCAAATCTATACAAATATATAGCTCTGCAAAAAATTAAGACACCACTCCATATTTAAAAAAAAAATCTGAATTGTTAAATCCTGGTTTAATTCTGGTTCATTGTAAGGCAGGCTGCTTCCAGGCTCAAAATTTCTAAGACCACAGTACACAAGAACAAGATGAAGCAGGAGACACTGGGAACGACCAGAAAACAGCCAGGTAGAGGGCAGAAGGAACTTTCTAATGCCAGGGATGACCGTCAAGTTATCCGGCAGTTCCTCATAAATCAGAGGATGTCCTCAAGTGACCTTCAAAAAGAATGGGAAACATTAAGTGGTGTGACGTTTACTGCTAGGGCAATACGTAGCAGTTTCCTAGAAGCAGGACTGAATACCCATAAAGCAAGGAAGAAGACCTTCAGATAAGCAGGGAACAGCTAGGCTGGAGTTTACCGAAAAATGTATTTTACACAGAATCCTGCCCATAAATTGAGAAATGGGTGAAACTGAAAATTTTGCTGTGGTCTCTCATTTTTTTCTAGCAAAAAAAATCTGATTCTTCTTTTTTGACATCAGGATATGGCGTTACACATCCAAGTAAGTGGTTTTAAATTGTCATCAGAAAAAGTCATGCCCATATCCCACGATGCTTTTAGATTTGTGAGGAAGCATCCGAAGTTCTAGAAGAGGAGAGACCTCGCCCCCAAGGCTCCTCGCCAGTCAATGAATACCCTGTTACTGAAAAGTACACAGATATTGACAAACAGGTATGATCTCTAATAATCACCCTGAAAGTCTCAGAGCTCTAGCATTTGACAGCAAAGAAAGAGCATTGTATCCCTGTATGAATTCTCTCCCTTCAATCACCGAACATTTCCAGGCTGAAGAGGACATATATGACCCCTTCCACAAGAGCAGTAGCATCAAGAAAGGAAAAAGGATTGGATTTGGTTCATTCTTTGAAAAACGCTCTTCAGCAAAAATAAGTCAAATGGAGGTGGGTCATGCCTTCTTCCTATGCACATATAAGCACGGATTGGCCATTGGAATTTTTTCTACTAGCCAACTGGGCTACTTTAGTAAAAAATGTAGCCTAGCATGCATTTTTCTCTACTTGCCAGAGGGCTAGCGTCCAGCTTTTTGTACTTGCCCGTCATCAAAATTAATTGCCTCAGGCGAGAGGAAGAGCTTAATTGCCAACCCTGCATATAAGGTATGATGAGCATTCTAAAAATCTCAGCCCATTTCATCCTGCATGCAGGACCCAGAAGGATCTGAGTCGAGAGTGTTTGTACGAACTGTAAAAAAAGCCGCTTCAGAGGGCCTGGTGGTGAGCGGTGGGGGCAAGGAGGGAATATTCATTAAAGAAGTGAAACCAGATTCACCAGCATCAAAACACCTCACCGTGAAAGAAGGTAACCCAGATCTGCATTTCACTCAGTTTACACTGATTGTAGTTACACTAAATCTTTGTACGTATTATATAAATATTAGGCCAACAGTTAAAATCTGAGTTTCAGCTTTACCTGTTTGTTTGCATGTGTTCAAACTACAGGTGACCAAATACTCAGTGCGACAGTATATTTTGACAACATCTCCTACGAAGATGCTCTCCAGATCCTGAAGCATGCTCAGGCATACAGAATGGAGATGTGTCTGAAGCGGAAGAGGCCTGCCTCTACAGCATCTACCCTTGAAAGCACCACAGATGTACAGCCAGATGTGCGTCACGTGAGGGTTATGGTCTTGCCCAAATGTTTTCTGTGTCAGTTTCTTTTGCTGTCGATTTGTGAACATTTTGTATGCATTATTCCTCAGAGAGAGGAGAGAGCCGGTCCGGGGGAACGAGGACGAAAAGCACAAAGGCGACATGATGTGCGGATTTCATGGCCGAAATTTTCCTCCCTTGGCAAGGGGCGCAAGGCCGTCTTCAAGAGGTCTCATAGTACATCCGAGGCAGAGGATGAGAAGAGGCTGGAAATGAGCCCATCGACCAGCGATACAGAGTCCCCACTGAAGACTAAGGAAGATGCAGAGGCGAAAACGAAGAAGGCGAAGATGAAGCTGAAGAAGACGGGCCTGAGGAGCAAATCTGTCGACCCGGATGAACGGCTCGCCGTAGAAACACATACGGGGTTCTTAGAGTTTGTGGAAAAGCATCACCCTCTAGAGGAGGCTTCCAGTCAGCCATCTCCAGAAAAACAGGAGAGCTTACCGTCTAAGATGCCTCACATATTTGTGCTGGATGACCAAGAGAAGAAGGAATCAGTTAGAATACAAAAGGAGTGTATTGTTCCATACATGCCAGACTTTGAGACTGAACCTAGCCAACATAAAGCAGAGCTCATTAGCCTGGACAAGACCCTGAAAACCACTGACATTACAGACTCTCTTGCAGATCGAGGTCGCCATTCGCCTAAGCGCTCCCCAGATGGGAAAAAGAGGAAAAAAAAACAGAGGTCAGAACTTAAAGTAAATATTCAGGGAAAGGAAAAGGACGACTTGAGTCCTGATAGCCTCATTAAATCCCCTCTGGCCCCAGGAATAAGTTCCTCCCCCCAAAATTTAACAGCATCACCCACTATAGCCAGAACTCCAGAATTATCAGTATCACCAGACAGCAAGGTGGGTCCCAAAATAATATCGCACACTCAGCTGAAGGAACAGCAAATGGCCATTGACATCAACACTCAGAGTATAACTGGCTACCAACCCACCGTTAAAGAAGACCAAAAAAGTACAAGAGAAGAAGACACTTCACCTTTTACTGGGACTGGGGTAGCTGAGGATATAAAAGAGCTGAAAGCAGATGTGTTAATATCAAATGTAGGCGTTCAAAAGAAACCTCCAAAAATGGATTCTGGGAAACAGTGGAAAGAAAGAAGTATACTTATTTCTGATTTGGAGAGATATGGAATCCGAAGCAGAGGTCCAGTGGCTGATATCGGCATAGCAAGATCACACTATGTGAGTTCAGTAAATGAAGTTCAAACAAGTATGATAGATAGAAGTGATGCCAGTGCAGTTAAACCTACAGATGGTGGCTTATATGAAAACATACTGGACATAAACAGACCCAGAACTCCCACAGCAACATCAACACTCCACAGTGAAGAAACCCAGAAGACAGAAGTCAGTTGTAAAGATGATGATGTCTCAACGGCACCTGATGGAAGCATCAAAGAGTCATTGTTACATATACAACCTCCACTACTTACAAAAGACATAAACAAAGACATCTCAGGACAATTCGAAAAACAAGCACCTGTGAAGTTTAAACTGCCAAAAATGGATAAACCTGACTTCAGTATGCATGAGCCCATTTTAAAGACAGACAAAGAAAAAACAGTAACTCAACTGGAAATCAAAGACATCAAGGCAGAACTTAGGGATCCAACCACTGAGCAAATACACATAATTGAGTCATCCCACATGAACATTCTACCCAAACGTGAAGACATTGAGATACCAGGTATGGAAGCTATAGTTCCATCAAGGAATATTCAAATGCCAGGTGTGAGGATGACTATGGATATGCAGAAGATACATGATATTAAGGGGCAATATTCCGAAAGAGATTCTGCATCATTCAAGCTGCCCGGTGCTGACCTGTCAGACATTGATTTGCAGCAACATATTACAAAGACAGATGTTAATGCTGAAAAAGTAAAACTGACTAAAGATGCCGGTGTATCTAAGCCTGCTGAGATAACAGAAAAGCCACTGGACGTGAAGGGAACAGTACCTACTCAGGGCCCTATTATAGACGTAAGAGTTCCAGAGTTCAAGATTGACTCAAATTATATGATAAAAGAAGAGAGTAAACAGTCACTTCCCATATTCAAACTACCAAGGACTGAATTTCCTGATGCAGATACTCATACACCTATTGCCATGACAAAAATTAAATCTTCAAAAATCACCATGGAAAGTTCTGGCTCAAAGGAAGAAGGTTATGTACAAAAGGCAAAGACAGATGCTGGGGAAGTAAGTACTGAGATGACTAAAATTAAAGAGCGAGACAATATAATAAAACTACCAAAGCGAGAGGACATTGAAATACCAGGGATGGAAGCCAGTGTATCTGCAGCAACTATCCAGACATCAGTGAAGCAAAGCTTTCGAAGCGGAGAAACAGATGCTACCATGCTGAAGACAAAAACTGAAATAGGAGAGATCAGTTCTACCAAAAGCCACTCTGCAATCAAACTTCCAAAAGTGAAACATCCAGACCTTGATATTCATCTGATCACTAAAACAGATATTAGTAATGAAAAAAGTGGTTTACAGCTTGAAAGTTTTCCTACTGTTTTGAAACATGACATAAATGTATCCGTACCCAATGCTGCTGGACCAAAGATAAATTTGGAAGCACCAAAGGCTGATACAGATGTCTGTGGTGTTTTGCCAGAAATTGATATTAAAGGTAGATCTTTGGAAGCTACAGCTGATATTCCAGTATCATTACCTTCTGTCGATGTTTTGCTAAAGAAACCAGACATTGACAGGGAGGTTCCAAAAGTCAGTGCTGATGTCCCATCAGTGGATGTGAAACTTCCAGAAGCAGAGCTGACAGTGTTGGGAAAGGCACCTTCAGTTGATGTCAAAGGCCCGAGAGTTGAGGTTGAAGGCCGTGATATAGATGGACAAGGAAGTAATTTTAAGATGCCCAGATTTGGAGTCTCACTTTCAAAAGTGAAGGCAACTGGGCCAGATGTTGATGTAACATTGCCCAAAGCAAAGTTAGAGGCCCAGTTACCCACTGATGAAATGCAAGCACCTTCAGTTGAGGGGGAAGTTGAAATAACTGAGAAAGATGTTAAAGGACTGGATGTAAAGATCAAGAAACCAAAGATATCTTTTCCTAATATTGACTTCCAAAAAACAGAAGCTAAAGCTCCTGAAGCTGAGGTAACCATTCCAAAAGGAGAAATATCTCTTCCCCAGGCCAGTGTTGAGGTGAAAGGCCCCAAGGTGGACATGAAATCACCAGATGTAGATGTTAAAGCAGATGCTGGCATTGGAGATTCTCCCAGCAAATTTAAGCTACC
>JAODJU010000025.1:15451251-15465021 GCA_026776725.1 Gnathonemus echidnorhynchus | reverse complement strand
CATTGGAGATTCTCCCAGCAAATTCAAGTTACCGAGTATGAAACTTCCCAAATTTGGATCAACAAAAGGCAAAGTTGCCAGTGTGGACGTAAGTGCCGACATTAATGTACTTGAAGTTGAGGTTCCATTAGATGAAGTTGCAATTGAAGTTAAGGCCTCTGATACTGAGCTTGAGGGCCCAACTATGACCATCTCAGTGCCTGAGGCAAAGACAGAGGTACAGTCTGACATTCCAGACATTGAGAGCACAAGAACAGAACCCCACACCTCCCCAAGTAAATTTAAACTCCCGACTTTCAAAATGCCAAAATTTTCCTTCTCACCAGTAAAGAGAAAACCTAGTGATGCAGAAGCAAATGTTGAAAAAACAGATACTGATGATAAAATTCCAGAAATCACACATGAAAGTGTTGAAGTGGACAAGAAAACCATTGATGTTTCCACAGAGAAAACATCTAGTTTCAGCCTCTCATTTCAGAAACCAGGAAGTCGAGATATGAGCCCCAGCGAATCTAAAGGGCCCACACATTCAGGAAAGCAACCCCCTTTAGGCTCTGCCAA
The DNA here is from genome assembly GCA_026776725.1 of Gnathonemus echidnorhynchus. Taxonomy (NCBI): domain Eukaryota; kingdom Metazoa; phylum Chordata; class Actinopteri; order Osteoglossiformes; family Mormyridae; genus Gnathonemus; species Gnathonemus echidnorhynchus. Next base: position 15,464,460 of record JAODJU010000025.1, on the reverse strand, counting down.
AACTGAACATCACACAGGTGAAATATCATTGGAAGCCCCTGGAGCAGGTAAAGGTCATCTTCCTGAAAAAATCAAGGAACCCGAAAAATCATCCAAATTTAGTCTACCTTCATTTGGTGATATATTCAAGGGCCTAGATCTTGAATTTTACGTTCCCACGTTAGAAGAAGCTGAGCAAAAGAGGGACATGCTGCCTGGGTCTCAAGAGAAGGAGGAAACAGATGAAAACAAAACAGACGCCAAGGAAGAGAAAGGCAGCTGGTTTACATTTCCCAAGTTTGGTATGTCCTCACCATCCAAGACACCCAAAGAAAACTTGGACAAGGGCACAGAGGGTGATGCTGCAGAGGACATTAGTCTGACCTCATCAGTGAAATCATCGGATGCATTTGCTGACATTAGTTCCACCATCACAAGTGAGCAGGTCGGCCTTTCAGAGACATCTCCTGAAAAGGTTACAGTGAAATACTCCGAACCATCTGTCATTGTGGGGGTTGGACAGGTTAAAACACCCAGTGATGTCATTACCTCCACGGCAAGAACTGAACTCATTCGCCTGGAGCCACAGTTGCCTGATCCGGTCACTGTATGCGTCACGTCGCCATCACAGGACACCCTGACAGACACAGGGGACATACACATCGTTACGTCAAACATACAAGCACTACCGGGGACTGAACATGCCACGATTATTACCAAGTTTGAAACCGTAGAAACCGTACCATTGGGCAGAGGCTCATTTAAAAGTGCTGCTGCGCCTTGGACTGTCGGGGCACCTACCGAAAGTGCCAAGGAGTCCTCTGGGGAAAAGGTGGTCGTGGAAAAGCATGTAATAAAAGAGAAGATGGTTGATGACAAGGGAACCATCGTTATAACCGAGAAGGTCACTCATGCTGCCCATGTGGTCTCCGAGGACCCTGATGGGGAAGATGCAACTTCTGCTGTCAAAAAGCTGAAAGATAGTATGCACTCTGAGAAAATGAAGTTTTTTGATGCCGCAGAAACATGACCGCTCACTCTACTAAAAGAAGATAGAAGGGTCTAGTGCAAATTCCTGCCTTCTTATAGACCCCACTTTGTTCACATATCTATAATCTATCATTTATGCAAGTATATAGATATATCTGCTACTAGATCAGAATAATTGTAACTGTAAAGTTTTTTCACTTGCAAAAATGCCGAAATATATTCATCTGTTTTTTCAGCTGAGGGCAGCAGTCATTAATGCAAATTACAAATCCACTGCCATAGTAAGCATAACAACTGGCTTGGAAACTATTTTATTGGTATCAGTTTTTTATATAGGTTCTTTTGGGGTAAATGTAAGTAACTGACTGGTTTTTAATTTTAAGCTTCACTAAAATTATTAACTGAAATGATATGCACACTAACATACTTTGAAACAAAACAAAATTCTAAAATTACATTTAAAAAATCATGGGTAGCTAAGGATTAACCTATAGAGTATGTTTATTCCGGCTAAAATATCAGACATAAATTAACTGCGAAGTGTAAAAGCGCAAAATAAAACATCTGTAAATATATCTTTTATTGATCATTTGCAGGTTTCATTTTTGGTTCAGGTTGTTTGTATTCCAGCATATCTGATGTAATCAATGTATTTGCACATAAAAAAAATAAATGTTGAAAAACATACTGTACCCCAGTTTCAGAGATATTACTTCTCACTTCAGACTGACTTTTCATCTTGATCAGTATTTAATAGTACAGAATTACATGTAGATTACATCTTCATGAACAAAATCATGTTTTCCTAAGAAAGTCGTGGATCCTGAGAATTAAAAATGTTGCTTTGCAGAAATATAAAAATAAAATGGATACATCATAATTACTTTAATATTAAATTATTTTTACATCAAAATACTACATCATGCAGAGTAACACTGAAGTACTGCCACGTTATTTGCAGTGATGCTCTGGGCTGTGGTATTCAGAACGCAATATACAACAGTGAAGAGTGTTGAGGTATGGGATGATTAAGACTAATACTTTTCTGTTGAGTTATGAACCCAGAAAAGGCTGTGTATCCCCCAAGCATTGAGGTGTATAACAAGAAGGAATCCCAAACGGTGAACCCAGTCCAGTGTCTGTTCACTCACAGCACTGTGGGGTATTTAAGGACCACAGGGCCTGAACTTCTGTTAACAAATGAAATACACACCAATAACAGCAATGGGTAAGGTACCTCCCTCTTTTTTTATTGCCTGCTCAAATACTTGATCACAACTCAATAATTACAAAGGTTTCAACATGTGATTTTAAAAAAGCAGTAGTATTTTAACAAATGGAGTCATTTTCAGAGACTGAACAGAGAGAGGGGGAAAATAAAACCTGGGCAGATTACAGTGATGGGTATTAAGTTTACATAAAATCAAGGTTTTCTTAAACTAAAAGAAATGTGCAAGTTTGATACAGTGTTTCTGAAACAGAAAAAAACACCACCATTTGCAGTGTCACTATTAGCCCGTAATGTTAAGATATATGCAAGTATAGAACTGATGTCATACAGTCTTATAAAATGGCACTGAAGGCACACTAGAGTGACAAACTTGATATGCCAACCATGGCCTTTAATTACATGTCCGTACTCACAAACATCTGGATTCAAATTTATAATACACTGATTAAAATATACACAAAACAGCACCACCTGGTGGACAGGCGGAATAACTGGCGGCAATGAGGACAGGAGCTAGCATTTATGTTCAACACTGTTCCTAAGTGACTAATACAACAAGAGTGGAGCCGAGGGTTTCGGTAAGTGGGATCTTCATGCATTTCTTTACATTTCAATTAAAATAAGCAGCAGTAATAAGAACTGTAGCAATTCCTATGAGAACTCCTGTCTATATTCTGACATCACCGCTAGATTTCATTTGTTTTTTTAACAGCCATTTTCATCTGTCAGTTAATATGCAGTGTTTCACCTACAAGTAGAACTGCTGCAGAGGTCAGGGCTCGAGTCATAAAACACTAAAAAGCTTCACTTGCAGACTTGGTCAAAGGGGAGCCCACAGCAGTCGCATTACCGCAACCGTCACATGCGGCTGTCATGCATGTAACCTACGTCAGCCTGCCACCGTCCAAAGGCAGGACGCCACGCATCAGAGAAACCAACTCCCAGCTCCTGAGAAAAGCTCATCTCCCTTCTAGCCACGTAATGCTCTTTTAACATCTTCATACATATACTGTACATTAAAAAAAAGCCTTTTCCTTTTTCTGAAATAGAAACATCTGTGATAAGGGTATCTTGAACATTAGTGTCATCTTTAGTATTTTATTTTGCCACCCTCAAAAGACCCCCACATAAATCTCAATCTTCTCAGCAATATTAAATCTATCAAATAAAAAAAAAAACAACTTCTTGTGGGTAAAAAATATCTGTAATAATCTATTGACAGAATGGACATTTTACCCTGAAGCTGATATATGCCCTATGTACCAACAGAGGGCGCCATTTCACATACAGGACAATCCTGGCTCAAATCATCCGTGACGTTTCAGCACAGTGAGCTGGAGCTGTTGGATCTGAAATCACCCAGGTCCTTTATGGGGAATTAATGTCCCACATTAACAACATCCTTTACACAGAGTGACATAAAAAATTAAGCATTTTGTTTTTACATGAAAAGACTTCAGGCTCTCTTGGTTTTTAAGTTTGTTTTCTGAACAGAAAGAAAAAAAATGGGGGGGGGGGGGATTGCCACCAATTTTTGGTTGGGCTTGATTTGCAGAGGGGGAGGGGCAAGATTTAACAATGAGTGACCATCTTGAGTAAGGAGCTAGGGAACGTGACAAACTGGGCTGGAGAGGCTCTGAAAGTCGAGAGAGCAAGAGAACAGAAGATCTATTCTTGGCACTTTGCAGCAACAGAAGTTGAATATGGGTAGAGGGCTGGGAGGTGGCATCAGGCGTCGAAGGTGGTGTGGTCAAGCCCGTCCAGAGTGAGCTGACTGCGGTGGGGTGAGTTGGGGCTTGGGGGGCTGCTGGGGTTGGAGCTGTTGGAAGGGGTCGAGTGCTTGGTGGAGTCGGAGTCAGGCTGGGGGCAAGCAGAGGGGAGACAGATGCTTAGTGCGACTTCCACTGGATAATTCGCTCAGTAGGGCTCTGCCCAGCAAGAGATGCCATTTTCCCTTCAGCTCCTAAATGCAGGCCAGGTGACCTCTGACCCCTACCTGCCTCAGCTCACATTAAGAGCCCCCCCCTCACTTCCCTGCATCCTTGCCCTCCCCTGTGCACACATCCCTTTGCTTCTCCCCATGGCGACAGCATTCCGCCTTTCCTAACAATACACAGACTACAGCATTCCTGTGTCCCTCAGAGTCTCCTGCATCTTCTGCTTCCAGCTCTGACCTCCACTTCCTTCCAGCTGCTCTCTTTTCCTGAGGTAACCACCCCCCCTTCCCTTCTAGTAAAAATAATCTGATTTGCTCTTCATGCTTCAGCACCCTTTGTTCAGTTCTCGTTAAGCCTTAATTAGGAGAACCAAAAACGCCGTCAAGGAAGCTCATCCCGTGTTACGTGTTTTCCTGCCTGGAGCACCGCACTCCTGCTTTGCTGGCCTCCTTCCTGTCGGCCTCCCCAGGGAGGCGGCCCTCTGCTCCCCCGATGCACAGGCGATGCTGCGTCACTGCCCTTACCCAGCAATGCGGACCCCCTCAGCTGCCCCAACAGCCCCAGCTAAGAGTTTTACGCTGGGTAATTCATCACCTTCACACTTATTTTAAATCACAAAACCTGAAGATCTTCAATTCTTTCACATGCACAGTCTGAAATTTCCCAAACTACTGTACCTGTATAGCAAGCAATGACATACCCATTTAAAATGGCAGAATGTCTCTCTCATCACAATATGAATCGTGACTAATGAATCGAATACTCTCAGTGGACGTTTACCTCTCTCTCAAAGTCCTGGTCAGGGTCTGAGATGTGGCGGGACAATCCAGCACCACTGAAGTCCCCGCCCCCTGAAGAGCAGCCATGAACGAGAACTTAAGTCAACAAGACTGAACGGAAAGGCTCAATTTGCGACTGCCTGCTATGGACATGAATGCACACAAGGGCTCACCTGAGGCAGTTCGCGTATAAGTCTTATTCTTCTGTGAGCGAGAGATGCTGGAGGCAGGACGCACTCTGTCCTTCCCAGAATCCTCCTGGGAGGTTGGAACAACACTCTGTGATGCCAGACAGGGACGTGGTGAGTGGACGCAGTCCAAGGAGGCAGGACAACAAAGACAAATACACAAACACGTGTACGAATGCACACACAAATGTTACTATAACAACCATCAGGCGTTACCATAGCAGCACTTTCATTTCATTGGTTAGTGCTGATGTAACCATGTCAACGTGAATGACTCCGCTGCAATGTCACCAAGATTATCAAAATCAACCAACCAGCAGTTGCGTTCAGTACACTGTCGATGGAATAACGCAGGGAACAAAGACAGACCAAGTCTTCAGTTTTTTTTTTCTCCTTGACCTCATACACAAAGCATGAAAACACCTGTGTGGCAAGATGTCTAGTCGGGGAACAGGTTTTCAGACAGATGTGACCGAACGACCAAACTTCGTTGATCGTTACAGTACACCATGTGACAGAGGGTCACTGACAGAAAGGTGGACTAGAATGAGAAGGAGGGTCAAGGAGGTGATGAGGGGAGTGAGGGAACACTAGCCTACCCTTCCTAAGGAGGAGGTGGAAGGAGAGGAGGAAGAGGAGGAGAGCTGGGACAGGCCGTGCAGTGAGGAAGGCTCTTTCTGGAGATAGATTTCGGCAGAGATAGGGCTCATGTGATAGACGTGCTCAAAGTTGGTTGGAGGAGATATCAGGGCATGGTGTCGAGAGGATGAAGGGGAGGGGATCTCACTCTGCTAGGTCACCCGAAGGGGGAGAAAGAGAGAGAGAGAGACAGTATTCAGCCCATTCTGAAAGGGACAGGAAACAGGAAGTAACAGAAAAGGGAAAAAAGAACTTGGAAGCAACAGGATAGCCACAGTGTATGTAAATGCCACTGGCGGAGGCAAGGGGACTGTAAGCAGCCCCTATGTCAGCACCACTGCACTCAGTATCGACTCGTCTTGACTGACTTGTTTTCACACTCACACGCAGTCACACAGCGGGTGAGTGACCGGAGTGCACACCTAAAAGAAAACCAGCAAGCACCTCGCACCCACTGCCCCCCATCCCCATGTCAATCTGCCCTGCCCCTTTGGTCAGCACACATTACCAGGGGCAGGTCCATCAGAACCTGCATGCCGTCTCCAGGGCCCATGTGGGCCACGTGGTTGAAGTTGGTGGGGTTGGAGATCATCTTGGACCGCAGCTCTGGGTCTCTAAGCATCTCCCTGCGAGGAAAAGCCAAACCGTGTGACGAGCGTGATCGTGCGAGACGTGTGAAAAGGCTACGTGTCTGTGTGCGTGAGTTACCTCCTCTGCTGAAGTCTCTCCTCTTCAGGTACTTTGAACAGGAACTTCCTCTTGCTGCGCGTCCTCACCATCAGCTTCCTGCTGTTGTCGAAGGTCTCAGGCACGGCCAGGTCTGAGGCCTCTGCAGAAGGGTGCATTCTTCAGGGGTCTGTTACAGACCTCCCTCCCTCACCCCAAACAGACTCCATGTTTATGGATTTGTAAGTGGGAGAGCAGGTAGTAAGACTGCGTACCTGTTGAGCTGTTACTGAAGTACACAAGGCGAGGTTGCTCAGAGGCCAGCAGATTTAAGCTGCCCTCCACGTTGAGGGGGCGGATCTGAGAAGCAGGGGACAGATGTTTGTTACAGTCATCGCCAATAACAATCCATGATGAGACGGTATCATATCACAGTGTAGACCTCCCAAGGTAGCCACATGCCTTTCTTAAAGATATGGTTTGGACCCATTCCATGGTGTTGACGTCGAAGACGTCGACGCCATAGTCACTGTAGACCGTCAGGTACGACAGATTTGAGCCTGGAAGACACCAATGGGCCATCAAACACGGGTCAATCCTTCTGTTGCCAGCCTCGACATGCTGGGATCACCATCGCACCAGTGTTCAGTTTAAAACTAAAGCACATTCCATCAGACACAAACCAGGGAAGTAAGCATTCAAGAAGGAAAACTAAAACCCATCGCGACTAAACCGATTTTAACTGGCTTCCATATAAACTTGCAGTGGCTGATGTCATGCACTAATTCTTCTCCACTGATACTATTCGATGTTTATTTAGCCCAACAGCTCAAAGGTCAGGGGAACAGAGCATGTGCATCAGAGGTTACGGCCCAATGGCTGTTGACCAAACGCAGATAATTTTGAAGGTAAGGGAACATACTGCAGGCGATTGGTGTGGCCGGCCACATGAGCTCCTGGACGCGGGAGCGGCGCCCCTGCAGGTCCACGTAGATGCCCAGCTCGCTGAAGCAGAGTAGGAACTCATTTGTGCCGACTTCGGCCGCGTGTAGGGCGTCCAGAGGCTGCTGGCTGAGGAAGGACAGCGACGGGTCGGTGGGGCCCACCAGGCTGACGGGCGACGACTCCCCCTGCAGGCTGAGAAGGGCGAAGCCGGACGCGTAGCCCATGCAGAGTCGCTCGCGCAGGATGCCCAGCCACTGCACCGGGCCCGGCGCCTGCACTTCCCACAGCTTGCGGCATTGCTGCTTGGCGCGCGCCACCTCGTAGCACAGCACTTGGCGCTTGACGGCGGCCAGCAGGCAGGCAGGCCCCCCGGGTCGTAGGGTGCCCGTGGTCAGCGCCTGGCAGCCCTTGGTCTCCGGCAGCTTCAGGTCCAAGCTGCACTCGGCGCCCTCCAGCACGGCCCAGGAGTAGAGGTGCACGTGTCGGTTGCGGCCACACAGCAAGATCACCATCTTCTCCTTGGGAATCAGCTCGATCTGGTGGACCTTCTTGCAGTCGGCTGCCCGAACAATCACTGGGGAGACACGCAGGTCGCCTCAGACGTATGCGCACACTCGCACAGCCTGCCGACGTCACGTCTATAAGCTGGTGAGAGTGGGCGAGGCTGGTTCTCCATGGCTACAAAGTGGTTTTGTGGGCCATTGAATGCTATCAAGCGGCAAGACAACTTCAAAAGATCAACAAGCCTCTGGAGGAACGGGCAAAAGAAAGTACACAAGGAGAGCCCTCAGCTGACAGCAGACACCTACCATCTCTGGTAACCTCCACGACATAGAGGCCCTCCTCTGTGCCCAAGGCAATACGCTCACGGTCTGCAGGGGACAGAGGAATGGAGGCGTCAACACAGGTCACTTACCAGGGCTTTTATGAGAGGCTTGCAAACGCAGAGGTGGGAATCAGCTGTACGTTTTGTCCCTTCGCATTTCTGGGGTGACATTTGACTGAGCCAGCCGCACCTGTCCTTAACGCGGGGGGCCGGACTGGCAGACGCCCTCCAGCGTGGCGTGGCTAGTCAGAAGCTGCGAATCTGTAGCCCTTTGCGGTGGCGGTTGTCACAGCAGTGAGCTTTTCGCCGGTGCCTGGAGGCTGGCGAGTACCATTTTTTAAATAGACCACAGCACTACCGGTAGTGCATCAGACATGCCCACAATGCCTGTAGGAGACCACTCTCCTGCTAGCAAATTTCACATACGGCTCGGGGATTAGAGGACAATGTTGCCACGGCAACCTCCAAATGGCCGGGCTGCAGGCTGAATTCAACGCCAGTCACAGAAGCAGCATCAGCCGCAGAACAGGAAGTGCATAAAGCAGCATATAGAGCACGGGAGCCATCGCCAAGCCCAATAAAAATGAAGCTTGCTCCTCACCCACGATGCTGGCGGATAGGGTGGTCTTGATGGCGGGCAGGCTGCTGTCGTAGGCCTCGTGGGCCACGTGCACGGCACGGTTCCTCAGCTTGTTCTTGCTCAGGATGGTCTGAAGGCCCTCCAGGATCCCCACCCACTTCCTCTTCTCCGTTTCGCTCTCCGCCAGCACCAGCAGCGAAGCCGTGCGCTGCGGCGAGCTCAACAGCGACGACGTCACCTGCGGGGGGGGGGACACGCGGGCAGGTGAGCGTACGTAACTACCAGCTGCCAGGAGGCCTTATGAATTTGGAATCGACAGCGGCGGCAGACGGCGCCTACCCGGAAAATACAGGGGACGTCTTTTCGGGTGGCATGGATCACGTCTGACGCCAAGACGGAACTCACGGAAAAGTCTTCATCTCTGCCAAACACAGGATGAAACGGTACCTGAACATCACCATGCCGACCATGCTGTTAAACACACCAGTACTACAACAGGGGAAGGATGAATCAGGGTAAACAGGTCAAGGTCACAGTGTATAAGGTCAACTTCTTGACAGCATACTCGTATGTATTGTGCTATTGGCCTCAGTTGCTTGTCACTTTGGACGAAAGTCAAAGTAAATGAGTACGGGATGCCACAGGAGACGCGCCTTCAACCTGTGGAATGTTCTGACCCGAGACCCACCTGTGAAACCATCGGTATCACCGAAACAAGGACAACATGGCGCGACGCTGCGGAAGCCCACCTGAGGTCCAGAACCTGACTGGCCACCATGCCCGGCTGGGTGGACTTGCCCTCAGGGACGTCGTACAGGAAGAGCTTGCAGTCACACACCACGGCGTATGCCCGCTGCCAGCCCTTTTTCACCCCTGTAGGTTTGGGGATCTGAAAGGAAGAGGTAGATCAGAACCTTCAGAGCCATATCTGCTGGGCGGGGGTGGGGGTCTCCACAAGGCCCGATGGAGCTCCATGGGGCTAGACAGCCATTACGGAAGTGAGCTTCTAACGTATTTGACCCGACTGGCTTCAGCAGGGTGAAGTGAGTGGCCTTCAGATGGAGAAGCCAGCAAAGCTGCTAAATAGCAACATCTGAAGGGGACGTTCAGGCCCTCGATTCTACAGACAAGTCTGAACAACCAGGAGAATTACTTCAGGAATGTCGACGTTCACATTTCTGTGCATGTGTGGACCGGACTCTACTAAGGCAGTTAATGATTTCCAACCCAAGGAGCTTCTCTTGGAAAAATCAAAGGTAGCGGTTTGGTAAAAATTAAACTGAGTTAGGTAACACTGCGTACATGGCATGTGCATTAAGCTGAGGTGGCGCCCTCTAGCTTCAGACGCCATTTTGTTACAAACCTACAAAAAAAATATGCTCTATGGTACAAGTTCCCTAATGCACTGACTTTTAAGAGGGATAAAATAATGCCTAAAAAGATTCTGGTATGCCAAACCAGAGGATACCGTTGCAAAATAGCACCGCTAGTCAGACCTAAGCGCACAAAGGAAGAAAAAAACAAAGCTTAATGAATACCTTTTCAGAATCTGAGCTAAGCTATCCATGTGGCTTGTTGGAGTTTTACTTACACAAAAAATGTTCTGAGGGCAGAAAGAAAAATGACTGGTTCAGAGAGACAACCAATCAGATTGTAGAGGAGGTGGATCCAAGCAACTAGAGGAAGCAAGACCGACCAATCAAGTCTTGGCCCCACCTCCCATAGTTGCTTGGACCCACCTCTTCCACAATCTAATTGGTTATATCTCTGAACCAGTGATTCTTCTTTCTGCCCTCAGAACATTTTTGTGCAAGTAAAACTCATGGGCATCCATGTGGCACACAGACAGACACATGCCGCCTTGAGAAATCCCACCAGGCCCTGCACTCTGGCCTTTCAATACGGCTCTCTTTGTTATGTCTGGTTTCACCTTATCTGGGAAAAGAATACAGGCACACGCTCAGTAATCAGGCAGCGGCCTCCCAGTGGCACATGGCGGGACACAGATAGAGCCGTTCGTGTGTCATCATGAGCACTCTGAGGTTCAGAGTCTCGGCTCGCTGGCGCTTTATGGGAACCGGCCCCCATGACGTCCACACAAAGGTTACGGAGGGACAGTTAAGGAGAAGCAACTGTATGAGTGTAAACAAAGAGCCAGAACAACCTGTTTTCAGAAATTCCTGGCCTTCCTAACCACAGAGGGGCGTGTCAGTACACTGCACTCGAAGGGTGATGCATTGCTTTACAGTCCGGCCCAAGGCATGCTGGGATGGGAGTGCACCTGCCACATTCCCATCAAACCCAGGGGATCATTCAGACGAATTTATCAGGCTATGCTAAGGCAGCGTCAGTACACAGCGGTGTTGGTGGGATCACATACCGGAACGGTTCATCAGACGACCACCACGGTCGCCGTGCCGACGACACTCACCCTGACAAAGCCCTTGTAGGCCGTCCCAATGCCCCGCTGCACGTCAATGCCCAGGGGCCGCTTGGCCTGCTCTGGGGGGATGGGGCAGACCTGGGGGGCATGGTCCTTACAGGAGACGTGACAGATGAAGGAGCAAACTGCAGGGTGACAAAAACAGCATGAGAAGACTATTCACGCGTCTGTTTACTTTAAAATGCAGAGGCGGACATTTCAGGTCCAGAAAGTAAAAATCCAACCCAGGATTTTGTTTCAACCAACCAGTTGAGCATAAAGAGTCACAGTCACAGAGTATTCAACTGGTTGGTTGAAACAAAATCCTGGTCAGGATTTTTACTCTCCGGACCTGAAATATCCGCCTCTGTTAAAATGAGATGGGAGGAAGGCAGGGCAGACACTTACCTTCACAGGCGTAGCCCTGACGAATGAGACCCACCATCAGGGAGCTGCAGTGAGTACACTGGGTGGGGCTGGAGAAGGTCTTGATGCTCAGCTGGTGAGCTTTGGGCTGGGGCACACAGGGACACCACACAGGGACACCACACAGGGACACCACCGTTAGTCACAGCTCATGATTCAGAACTCAGGCTCTCACAAAGCTGCACCCCAAGCATTATCCATTACAGGTGACCGCCTGGGCTTCAGACAAACCGTGACTCATCCCAGACAGAGAGGCTTGCAAAGGACCGCCTGGTTGTGCCTACCTTTGGGGTGGTCAAGGCTGAGGACTGGTACACAGAGGGCGTGACCACCGGGGCAGCGGGGGCGGGCTTGTCTGGCTCCTGGGGGGAGGGATCAAATACTCATGACAAGTGAGAAAAATCAACATAGGCCTGTTAGAGACTTTAAATAAAAAATTAAGATTTGGAAGCACTATGCTGCACAGGCAAGGCACAGCAACTACAGTGAATAGGGGCGGCTGTCTTTTTTTGACTGGCCATCCACATGTATAGTTAAAGATTTTTCAAAAGATATTTTGTCATGAGATAAGAGAGCCTATGAGAACCAGTATTACTTGATTTTTCATAAAATATGCAGGTTTGCCTTCGTACAGCACTATTCATCACTGAATTTAAGTAAACTGTAACGTTGAGTTTTCATCCCACCATGAAGTCTAGCCTGTCAAAGGTCTTCAAAGCGGGTATGATCAGGAGATGAAGCTCTGGAGTGGGGGCATTACTATACTGGAGGTCACTCACATCTTGCTCCATAGCTGGCGTGGGGGAGGGAGAGACGTCGGCCTTCTGGGGCGCCGAATCGAGCTCAGTGATGGAGCTGGTCTGGGGGGAGGAAAAGACTCACACTTTGAGGCCAGAGATAAGAAAGAAGTCACACAGTTGGTCGTCAGCAGTGGAGGGTGGATGGAGCACAACATACTTATTTAAAATCGGTTCGTGTCCTGGTACAACAGTTCACCAGCAGGGGGCACCACAGAGCTAGATCAGAGGCAGAACTCCTTAGGCTTAAGGTGCTTACATGTTCATGCACACCGACACACAGACTGAGGCTAGAACCAGGCTTTTGAATTCTGGCTGTACACTTAGGTGATGTACGTCCAATGTCCAGCAATGACGTTCGCGTGCTTCAGTAAACCAAGTCCCAGCAAAACCCGTATTTCCATCAGCCAAGATCCAATGGCAACTACACACTGGGGCAGCAGAGATGCAGGGGCGACTTATGGATGCACATTAAGTCAATCCCCATGTTCTGGTTCCATACCATTTGCATTAACCCGAGCAGCGCACTGCACTCGCTAAGGACACTCAGATTACAGACCCCGCTGGCCCCATGCCTAACAAACCCAGCCTCCGATGATAAATCTCTTCAGGGGATCCTCTGGTATGCGAGTCATGATCTGTAAGCAAATCGTAACTCAGCCACATAAATTAGTCATTACGTACGTGAGCACTTGTCAATGGCAGGGCGCTAATGAGCTATGTGGCCCATCCAGGGAAGACGACTAATCGACTAATGAGAGCTTAATGGCAAGTTAGGGGGGGGGTGGGGACGGGGGGGGGGGG
>JAODJU010000025.1:15423559-15435829 GCA_026776725.1 Gnathonemus echidnorhynchus | reverse complement strand
TTATTTCCTGGCCCCCCAACCATCCCCCCCCCCCCCCCGAGAAGCCGGACAGCCGCGTCGAGCTCCACCCCCTTCACCGCCGGCCCGGCCCACCGCTCTCCGGCTATCCGGTGAGCGCCCGTTTCATACTCTGTCCATATTTGGCGGGAGTTTCACCAAGAAGTCACTTCCGCGGCTTTCCTCACACACATGTGATTATACAGTCGGACAGTCAGCGTCTTCTGGAAGGGTAGAAGCGACTGGAAACAGTCTCATCACAGGTCGAGGACAGGATGTTCACTCAGGAGGTGAAGCAGAACCAGGCCCAGACGTGCTGCCCCAGTAACATCCTCCTCATACACACAACTTCACTCTCCAAATCAGTGCCACCCTGCCCTGTTACCACGCCAGAAAAAATGACCTCATTACTAAACAAACCTCAACGCCCTGTGCTCAGAACCATCCCCCACATTTCCTCCTTGCCTGGCTCATGACCCAGACTGGTTCCCACACAGTAAATGGCTCAGCACCCAGAGCCATCACTTCTATAGCCAATCCAGGCATCCTAGCTGCGTAATGAACATGAAAAGCACTAGACCTGCTGAAGACCTAGACCTCCATCAGAGGCCTGGGACTTTACAAAAGACCATCAGCCGGGGATTCAGACTAACATTTCCTAATAGTAGCACCGGTGCTCCTTACTGAACATTTTAGGAGCACCAGCACAAAATTTACATGCACCACTTCAACCAACATGCAATGCAACACATTCATATTGTTCTATCTTAACTGTATTACTGATGAATACTTTGGTACTAAATATATTATTTGCAGAAAAAAACAGTTTTATTTTAAAGGAAAATGTCACAAAGTGAAGTAGTGCTTAAAAGAAAAAAAGTCATTAATGGTGCTTTTTTTTTTTTTTAAACAAACACCACATAATAAATTTACAAGGATTAACATAAGGTATGTCATCAGCCTCTACTCCCTCAGTGCATCTGTTCCTGCATAGTTTATGATTCAAGCTGTTACTGTGTTTTACAAGTGTTTCATGAGGCACCGAAGTTCAGGAACCGAGTTCCTGGTTCATACACACCGCAACGCGTCTAGATATCACTATCAAAATCGGGCCAGCAGACCGATCTTTTGTTTTTCCACTGAATAAAGAAAAATGATGTAATGTGATTTTGTTAATAAGCACTGGCAAGTTTCACCGCCGGCACAATGATATTAGACAAAAGAATACCGGTTATTGATTGAATTTTATGATGAAGAAGATGTAGGCGCAAGCAAAAAGGTACTCATTAATGTATTAAATGTACCTGAGGAACAAAAATAACCTGTTCCATCTGCTCAATTTTTGCTGCGTTAATTCGCTTTCTTCCCTGCACTTCTGTGTAATTTTCATGTTAGTGCCAGTGCTGGTAGTCAACCAATCAGCACGCTATGCTGTGAATTCCTCCCCAGTAGCTCCTCCAAAGAACTACAAATTGGACCAAGTTACTCTGGTGGAAACACGACAGAAGTTCCTGGTTCTGAGAAAAAGTTTCTGCGGTGGGAAAGCGCCTTCTCCCTCCCTCTCTCGCTCTCTCTCTCTCTCTGTCACACACACACACACACACACACAAATTCTCGCTTTCTCCGGGTGTTTCACGTGATGTACCACGATGGTTTTATAAAAAAGTCGCACTGCTGTGCCTGTTCATTAAATTTAGACGCACCGTCTCCAAAAATGGTCACAAAATGCAACTAAATGGTCGCAGTCTGGAGCCTTGTCAGTGGATGTGAACAAGGCAGAAACGTAGAAAGCGTTATTCATGAGAAGTGAATTAATGAGACACAATAATGAAACACAGCCTAATTAAAGGGACACAGCCTCATCCATCAAAACAGCCCCACCCTATACTGGACTTGTTCCAGTGAAGGCAGATTGCTCGCCATGCCCTGATATAGGCTTCTGGAATTAGCCATAGCACTACCTGCCAAATTCTATTTAGTACAGTTTGGGGAAATCAACTGCTTCCCTAGCGATCCACATGAAAGACTACAGTTCCCAGCATGCACTGCACACCTATTTGCCTCCACAAGAGCCATGGAAGACAAAACGTAATCCAGGACGCAACGTAATTGCTGCCTCTTCTATAATGCTGTACCACAGAAACCCAAACCCCTTCAAGAACAACCTCAACCTCCTAGAAAATAAAATAAAAAAACTTGCACACCAAAACATGGTACATGTAGGCTCAAAACACCCCGGGTACAAATGATTTCAGTCTGACTGTGGGGCTTCTGCTCTGATGGTCACGTCTTTTTAATTGTCAATTCCTCGTGCTGCTACATGGCAAAGATGTCACAGCTGAAAGAGAGATGCTCTCTCATCCCTTCTCATCAGGAGGATATTAAATCTAAGCCGGAGGTGCTTAAGAACAATAATAAAAGGACATGCTGTTCTTAAACACAAATGAACATACCTCAGCAGTGTCAACGCTCTTAAAAGTGTGTGCCTGTCAACAAATGTATGCGCGAAGCATATTATCAGTTGAAGGAAGCACAATTTTATCCACTTCCTGTCTCTTAAAAAAATAAAACAACAACCTTTTCCTGTAGCTCTCCTGGAGTTCCCCGCTTCCCCCACCACGTATGCAGTGCTACTGCACTTGACTGCAAACACCTGAGAAGTGCAGAAGCAGCCCACCAGTCCCACAATGCTTTGCTTCAATGCCCACATCTTAGAGAGCATGGAAACATGGGAGCGTGTTAGATTTCTCAGATATTTATACATGCGCTCAGTGGCCACTTTCTCTCTTAAGATGTCGGCCACAAAATGCTGAATTTTTTTGTTAATCGCGACATTTTCTATAAAGTCTGGACTCTGCATGAAGATCTCCGGAGAATGGCCGTTCCTGAGACGCCGAAACCACCACGAGGCACTAACAACCATACCACGTGCAAAAGCACTTAGATCAGGTGTCTTGGTCGTTTCTCAGGCTTAGTCGAAAAATAAGTGAACCTTTTGACCCTGTCCGTGGGCTGTATGTATTCAGTTGCAGTCATGTGATGTGCTTTCTGGGGAAGCAGGTTGTTTGCATCAGCAAGTAGATTTACCTGATAAATTAGCTACGGACTCTACATACATACTAAAAGAATATATCATCTCAACCATTACATACATGTTGCTGAGGGTGACAGGTAGAGGACCATGTGACTTAAGTACTCAATCTAATGTGAGCAGTTAAATTAATTGGCTCTTCATCACAGCATCATGTGATCATGTACGGTGCAGACAGTAGGTCAGCATGAGATTTCACAGACTCTTACCTCTCCGAATGCCCCTCTGCCAATCACCTTGAGCATCTCGAAGTCATCCCGGTGCAGCCGCATATCCTTCACAGTGGTGGTAAACGGCTTCACTGCAGGGGATAGAGAGAGTGGGGGTGGGGGCATAAGGGTATGCCTTAACCTTGGTTTGACAGTATGTCATTGCAAGAAACCAGAATATCTTGTTTCCTTGCAGACTTAATGGGACTGTGGGGCGAGGGGGGGTGGCTACAACCGGGGGCAAAGGGCCCTGCGCTGCCACTCCCGTCGTCTGCTTTCTCAGATTCCACTTTGGGGTCACAGACTTCCACATCAAGGCACACCGCATTTCTCAGCTCCCGGCGCCCAAAGCAGCTGCGGGAGAAGCGGCTCAGAATGCGAGATGCTGGGTCTCTCCCCCCCCTCCCCCTGTGTCACCCCCACGCTACAGATCCGGGAAATACATCTATACACCGCGGAATGTATAAGTGGCTCTACCTCTAGCTTTAGCAGAGACATATATCAAGGCAAAAGTGATTCAAGGGGGTTTAGTGCAGGTCATCCAGTAACCATACAAATGCAACAGTCAGAGTACTGAAAGCTTACGCTTCTGTTCCACGTCCCTGCTCCTCCCAAACCCATTTTCTCCGGTTCCTGTTCCTCCCGAGCCAACTTCTCTACGCCGGTTGATCTCAAAATCATGTTCGACTCCTATTCCTGTTCCTCCCAAACCCATTTCCTGTTCCTCAGAAAATGAATTTCCTTTTCCCCACACAATCCTGTCTGAGCTTGTCAGTGGTGCAGCTCTTCACAATATGAGAGCATGTCAGCTCCAGGGGTGCATGGGTGTATTTATCCCTTTCAGGCATTATTTCAACACAGGACCCACTACCATGCTCGCACACGATCTCAGAGTGCCCTGCCGCTCTACCGCAAAAAGAAAAAGGGGCAAGGTGCTGTGTAAGCACCTCATCCAGGGTACAATCCCAGAGTCTGCACAAGGTGAGCCAGGGGGTAGCCGAGCCCACTGTAGAAATTCCTCCAGAACACCCCCCTTCTTAGGGGCTCCATTTCAGAGAGAGAGAGAGAGAGAGAGAGAGAGAGAGAGATAAGTGGATCGGTGAGAAGCCGTTTGAAGTGGGCCCTGCGTTTTCAGGTGAGGAAGAGCAGAGGGCTGCTGGAACAGAGACCACCCACAAGCTGGACGGACCTGCAGGGGTGCTAGGGGCAGCCAGACAGAACATAGAGACCACAAGCACATGGACAGAACCACGAGTGTCAAGAAGCTTGTGACACCAACCCAAGCTTCCAAACAGGGACTCACCCACAGTAAAGTTACTGGGCAGACCATGGCCATTGACACAACGCAAATTTACCAATTCACAAAAGGATTCTTCACTTTCAAAAACCATCTTCCAACTCACAAGTAATCATCGTTAACAGTGCAAACAAAAAGAGGAGATACCGGCACTGAGCTTGTCGATCGTCGGACATCCTCTTTTTGGCATCAGAATAAATATGGCAATGAACCCAACCCAAGAGACGCGGGAAAAGAAATCCGTTTCAGGATGGGGGCTTTCTGTTTGACGGCAACGAGGGTGATTACACAGCAAACACCCCACTCCTTGGTGAGCTAACACACATACGCTGCATTGGAGGTATTACACTGAGCAGGTCAGCTCCAGTTTGTTGAACGTATCGTAAAACTGGCCTTTCACAACAGCTGCCCCTTCAGCACGTCCCTCAAAATCCTGAGGGCTCTACCCTGCTTTTCTCCTTTCCTTGTATTATGACCTTTGACAGAAGGTTGACAAAACACACAGCAAAAAAAAAGAAGAAAAAAAGGCCCCTCCTGGCCTGTTGTGGAATTGCGCCCTAAGGCTCCGTGCTTACAAAAAGAATTTGATCAGCAGAATTCCCCCAAAACTGGCACCTGACAGCCTTTAATCAGAAGTTCACGACCCAACAAAAACAATAAACACGTCTAAAATGAAGGCCAGTTAAACAGAGCTGATCAAGCAACATGGCAGGCCACTAATCCAGAGATCACCGAGAAACCAATCAAGAGCAGGATGGTTGGTAATGTTGGGGAAGGTAACTCTAGGATAATACCACACAGCAAGCTGTGTCAGAGCAGGGCAGGCTGAAGCACACACCAGCTTAGCGCTGCCGACAGGTACGAGCAGGAGAGGGATCTCTGAGGACATGAGTCAGTCATACCCACAGCCAAGCCCTGCCCTGGCTGGGAGTCCACCCGGTTTTTCTAGAGGAGGCTGTCTTGCACAATCGTTGCCTTTACGTAAACGCGCTCCACGCACCACAACGCCTCCCACCAGCCACACGAGACCATAAACAGCCCAGAGAGCACACAAATCTGCAGCCAAACCATGGTCCAAAAATGCCCTCAGAGCAACAGGAGGACCTATCAGAAACAAGCCCTTTGCCAGGTTGTTCATTTAAGAGCAAACTAACTGTGCACTATTGCAACAATGGCTCTTGGACAACAGGGCTGATCTGATCAGTTCTGACAAACCAAAAAGAACTGGAACTTATTAGGAAATGTATCACAACCTGCCCACAGAGCTATTCAAGATGACTTTCACGGTTTTCCAAGAATGAGTGTAGAAAGGGAGATAGCAGTGCTCCATTCCCACATTCTCCTACTCTGGACTATCTCAGCTCCAACAGGACAAGCAAGCGCTTCAGAAAACTCCAAACCTCTGACTGGAGGACAAGACGGCAGGCCTTGTTGGAGAGGAGCGAGTCAACCTCAAACCATGGATACCAGCTCCTCCCACCTATACTCCAGTTATCCCTGGCTAATCTGCACACTGACCAGGATGGCAGAAGCAGCTGCCGTGTCCTATTTATAACCTGATCAGCATTTTCACTGGACAAGCTCTCCAGGTGAACCCTTCAGGCTCCGGTCACCCAATGAAAACAAGCCCCTCAAGTAAAGTGTCTTTGTACTTGACCACCCCAAACGAACCAGAACACGGTTCTGGTGAAAGGGACAGGGAGCTTCATAGTCGGTCTTGAAGCTGAGACCTACAATCCAGTTTTGTCCATTTACCCCTGCTGGTGTCAAACTCTACCAGCGAATGAGAAACCTTGGACCACCATCATGTGACAGCCCTTCAACTATAATTTTGGCTCATTTGCACTGACCTTTGAGTCTCAGCACTCTTCTAGAAAGCTGCCATAATTTACCCATGCGATGATCACTCCCCAGCATGCTGCAAAAAATCTCAGCCGTTGCTGGTGGAACCACAGTGGCCTGCGGCGGCATGAGAGGCGGCCGTTGTGTGGTTCTTTGGGGGGCTGGGGGCAGCACCACCCCCATGTCACCACGCTAACACTGCATCTTCTGTTTTGTCGCCCGTCGGGTCAGGACCGGCCAGCACAGCAGCAGTGCAAAACATCATGACCCCGAACAATGTTTTTCTTTCTGAGTCACGAGTTCAGGGCCTTCCCTGAGAGGACGTGTTCTCTTTACTAAACAGGTTAAAAAACTATAAAGTTACAGTGACGAGAGCACAAAACCAAACTCAATCTCCCACGGAGCTTTCAGGCTGACAGTCTCTGCTGGACTCGATCCCTGATCGTCAGGTGCTGCCAGATTCATACGTGTGTGTGATTTTCTGCTGGTAGGCTTGGTGATTGTGTTGCCACGAGGGCCCCGATACCGAAAAGGAGAAAAAGGCCCAAAATCCCCTTTGTGTACATCCATCAGCCAAGCCGTCTATAACAAGAGCCAGGAGGTAAGAGAAATGGGGGAACCCATTAGGATTCCCGGCATATCCTGGGCTGATTGGCCGGGCGTCAGATTTCCTGCCAAGCAAAAGCAGGAATGCAGTGGAAGTGAGAGACTGGGTTTTCCTCTGATGTTTTGGGTCAGATGAGGGGGGCACAAGCTGGAGCTCGACTCCCCATCTCAGACACTAAAATACACACAGACAGACACACACATACACCTATTTATTATTCATCTGTGGTTTTCCAGGCCAGCGTACAGACACGGTCTTCTGTGCCCGACTTCACCAGGCTCATTTTCCACCCAACTCAACGCAGCTGAGATTCAGAACCTGCAAACCCCTGGGTACACGCCCAGCTCACCAAGTGCCGCACGGCAAGGCTGCGAGTCATGGCATGTGCGTCAGCAATGGGGGGGAAGGTAATGTGGCTAGAAAAACAACACTGGTTTACTTTTAAAAAGAAGAACTAGCTATGTTTAAATGCACAGCTAAGTCGAGCTACGATTATAGCTCGATTATGCCATTTAATCGGACTACTGTCCTTGTTCCAGTATACAATCTAAGGGGAATCGATTTATTGACCGAAGTATGTCTGACTCCGCTACGATAGGTGGCGATATGGCTCATTACAGCTTGTCATTATTGAGCTTTTTCCGGGTGATCTATTACACATCACATATGTAAAAAATAATAAAATTAATAGTAATAGTAATAGTAGATGCATGGACAAATTAAGTGACGCAAGCTTTAATTGCGATCTGGTCCGAAGAAGAGATACAACAAAATCAGGACAGCATAACAAGAAATAAAGTATTTTGTATAATATACCATGAAAGCAGGATATTGGAAAATTTTCAAATATCACAACATGATTTTGTTGTAATAAATATTTGTGAATTTATGAAACAAATAAGGAATTCAACAAATTTCTCACTAACCCGTCTAGGAGTGATTTAAACAGCAAAGATGAAAATGATTGCCTCAGAGAACGCATGCAGTGCTCATGTAAAGTAGTGGAGGTAAACTTTAAACTGATTTTTAAACATATACTAGATAATCTTGAAAAGGAATAATCATTAAAATTGCAAAACTTGCAAGGTTTTTTCCCCTGACAGAGTAAAAGTGTTTTAGCGAGACGTAAACTCCCCATGCTATAATATCCATACCAAATTGAAGAAGAAGCCTGATCTTAATCTGACTAGTGATATAAGAATTGGATGTGCACTACATGTGATGTTGGTATTAATATTGCACGTTGTCCATCCCTGCTACAGCCATTTTTTGAATTGGGTACAAAACACCCCACCCCGCATTGTGATGTCATTCAGCGCCAATGTAAAATCAATACCTTGAAGTATCACGCTTTTGGTACCTTTTTTGAAGTACGAAAAGTACGGTATCTGGTGTGGTGGAAAAGCACCCTTTAGTGGAGTGGTGGATCGGGCAGCTTTACAGCGCTGTACATTTGATATGCGCTGTATGTTGTACTTTTTTTTTTTTTTTTTACCAAACAAGATGCACGCTATTCCTTGTGGCTATGGTTTTATCTGAAAGCAGACAACACCTCCATATGGTGCTGGAGTGTGCCAACAACGCAACCTCTGCTATGCTCCAAGCTTCTGTGTAGCGACTTCTTCTGTTACTTCAGGGTCACAGACCAGGGGGGAAACTGGAGCATGTGCAGAGCACCTAGGCCAGTTTCAGTCTGATTTAATGTATACATGCAGAAGTAAATCAACTCCCATTATCTTTGTGTCTCAGTCCAACTTTGAGAAATTTGATTTAGTATGATTTTACTCAGACTAACACATTTCCATGTACTTTAAAAGTCCGGTTTTCGTCAGACTAACACAATAATTTGATTTTCTTACCATGGCTCTTCTATGGCCAATAAGAACAATAATAAAAGACATAAATCATAGACACACAAAGGATGCTTTTTCACTGCACCAAGTACGGTACTTTCGCTTTTCCATTGACTTCTGGTTGAGCACTAGTACCAAAAGTGCCAAACCAACTGGGGTACTTCTTTGGTACTTCGCTACTTTGAGGTGGGACTTGAAACGCTTTCTTTACTCGACTGGTTATGCAAATAGCCTGCCTCTGAAACACAAGACAAACACCACCTTGAAAAAGCATTTTGCTGAATATCCTAACACAGTACAAAATTAGCGTGGTGTCCTAGCGATGTGATTTAGTTGCAATAAACATTGGGGCATTTATAAAACAAAAAAGGAGTTCATAAATTTCTCACAAACCCATCTTCGAGTGATTTAAACGGCAACGGTCTCAGAGAACATATGCAGCTCTCATGCAAAAGCAGCAGAGGTAAACTTTAAACATATAAGAATCTATAAAAGGAATAATAGTTAAAATTGCAAAGCTTGCCAAGTTTTATCTTTCTCTATGACAGAGTAAAAATATTTTAGCAAAACTTTAACCCCCACACTATAATGTCTATAGAATTGAAAGCAAGAAAAAGCTGACTAGCGATGCAAGATGGATGTGCATAACATGTGATGTTGGTATTAATATCGAATGTTGTCCAGCCCTGCTACAGCCATTTTTCGAATTCAGTACAAAATACCCCGCCTCGTGATGTCATTTGGCCCCGTACCAGTTTTTACGCCAGTGGAAAACCAGCGCCTTGAAGTACCGTACTTTCAGTACTTTCTTGAAGTACCAAAAGATTGGTAACTGGTGCGGTGGAAAAATGCCCAAACACACAAAGAGAAGAGGGGCTGAAGCAGTGGGTCTTCTCTAAGTTATAAATCCCACCTGAAAAGTCAGGGCATGAACCCTGCAGCAAAAAAAAAAAAAAAATCACAAAAATCAGGGTGAAACTTAATGTTCCATTTGGTAAAAGCACTTGCTTTAGGCAGAGGTGGCAATTTCAGACTCATTAAGCATGTCATCAATACTCAGGGGAAGCACTGTATCAACAAAAAGATCAATCAAAACAGCCTTAGACCTCATAAATACCTCACTTTTAGCCAGTTCCCCAAAGTGCTAACCCATTGGCCAAATTAAAAACGTGCAGTTAGGGCTGCAACAATTAATCGATAACGATAATAATCAGTAAACAAAAGAGCTTTTTTGCAATTGATTGGTTCCATTTTTGTGGTTTTCTACGCAAATTGTGTATAATGGCGTCATCACCTACTAATTTTGAAGTTGGTGCGTTCAACTAATTATGGCAGAGACAACGAGTTCATCTGTGGAGGGTTCATACCAGACCAAAACATCCAAAGTGTGTGAAATCACTTTAATCTTGCATCATCAAAAAAGTCAGTATTCCCCAAAAAGGCCAAGAAGAGACTTTGTTATACACTCATTTTCGTCATGGGAAACTGAGATACAAGTTATTTTGTATGTTTTTCTAAAGAAATGTTATGTGCAGGCTTGATCAAACTTTGATCTTTGTTTCTATGCCACATTGTGGACTTTAAAGATTCTCTACACTGTGTAAAGTTTTTACTACGACTGTAAATGAAAAAATACCTTGATTTTTTTTTTTTTAAAGCACTTCTGAAAGATCACAAAATAAATCTATTATCAAAGTAATCGATTTTGCAGCCGTACATGCAGTTAAATGAAACTATTCATTTTTGATAGTATTCTGCATTTGAGACCTTGAAATCTGCCCCCCCCCCCACCCACATAAGTCACACACAGGCTTCCTAGAGGGCAGTGCATCACTATACCATCTGTCCTCTCTCTGACATATAGACATCTTCCACATGAACAGGAGCATCCATAGGAGATTGGCATCTTCCCCATTCAGTGTTAAGGTTTAAATCATATTCCAGTCCAGTCACCTGCCTGTGCAAGATGCATCTCGCGGCATTACTGTGAGTGCAGTTTCACACTGCAAGCTGCTGAGCAGACATCAGAAGACTGCGCTTTCCATCTGTTGGTCCTTGCTTCACCACCGTCCATGTCGTGTAGGCATACCCTTCCAGGACCATCACACCATCAAGCCTGCAGTGATTCCAGACCGATATGCTAGCTATTGTTAGCAAGACTATCCTTTAGCATTAGCATGCCACGGCTCGTTGAGTGAATGGACACGTGTCAATATTGTGATGTTCTAACATGGGGCAAAACAAATCTCTTCCTAAAATGGTTTGTCTTTCATGGAATAAAAACAAATTGCAGGCACTCAACAGAACTACTAATTAGCATTAAATCACCACAGCATCAATACAACAGTGGGAGGAAAAATATAATTAATAACAATTACCTGAAGTGACTAACATGTTTAGAGGTTAAGACCTCAAAAGACAGAGCCATCCAGATTTAAATCATTAACCTGTTTGGGTTTGCCATGTCATCATTCACCAAGGCTGCGCCAATCCAGCTCAAGTGCAATCTTTACCTAACCTTCAACTACATATGTTAGACTTTGTAGGTGTTGTCCCAGGTTGGGTGTTTTTTGAAAAAGCACCATTTATGCGCAAAGGATCGGAGTCGTGTTGGACTTATAAAGCCACCAGCAGCACAGCAAGTTCTGCTGGATCTCAGATACTCCGAACAACTCTGTAACAGAGACATGACTCTGATTTGACAAGAAATAAGTACATATGAAAATAGTTATAAATAATGTCCGAAAATATCTCGATACTTTTGTTTGGCCTACCCTGGCTCCATGTGCCGTTTTGGAAGGCCTCTCATGAAGGTCCCTCCCAACCAGCACACACAATTCAAACTCTACCAGAAAGCGGCACTGACCCATTTTAGGCCCAAGCACACATCTTTATACTCGCCGAGAGGACTAACGGCCGACATACGGCATGGACTGGCTTTGCTTTGTCCTCTGCAAAGAGCTTCACAACCAACAGAAGCGGCGTGCCCTACGCCAGGATCTGCTTACCTTCCGGACCATCTCTCATCATAGATAAAGAGCTAATGGGGCAGCAAAACCATTAGAAGTGACAGTCA
This sequence comes from Gnathonemus echidnorhynchus, assembly GCA_026776725.1. Lineage (NCBI taxonomy): Eukaryota > Metazoa > Chordata > Actinopteri > Osteoglossiformes > Mormyridae > Gnathonemus > Gnathonemus echidnorhynchus. The sequence continues at coordinate 15,423,857 of JAODJU010000025.1, read as the reverse complement.
GGGCTGCATCTCCACGTGCGGTGAGATTACCCCTGAGAAAAGGTGGAACAGGACCCCCTGTGTGCTTTGGCCAGGCGAGGGCTCTGGGCCCCAGAGGCTCGGTACTGGCTGACTTCACGTGGCCCGTGTGTAAGAGGCCCACAGACGGGTCGTTAAACATTGATGGAGACTCCGATTCGCATCGGAGCGCGGCTAAGCATTGGGGGCGGGCCGGGACGGCGACTGAAGTTAAAAGCAGACAGCCCAATCCTCTCTTGCTTGGGGTTAAGCCATTATCTGGCACCAGCTGCCACATACC
>JAODJU010000025.1:15407090-15417405 GCA_026776725.1 Gnathonemus echidnorhynchus | reverse complement strand
GTGTGGTAATTAGCACAAGGAGTTGAATCAGGTGTGTTAAATGAGGGGCAACCCAAAAATGTGCAGGGCTCTGGCCCCCCAGGACTGGAGTTGGGCACCCGTGATCTACATCCTCAATAAAGAGCAATCCAACCAATGGAACCTGACTTAGCCCTTCTGCTGCCCCCCAAATGGCCTGTCCCTCATAGGCATCTGCTGGAGCCCCACTGTGAAAACCGCTCCAGATCCAAGCCAGAAATAGAGCCAAAATCACATCACCATCCAAATGGCCCAGACCCTGGTCCATAGACACAGGCCCCTAAGCATAATATGGACCTGGAGACAGGTTGACATGACGGCCATGCAGAGAACAGATGCAACTCAAGGCTGAACCACATGGATTATAATCTCATTAATGACAACAGTAGACACACTACAGGAAGTGGATCCTCTGATTATGGGAGGACAGCAAAGCTGGCAGTGCTGATGGCAGGGGGGCAGGGTAAGATCTGGTCAGGTTAGGCCAGTACCAGCACTGGCCTAATGGGCCAGCAATACAAAAGAGAACTGAGAATATGTAAGGCAAAAACACACACGACTGTCAACACCGTAGCCGGGCCAAGCATATGAAGCAAACAACGGCTCAATGTTGGCTTTCATTTGGCAAGAAGTGAGAAAGCGCACTGACATACATAAGCACATCCCTGAAACTGTCCTCAAGGATCAGGCCTCGGCGGCAGAGGGTGGAGTGCAGGCCGTTTAACACAGCGGGCACGTTGGAGGACCAGGAAAACCACCGGCCGGTATAACAATTACATCATTGGGGGCACCAACCCGCCGCTGAAATATCAATACAAGCCAATACGGGATGCTGTTGGGTTTCCCGTTATATACCGATTATAGAGCATCCCGGAGATACACCGCCCCACATGACATGCCAGAAACCGAATGCTTTCATTGAAAGAGCAAATCACGGTGAAGCATTTTTTGGCTTTAACTGCAACACCCAAAGATTATCTCGTATATAAACAGACGAATATTTATACCAATGGCAATCCGGAGCTAAGCACAGAATGTGTCTGAGATCAGTGGGGCTGGGACTGCGGAGCTGCTGCCTTGAACAGACCGATCCTGCAATTCCCACCCCTACAAGCCACCCAGTTCCTGTCCCCGCAACAAAAACACTAATATTTTGAAAGTTAAGTCTAAACTTACGATCGATCGGTGGGATTTTGCTACACTACGATCTGGGCATTACATAGCAGGGACGATCAAGGTTCAAAGTTAATCGCCAATCGAGGCCCAAAGGGTCCGTCTGATTTCAGGAAACGTTACATTGTGTCCATCCAGTCTGACCACTTATATAATGTTTGTGTATTTTAGGAAGTGGGCACAGGTCTCGGCTAAGCCCCCGTCCCACGGACTTACCCCATTCCAGAAATTCAGAGACGTTCTTCTCCCTCCGAAGGGGCGAGTTGCTGCACTCGTTATACAGACAGATCAGGATATCCAGAAGCGTTTCCACACTCAGGAAACTTTCGCCCTTCTGGTGGCCGTCCAGCAGCAGCTGTTCCAGCCTCTTCAGCCTCACCTTCGCTGACATTTTCCTTGAATACAAGTCACCGCTCCCTCTCTTGGAGAAAAGGCACCCCGACAAATTCCTCCTCCACCTCTTCTCTCCTTCCTCCCCCTTCTCCCGCAAACACACACAAAAAAGAAAAAATGGATTTATCTACCCGAGGTTTAGTGCTAAAGTCCCGGACTCCTCCAACTAGGATAAATCCGACATTTTGTTAAATTTCTGTTCTACGGCCCAGACTTTTTCGGGACTGTTCCAGTCGCCACCATGTTCGCTTCCCTCTGATTCAGCGTCTAACCGGTCCCATTTGCTTTAATCCCAAACAAATCTCCACTTTCCACTTTGGAGAAATGGAGATCTCTTCGCTCGTTAGTTTCTTCCGTCGACCAATCGTTGAAGCTCCGCCGGCTGCGAACAAGAATGATGGAAAAATATCCGGGGATCCCAAATTGCTGAGTTTCGTAGGGACCTTCAGCAACACCAGTTCCTTTTACAGCCACGGGAGCCACCTTTTTTTTCGGCCAACGCACGGAGCTTGGTGGTAGCAGCGTGGAATATGGCTGAAGTGCTGTCCAGCCCTATCTCTCTCACTCACACTCACTCACAGGGAATCCGGACCGGGAGCGCGGAGCCCCGCCCACACACCGGAAACGCTGCCGAGGTCCATTACGTCATCGCCTGATTGACAGGCACCGGGAGACAACTGGCACTGACTTCATCCCTGAAAGACACCCGGCGCACGCACAAGCTGCTGCATCCGAAAAAAAATGGATCAAGTCATTAAAGATACCGATTCTTATTTTAAATGAGCACGAATGGAAAAAGAAAAGTTTAGGAGTTCGGAGGACGCTGATGACTGCAAAACTGCCGGCGTGTATTGCTGTGTGTTAATGATCTGTTTCGCCGCAGGCAGAGCAGACGGCAGCATTTTTCTTTCCTGTAATCATTATTAACCTGAGTAACAAAGGGTATTAGCTTGTCGTTTTCCGATTTTCTGTGCTTAATTTGTGTGTTTAATAAGACTAACTTTTATGTGTTCTGTATAGAAAGAAAGTAAACGTATGTAATATTAGTATCGGCTCAGTGCAGTCATGCCTTGAAGCCAACAAACCTTTGTAGATATCCTTATCATGTGTGCTGTGCATGTCCCGGTTTAACGACTGAACAACAGATACGCTACATTGAAACCTATCTACAGCCCCCGCCCCAGACTCACTGAGTCACCCAGAGTAAATAAAAAGCAAGGAAACGAATCTGGCAGGTACACACAGGACTGCTGTGGTGTGCTGGATTATTCGTGTTTGGTCATGTGACAAACAGGATTTTCTGCTTGTTTACCTATGCATGTGTTGTTGGGGATGGACAGAATGGCGTGTGCAAAGGTTTGTCAGACAAAGTGTTGAGAGCAGGTATGAGGAAATGGGACCAGCTCGGACACTGGGCTTGGCGGTGTGGGACACGCAGTTGAATGGCACTGGTGAGACCCCACAATGCTGCCCCTTGAAGCCTCTCACTGGCCACTGGGTAACTGCCACCCAATGAGAAAAGCATGTTTTGTCTGAACAGCAAGGGCTCACAATGTGTGCTTTGCTGTTTCTTCAGTTCACTGCTGAGCCAGTAGCTTGATTCATTGTGTCTCACATTGTCAGACTGCATCTGGGATGAAATCTCATCACCTGTGCCTGGAGCAACAGTCCGCTGTGGATTCAGGGGGCAACAGTTTGTGAAGATGACAAATTGAAGTGTGTCACAACATTTTGCCTCTCCCTGCATTGTCTGCTTTTCTCCTGTAGGGCGGCAGCATTGTGTAATGACCCCATTCTGGAACCTCACACCCCCCACAGCACGCTATGCACTTGTATAGTTGCACATATACAGACAAAGGTATGTCATACTCTCAAGCTCTGAATCACAGACAGTTTGTGCAGTTTCTCATACTAGTCAGGGTCTAAACCTCCAAATCCTCTGTAGCGAGAAGAAGGGTCCCAGGTCCTTGCCTGATGGCTGTGCTCCTCCCCTCCAGCTCTGCTTTCAGCTCTCTGTCATTGTCAAGGTCCTTTATTCAGGTTACAGAAGCAGAAAGTGGAACAGGGAAGCTTCCGGAACCGTCGCACAGCGCTGTGGCACTGCACACAGGCGAACTGGATTGACTGAGGCGAAGGAGACGGCAGGAGAGAGAGAGAGAAAGCGAGTGGCACAGGCTGAGGAGTGGACTTCGGATCTCAGAAGTGGGACAGTGTTAATGGATATTACTGACAGTGAGTCATAGGTAGGAAATACTGGTCCGGCAGTAAGACGGGACACCAATTGGATGACTGAATCAGATCAAGGCAGTGACAAGGTGGCTAAACGTCACTCGAGGGTGCGTGCCGGAGATCTCCATCAGACCTGTAATCACGGTGCATTGATCTGCTGAACTGTCTGCGTGCCAGCTGTTAGGGGTCACTTCAAGCAGGCGGCCCTTGTTGACCCTCCTTGTCAGCAGAATAGTGCCTGCATTGATCTGTCCATCGTGGGGCCTCCTCACTCACTTCCTGTTTTGTCTGTTATTGTATACTTCGGAGTGAGCCCATTTTACGCCACTCTGGCAGCTCTTATTTTGCTTCGGAGGTATTGCTTTTTGACTTTTTATATGCTGGTCTACATTGTACCCTGAGGTTTTTTTTTTTAACACTATTTGATGTTCAGAGTCAACATTGCATAGTTTAATAGTTTAGCTGTGCCAAAGCTCCCAAATCCAGTCGACGAGTGGAAGGCCTTCTTTGGAAGCGATCTGATGTGTGTTATCTCTCATGTTTACCATGCCTGAGTCCATCTGCCTTGCATCACGGTGTCCCTTGTGTCTTCTTATCAGGCTGGACTTTGTAAATCCTTGCTGGGCTCCAGACCAGGGGAATAAGTGGCACGGGCCCGGGGTGGGACAGTGTGATGCTACATGCTAATGCTCGGAGTCAGTAGACTTGCTGGCGTCGGCAATGGATTAGCAACGTTAGCTCACTAGGTAGGTGGCTGAGACTGTTGCTGAAGGAAAAAAAAATTTAATCTGATATCCTTTGTTCTTAATGTCTTTATTATGCACTTACTTGCTAGATTTCCTTATCCAGAGGGACATGACTGAGCGGCATGAAACTCCGACATTCACAGAAATAGGACTGAATGCAGAACAGGTCATTGCAGAATGGCTTTCTCAGGAGTGCTGCACAGCAGAGCATGACATGAGTATTAATTAGGACATTGAGGTATGCGACGTACTGGGCCGCACAAAACATTCCGCCGATTCGCCGCCATTACATAAATTGGGTTGCCAGGTAATCGGACATCCGTTGCGAAGTGTCACAGCCTCATGACAGCTGCAGTTCCGTTCAGCGCCATCAAAATTTGGATTCATTATCGTAGCATTTTCACACATTTCGGGTTCCGCACCACACCAAAACACAAGAAATGGGGCTGACCTTTAATTCCAAGCAGACAGCAGATAAACTCAGGAATCTAAGGAATGCTCCGATGAGTTTGAGGACAAACCTCGATCATACATGAACTTGTGATAAGAAAGAACGATATTACAGTTATAAAATAATAATGGCTGTTACATATTAAAATAGCAAAATGATTGTTCTATGTAAAGCCATACTGTAAATGGCTAGAACAAAATAATTCACATTAAAATGTATTCTATGTCTACCATCTACTGGTCAAATTGGTGAATTGCAGTCGTCGATGTAAAGTATGTGCAACAGTTGGTGTTTTTCGATGTGTTGCTGCCCTCTAGCGGGCAGTAACAGCCTATGTGTGAGCGGTGCCGTTTTTGTGGAGAGTGTCTCGATTAAGCTCACTACTCCTGTCTTTCACAGGAAATAATCGGCAAAACGGATACAGAATTAACCAGTTTTAATAAATCAAATTAAAAAGTTTTCTGTTTGCTCATGGGGGACCTTTCCCTAAATAAAGACATGATTTTGGTTACTCATGGAATTTTAGAGAGGTCAGATCCAATAGGCAAATTAATGGCTAACTTTGGCTTGTGTACAGCGCATGGCAGGAAAATGGGGATAAAGTGTGATTAGCGGCACCAGTCAAGGCAAGAGGAAAACCAGGAATGGCTCTGAAACAACTGAGATTTATTAATAGCATACAAAGCCACTGAGTGAGCCTGCAGTCATACAATGTCATCAGCTAGGTACGCACGGGAAACCAATCCCATATCAAAGATTCAGGTGTCCTCATCAGACTGCCCTGTGTCCTGTCCACAGTCGCTGTGGTCTGCGCCACCTCCTGATACCCACTGCCCAACGACCAGGCACTGATGGCAGTGTGCAGGAGCTGTGCAGAGAGCCAGCTTTCCCAGCACAGCCTCTGCTATTCTGATAGACACTCTGTTATTAACTGCCGGAGCGAGGCAGACACTTGCCGCGGCGCGGCTGCCTTCGCTTCTCATTAGTTTTGCTCTGTCCCCCCGCGACCAGCTGAGGATGTGACCGCTAATCTGTCAAGGCGGTAAGAAATCATGCAGACAAGCCCCGCTTCCAAAAATACGTTGGGCAGAGGGAGGCATCGGTACGGCTGGGGAACGGCGGTAAGCGCGGTGCGGAGGTGCCGCATATAACGCCTTCGCCGCTCCTGGTCCGCGGGGTCCATTGGGCCAATTAGTCAGCCAAGCTGCGCTTAATAATGCGTCATGAACAATACAGCAGCATCAGACATAACAGCTTACGCATCTTCTAAGAGCTGCAAGCCCACGTAAGTAGACTGGGCGCTTCAGCACCAGGATTTCAGCAGAATACGGACGGTTTGGAACTGCCGCTTTCTGAGGAATACTGATTCACCAGACTGGTGTCGCAATGTAAAGCAAGAGTGCACATACATATTTATGGGGTGCCGACCGGCGTGTAGTTTTTATAAAAACATATATGTTCTAGGTCCTGCTTGGGGTGATGTTACCGTGATGAATACCTGATGGAAAATATGGGCCAACGTGAAGCTGTTCAGCTGGCCTCGTGCCAGTTACTTCCGTGTCCTAAAGCACAAACACACGCTAGTCAGTTAGAATCTGGTGACTTGTGCCCGACATAAAATAAAGCAAGATATTTAGTCTGCCCTACTCCTTGTGTCATGAAGCCATTTTACTGTGATGTACTTTCAAACGAAGATCAAGGATGTCCTGGCTAGGAGTGCCAAGGTGTGCTGTGAGCCAGTGTTGCTAAGTGGAATATTTCCTGACTGTCCTACTTTGTTTAATTGCTTGAAAAGTTCCCCTTGCCTCTCCCAGCCCTCTCTCTTGCTCTGCCACTACTGTAATCTGTCACACTGTTCCATTTTTAGCCCCAGACTGAGGGCCAAGTCAGTGCCTCACTCCAGTATAAATCGCACTGGTTCCTCCTACTGTCTCCAGGCAGGACCCTGAGCCCTGGTTTGTCCCAGTGAAGACAGCAGATAAAGCTGAGGTCAACAATTCCTCCATCAAAGCTGAAAATTCTGCTTGCAGTTTCAGGATGGTGAAGCAGCACAGCAGCAACATGTCTGAGCTGTACTTAAATCTAGTGAGTTTGATGACGGGGTTTGATGTTAGGATTTAATGATGACTGGGATTGCGTTTTCTCAGGAGCTGAGCTCTGTTTCTTCAGTGAGGGGCCGTATCACTAATGTGGGAAATTATCAGATTTGCTCGAACGTGCAATGAGAATGAGTCCCCCGAGCAAGCAGGCAGCTGTATCTGAACGCGTGCAGATGATATCAAAGCAATAATCAACTCTGCAGTAGAGGAGAACCCAGGGGATGCTCTGGGGCATGTGGAGATCAGACAGATGTGGCACCTGAGACTAGAAAAAAGGCTGAAGTTAAACTATTCATTCAGTTATCACTGTTCATGAATGATAAAGTGCCTTTCTGTACATGATGATATACATTAGATTATTTATTTGCAGAATGTAACATTTTATCCATTCTTGTATGATGTACTTCACATTATTGGCTGTTTATACAGTGACACGGGTATTAAAGCAATTCAGGTAACGCTCCCTGCAGCAGTATTGGTGCTGGGGGGGGGCACCAAATGACTGCCTGTGCCCACCCCAAAAGATGCTCAAATATAATGATTAGAATTAGGATTACTTGCTTTCTGTGGTGTGTCACTCTTCAACTACTTATACCGTTGACCCACCACTACCAAAAATGGCACTGGTAACATTACTGTCCCCTCCCTCCATGAAAATCCTGGGTCAGAGGTGTCTTCTGGCACTGACACGACCCTGCAGCCAATGGACCTCACAGCCTTACCAGTACTGCAGTGCTGACCCCTTTAATCCCGACTTGTCATAGTGGGTCGGTGCCGCTTGCCCAAGGTGACTCCAGGTCATTCCAGGCACTCCTGGCCACTCGTGTGGCCACTGGAATATAAGAGGTTTTACTGCATTTATACTTTTGAAATAAAATCCCTCTTCTGATTCCCCATCCATCGCCCAAAAATAAAATTGTAAATAATGCCATATCCATCCAGCCATCCATTGATGCATCCATCCATAACTGCTTATGCAGTACAGGGTCACGTTGAAGCCAGTCTATTATAGTCATGCAGCAAATTAAAAACACAGTGCGTTTCACTTGTATTTACGTACTTCCTTCCAGTTAAAGTCGGTGTTCAGATGTCAGTGTTCAGATTCTGGACAGTGCGGGTGCTGTATTTATGGCTTGTGATACACTATCTGTCCACTAGAGGGTTTTGTCAATCTTCTAGTGATATGAGTAACTCTTGTATTAAACCCTACACACTCCATCTCAAATATAGTATATCATCGCACAATAAACTTGGTGGAACATTTCTGAATAAAATTCGAAATCCCTTCCTTAATAAATCCGTTCATATATTTCCCTTAGCAGATCTTCATCAAGCTACAAAGCAATAATGTTTTTTTTAAGCTCCAAATGATTATTTCTCCATTTCATCTGTAGTTACAGTTCTATGTTACTGTTAAAGTTGTAATCTGAGTCGGTCGCAGCACAGTGTACATAGGCTGGTGCAAATGGAATATGGAGGATCAGGGCATTGTGGGAAAATGAACAGGACAGGGCTCGTAGCATGCTAAAGGCCACCTGGACCCAATTATTTGGGTCCTATGCAGTAGTTTCTTGTAAATTGCTGATGAAATCCCTGGAGTTGAAATAACAGACTGTTTGTATTAGTATTTTGAGAAAGAAGGACAGATAGGAATGGTAGGAATGACCAGAGCCCCGGGTCAGTCTGTCATGTCAGGTAATCTGGAGCAGGACAGAGACAGAAGGTAGCCAAGAAGGGAATGGTGAAGTGTGGCCCCTACCTGCCCCATCACTGCATCTGTCCTGTTTGTCAGATGATGAGCTAACAGGATGCAATGTTATCCCGCTAATAAGCACCAGCTCTGGCAATTTTAGACAAAAGTATATTGTTTATTGATCGAATTTTCCAATGCAGGAATATAGAGACGCGTGCAAAAAATGTAATAATTGATGCATTAAGTAACTGAGGTACAAAAGTAATTCCATCTGCTCAATTTCTGCTCTGCTAATTATATCTCTTTTCCTTGCACTTCTGTGTAACTTCCATGTTAGTGCCGGTGTTTATGGTCAACCAATCAGCAAGCTTTCTCTGTATGTGCCTCCACAGTAGTTTGTGTTTGAACAAAAGTACTAAAAAAGTGTTCTGGAACTGCCTCTGAGGAACATGAGTCGGGCCGAGTTCCTGCAGTGTGAACATGATTCTGGAAAAAGGTTCTGGTTCCAGAGAAAAGTTCCTGTGGTGTGAAAGCACATATGTATGCAAAATCAAAGACGGACTATGCTTTCTGAAATCTTTGAACAACAGTAGTTCTATTGTTGGGACTGGATCAGGACAAGGCCTGATGTTAGTATTCATACATAATTATGACAATGCTAATGCTTTTGGGATATTTAAAAGGGATATTTCATTTCATTTCTACAATATACACCAAATAAGTCTTCATTATCATAGTAATAAATTAACATTTTGTGTTTTCCAGTGGTCTGAATCGCAGACAGATTTTGGCAGATTTAAAGTTCACAGTGAACAGTCTGCTATCCTCTAGACTGTTTACCTAGTACAAAGAACAATGCGGTTAATGTAAATATTACTTCTAAAAAAACATCAACATGTCATTAGTGTTGCTACTGAGATGAGAAGAACATTAAACAAAAAACCAAAACACAAATAATTCTACTTTCTAAAGATTTTCAAAGCAAATACAGGCAGTACTGCTAGTTGATAATGTCAGAAGGTACTTTTTGTTTTAAAACCAATGGGCTTTACAATTAAAGCTAAAACTGCCTTTGGGAAAAGTAATGTTGTAAATAATGGGAAAAAAATAAATCTAGCATCGCTTTTAGGAAGAATTCCCTTTTAAGGTCTGCGCTCCTCCAGATAACACCAATATAGTCTTTTCAACACCATGATGCCGTTGTCATGGGCATTGTGCTGTGCTGGAGAGGGATGGCGTAAGCTCCGGTGGATTGTGGGCTTGATATTTTTTCTCCTACTCTTGAGGTTTTTTTTTTTTTGTGGAGGGGATGGTAACGGCATCGTTGAGTGGCACCTCGCTCCCTGTGGGCCGAAGGGTCTTCGCCAGCCCTACGCTGATTGGCCCGACCAGGAAACAACTGGCAGCGAGGCAAGCTGGCCGCATGTCCACTCAAGAAATGAATGTTAATGAAGCAGTGAGGAGGGGGGGGCGGGGGGGGGGGTTGAATGAATCCCAACAACAAAGTCATCGG